>JBCFYV010000100.1:61554270-62154270 GCA_039000515.1 Timema cristinae
AACCTAACCATATGATTTTTGAACTGTCATTCAGGTAAAAACCTATCGACATTCCATGCACATGAGAGATGTTAGTGTAGAGTGCTGTGATAACAGTTTGATAGAAAGTTTTTAGTTTTACCTGGCATTGCGAGATTTGCTGCGTGATCGTGAGCGTCGAGTCCGACTGCGTCTCCTCGAGCGCTCTCTATCTCTGTCACGGCTTGAGCCCCCACGCTCTTTCTCACGTTCCCTGTCGCGTTCCTTCAACTCTTGCTTCTTTTGCTGCTTGCGCTCCTCAACTGTCTTCTGCAGCACAGTCAAACCAAAAACATACAGAATGTTATATCAGGACTGTAATTATTTCAAGTTGACATACAGAATGTTACAGCAGGACTGTAGTACCTCCAGTTTGGTCATGATATACATACAGAATGTTACAGTAGGACTGTAGTATCTCCAGTTGACATACAGAATGTTACAGTAGGACTGTAGTGCCTCCAGTTGACATACAGAATGTTACAGCAGGACTGTAGTATCTCCAGTTGACATACAGAATGTTACATTAGGACTGTAGTACCTCAAGCTCGGCTAATTTTTCTCGTATCTTGATGAAGCCCAGGTGTAGTTTTCCCCCGAAGTGGTCCGCCAGACGACGATCATTGTCGTGTATTCCCAGGTAGGCTGAGCACACCTCACACACCCTCAGTTTTTGTTGCTGATAGCTGCTCGCCGGCATCGAGTTACGATACTCGCTTTCTGCGGCATTTTTCTTCTTACGCAGGTCTTCGATCTAAACACATGTACATAACTTGACAATTCAGCCAGGATTACAACCAAGACAGTCCACAGTATGACAGTGTTTGTACTCGCCTCCTCCATGAGTTTCATGCTCTCCTCCACGAAACCATCAGCTCCTAGTTGCTCCGCACGGGCCAGTTTCTTGCCGATCTGTTCCGCCAGCTCGTGGACCTTGTTGGCTTTCTGTGCCACTTCTGCAGACAGTTCCTCCTGAGTTTCTGCCAGACGCTGTTTGGCCAGCTCTGTGCGACGGTCACAATCGGCGATAAACGCCTGCAGGTGCTCCATGGCCTACACACAAAGCTTCACTCAGAAGTATTGATACACTTGTCATGTTAGTCATGGAACTATGGATGTATCAAAGTTACCCTCATCTCGTTTTGCTTGAAACATGTTCAAATCAACTACAACTACTTCTTGTAAGTGGTCAAGAGCACCATCTGTTATGTGACAAGGAGTTAGTACAAGGTATAGTATGTGTGTAGTCCACTGTATCAGGAGTTAGTACGAGGTATAGTATGTGTGTAGTCAGGAGTTAGTACGAGGTATAGTATGTGTGTAGTCAGGAGTCAGTATGAGGTATAGTATGTGTGTAGTCAGGAGTCAGTACAAGGTATAGTATGTGTGTAGTCAGGAGTCAGTACGAGGTATAGTATGTGTGTAGTCAGGAGTTAGTACAAGGTATAGTATGTGTGTAGTCAGGAGTCAGTATGAGGTATAGTATGTGTGTAGTCAGGAGTTAGTACGAGGTATAGTATGTGTGTAGTCAGGAGTTAGTACGAGGTATAGTATGTGTGTTGTCAGGAGTCAGTACGAGGTATAGTATTGTGTAGTCAGGAGTAAGTATGAGGTATAGTATGTGTGTAGTCAGGAGTCAGTACGAGGTATAGTATGTGTGTAGTCAGGAGTTAGTACGATGTATAGTATGTGTGTAGTCAGGAGTAAGTATGAGGTATAGTATGTGTGTAGTCAGGAGTTAGTACGATGTATAGTATGTGTGTTGTCAGGAGTCAGTACGAGGTATAGTATGTGTGTAGTCAGGAGTAAGTACGAGGTATAGTATGTGTGTTGTCAGGAGTCAGTACGAGGTATAGTATGTGTGTAGTCAGGAGTAAGTACGAGGTATAGTATGTGTGTAGTCAGGAGTCAGTACGAGGTATAGTATGTGTGTAGTCAGGAGTCAGTACGAGGTATAGTATGTGTATTGTCAGGAGTCAGTACAAGGTATAGTATGTGTGTAGTCAGGAGTTAGTACGATGTATAGTATGTGTGTAGTCAGGAGTCAGTACGATGTATAGTATGTGTGTAGTCAGGAGTCAGTACGAGGTATAGTATGTGTGTTGTCAGGAGTCAGTACGAGGTATAGTATGTGTGTTGTCAGGAGTCAGTACGAGGTATAGTATGTGTGTAGTCAGGAGTTAGTACAAGCTATAGTATGTGTGTTGTCAGGAGTCAGTACGAGGTATAGTATGTGTGTTGTCAGGAGTCAGTACGAGGTATAGTATGTGTGTTGTCAGGAGTCAGTACGAGGTATAGTATGTGTGTAGTCAGGAGTCAGTACGAGGTATAGTATGTGTGTAGTCAGGAGTTAGTACAAGCTATAGTATGTGTGTAGTCAGGAGTCAGTACGAGGTATAGTATGTGTGTTGTCAGGAGTCAGTACAAGGTATAGTATGTGTGTAGTCAGGAGTTAGTACGATGTATAGTATGTGTGTAGTCAGGAGTAAGTACGAGGTATAGTATGTGTGTAGTCAGGAGTCAGTACGAGGTATAGTATGTGTGTTGTCAGGAGTTAGTACGATGTATAGTATGTGTGTAGTCAGGAGTCAGTACGAGGTATAGTATGTGTGTTGTCAGGAGTCAGTACGAGGTATAGTATGTGTGTTGTCAGGAGTCAGTACGAGGTATAGTATGTGTGTAGTCAGGAGTCAGTACGAGGTATAGTATGTGTGTTGTCAGGAGTCAGTACGAGGTATAGTATGTGTGTTGTCAGGAGTCAGTACGAGGTATAGTATGTGTGTAGTCAGGAGTCAGTACGAGGTATCGAAACCAAACTTACATGACACATACACACTGTTTGTAAATAGCAAAGATACATTGATACATATGTTTCTGTCACATGTAATGTAACGGGTACTATATGTTGGTGACAGGTGTATGCGTTGCTAACTTTGTAGCATTGTTTTTATCAATTAACAGATAGACTTCTATAAAGATTATATTACATATTTTTATTCAATATTTCACTTTACCTAACGTATTTCCCCGCATAATCGTCACATTTGTCAAGCCTTTTATACTTAATACTGTATTGGCTTGAATATAATGCAATATTTTTCTCCTAAAATTACCCTTTCAAAAATGGTCTCGTAGTTACTACGAGCAGCCAAAGGCCCCCTTACAAGTTCAACATTATTGGAGCAATTGTTCAGTCTACATCGGTAACGTGTTCTAGAAGTATGTCGCGAATAAGCTTCATTTATTCCTCCGATTCTACTTTCCATAGAGCCGGTAGTGACTTATAAGTTTGACAAATGAAATCATCACAATACATACTCATATTAATAGCCTAAACCACACAAATAAACTAATTTATGTTACCTTTATGCATTTCAATAGAAATCCTATTTCCTTTTCTTATCCGAAACAGACATTGCCGATATTTTATGTCAGAGAACACAGACTGTCTATATTGTGCAATAATAGTGGCCTAAAGACTAGTCCACTTAGAGGAATTTCCCCCCCCTCTCTTTATTCCTTGAGTGCAGCTGCTCTGGCAGGAACAGTGTGGAGAGTCTAATAATGAGTCAAATCTTCCTGCGCGAGCTAAACAAGTGAACGTCTGCTTACGATAGATTACCGTGAGAAGCGTGTGTGTGTCCCATTATGGGTAATAAACCAAGACTGAAGAAACAAGGTGCGACCATTATGCGACAAAACCATTTAGACCAACTTTGACTAAAAAACATGGTGTAACCCTATGCAGTAAAATACGGTAGTTTTCATTCAAAAAGAACCAAAACAAAAGCTATTATAACTAAGTAAAATGTCTTATTGAATATTTTTTTTGTAGAATATCAATTTATCCTTTACCAGACCCAAATAGCAGTTCACCTTTAATCTTAAGGAATTTGGATCTGTCAGTTGCAAAGCAGTCAGTTGATTAGTAGAGTTGTTTATAATTAAATCGGTGATGTGTTGCACCAACAAGTAATGTGTAGGACACTCACCCCTTTGGAAAGGACACTTCTCGGTTTGTTACTCAATAACGCCTGTCTCAGAATAAACAAAGCTGACCAACATTAAACCTCAACAATTTCAAATGTACAAAACTGATCATTGCCAAACAATAATTTAATCTCCATTTTGCATGTCAAGATTAGAAATGATCTAATCAGAATGTTAATCCTCTCCAAAATTAGGAGGGTTTATTTAAAACAAGCTACTGGGCAGGAGACACAAATTATTACTTTTAAATGTTTAATTGTAAAATAACTTGTTTCATTATTTGAATTTGAAAACTAGTAAAGGAAATTTAAATACATACACATATGGAACTAGCAACGTCTGAGAAAGCCTCTAAATAACCTCACGCCTGAAAATAAGACACCATTAATGAAGTCACTGCATTATTATCTGATTATGACATTTACAAACAATAGTATTATAAAGTTAATCAAGAGCAGCACAGTACAAATAACACAGAGTGATAAAGGATAACTTACATCAATGTCATAGTAGTAGTCCTTAGTGTGACTTGCCTTCTCAAAGTCAGCCCTTAGGGCTAGGTCATGGATCTTGGGGCATTCTCCCAGGTCCATGCGCTGGAAACATGACAATAACGCACTAAAGTCCAACCATACACAAGTCAAGGGACACTTACAAACCATGTTCCAGCATGTGAATTAAGCTACGCCCAATGGTCAGTCAATCAGGATCAACAACTGCAGTCGATAACGACCAATCAGGGGCCAGTAAAAACTAGTTTTATATATATATATATATATTATATATTCCGATGGCATGAAAGTTGCTCCTGTCATTTGGTGGCTAGTTTCTCCTCATCCTGACTTAGTAACATGTACATGCAGTAAATCCTGTCAGTAGGTCCCTAGCACCAGTGACCATTGTGTGTTAAGTGCCAGATGATCAGAGTTTGTCACTATGACAGGAGCAATAAGAGTTTCTTGGAGATGGTAAAACAGGAAGAACATAGTGCTCCCGGTTACAACTTACAACAAGACTCCCGGACTTTATCTTCCGACTCGAGATGACGCCCAATGGTGTTAATCCCGTCTAGCCTAGCGGGTGTGTGTGTGTCTTTTAGCTTTACACTATAGCCCTATGGGTGAAACACACGAATTGAGAAATAGTTGCCAGCTTTCAAATAGTCAGTTATAGTTTCTCCACCAGATAAAAAACTGTGATCCCACGCTAACAGTCACATGTCCTGTTAGCGTGGCGACACTGCTGGGAGGAAACTGTTATAAAGAGGAGTGTAGTATAATTGTTGCTGTACATCACCAAATGTTGAGTTCAGCTCGGGCTCGTGCGACAGTTTTATACTCACGAGCAGCTTTCTGGCCGGCATCATGCACGCCAACCAGGTGTTACGGCGAGTTACACACACACAATGTTTTATACTTCCATTACACAACGCGAAATAGTTGGGTTCTTCCTTCAATGATGACAGGACTTGTTAGTACTTACCAGAAGACTGTGGAGCCTGGCCAACAGGAATAACTCAACAAACTTACTTATTGTGCTGACCTTTTCATGTTGCTCTTAGCTTATGAGTACAAGAGCAACACTGAACATAACAAGTTAGGAGAAATAGGATGGCACAAACAGCCGTTTAAAAGTGTATTATACAATATTGTTGGTTCCAATTGTCCATATTAATCTATTACAAATAACACTGAGTTAAGCTGGAGCAATCCTCCAAGGGCGGATGAATGTGAGTGTGTAGGACAATGGGACAGAAAGGGTATGAATTGACTGGGACTCTCTCGGTCAATGCTGGCGTTTACATACACACGTTTAGTTACAAACGGAGCAATTTGAATAAAAGGTGGCCACAAAGATCTTCACATGGAAAGTTAGTTCTAGTTAGTTAGCATGTAAACCAGGATAACTTATGTTCTGATGTGGTTGATGATCTGGGGTTAGAAGGCAGAGCTCTGGGCAACTTACCGTGGAGGACAGTATTTCATGTGGGCAGCATCCCAACAGAAAACTCTTACAGACCTTGGGATCAGAGAATTTCACCTGGTACCTGTTGTTTTCACCTGGATAAACAATAACAGACACAAACATTTTGTCAGATCAGATCGTTTAGTTGAGTAATCTTACTATATTATTAAATATGAGACAATTAAGAATTTGCTGTGTCTGCTTCTAACATTACCGTGGAGTAGTTAGATGTGTACTTAAAATAAGGTTCAAGGTTAGGTTTGTTAATTTGATGGCCAAGAACAAGTATTATTCTGGGGTGTGACTGACAAACTACTTGGAGCTTACTAGAGCCTTGTACCACATCTAAAAGGTCTGCTCTTCAAGATATCATTTGTAAGAATAGTTGAGGACTGGATTCTGATAAACATTCAGCTGAAGGAGGGAGGGCAAGATAGCACAGGAACAGTTGGGAGGGCGAGATAGCACAGGAACAGTTGGGAGGGCGAGATAGCACAGGAACAGTTGGGAGGGCGAGATAGCACAGGAACAGTTGGGAGGGCGAGATAGCACAGGAACAGTTGGGAGGGCAGGATAGCACAGGAACAGTTGGGAGGGCAGGATAGCACAGGAACAGTTGGGAGGGCGAGATAGCACAGGAACAGTTGGGAGGGCGAGATAGCACAGGAACAGTTGGGAGGGCGAGATAGCACAGGAACAGTTGGGAGGGCGAGATAGCACAGGAACAGTTGGGAGGGCAGGATAGCACAGGAACAGTTGGGAGGGCAGGATAGCACAGGAACAGTTGGGAGGGCGGATAGCACAGGAACAGTTGGGAGGGTCGAGATAGCACAGGAACAGTTGGGAGGGCGAGATAGCACAGGAACAGTTGGGAGGGCGAGATAGCACAGGAACAGTTGGGAGGGCGAGATAGCACAGGAACAGTTGGGAGGGTGAGATAGCACAGGAACAGTTGGGAGGGCGAGATAGCACAGGAACAGTTGGGAGGGTGAGATAGCACAGGAACAGTTGGGAGGGCGAGATAGCACAGGAACAGTTGGGAGGGCGAGATAGCACAGGAACAGTTGGGAGGGCGAGATAGCACAGGAACAGTTGGGAGGGCGAGATAGCACAGGAACAGTTGGGAGGGTGAGATAGCACAGGAACAGTTGGAGGGCGAGATAGCACAGGAACAGTTGGGAGGGCGAGATAGCACAGGAACAGTTGGAGGGCGAGATAGCACAGGAACAGTTGGGAGGGCGAGATAGCACAGGAACAGTTTGGGAGGGCGAGATAGCACAGGAACAGTTGGGAGGGCGAGATAGCACAGGAACAGTTGGGGAGGGCGAGATAGCACAGGAACAGTTGGGAGGGCGAGATAGCACAGGAACAGTTGGGAGGGTGAGATAGCACAGGAACAGTTGGGAGGGGAGATAGCACAGGAACAGTTGGGAGGGGAGATAGCACAGGAACAGTTGGGAGGGCGAGATAGCACAGGAACAGTTGGGAGGGAGATAGCACAGGAACAGTTGGGAGGGCGAGATAGCACAGGAACAGTTGGGAGGGCGAGATAGCACAGGAACAGTTGGGAGGGCGAGATAGCACAGGAACAGTTGGGAGGGGATAGCACAGGAACAGTTGGGAGGGGAGATAGCACAGGAACAGTTGGGAGGGCGAGATAGCACAGGAACAGTTGGGAGGGCGAGATAGCACAGGAACAGTTGGGAGGGCGAGATAGCACAGGAACAGTTGGGAGGGGAGATAGCACAGGAACAGTTGGGAGGGGAGATAGCACAGGAACAGTTGGAGGGCGAGATAGCACAGGAACAGTTGGGAGGGCGAGATAGCACAGGAACAGTTGGGAGGGCGAGATAGCACAGGAACAGTTGGGAGGGTGAGATAGCACAGGAACAGTTGGGAGGGGAGATAGCACAGGAACAGTTGGGAGGGTGAGATAGCACAGGAACAGTTGGGAGGGCGAGATAGCACAGGAACAGTTGGGAGTGGATAGCACAGGAACAGTTGTAACTAATTTATTTCTCAACTAAGAAAACAAATTCAATAAAAATGTAGCTTATGTAATCTTATTGCTAAAAAAAAGGGCCTAATATTAAAATATAAATAATAGCTCCTGGTTTACACTTTTTTGTTGCAATTATTTAACGAAAAGTCCATATAAAGCCTATTAGATTTCTAATATATTTTGTCTCATAAAGTATTTCCAGAAACATTTAATTGTTTATTTTGACCATATTACCCATTCCAACTTATCGAAATACTTTATTTATTGAAACATAGGTTAGGTTTTGTCAGGTTGAGGACGGAATATTGACCAATGTGCACTAAAATAACTATGGAGGGTCTATTTCATTGCACTTATGTCTTTACATAAATACTAAACAAAATCAATGATCAACGTGTTACAGGTTGTTTGAAAAACTTATTTTTATATTGTAAGCAAAAAGAATCAGGGATGAGCTATGTTGTCTGTTGAGTGGGATACTGCGGGGCCCCTAGTTTGGCCTTGTGTGTGCACAACACAAGCAGGCGCGTGGGGTACTATATACCCCCTCTATTTCCATGGTGCTATTGATACATGTATCAACAAAATAATTAGTTTTATTTTAATTAGATCTATTTAAGCCACTTAGATACATATTGTTTATACAGATAGATAATCGGCATGTATATAATAAAAAATAGAAAAAGGCTTGATATTTAGCAAAATATGTTTATGAAAGTTACATACTTAGACATTACTGTTTTTTGGTAAGTACTGGTTATTATGTTGCTAATTAATACTCTTACAGATACAATCTGATTAAAAGTACAATAAAAATATTATAATAATGATGATAATCTAAAATGATTATTATATTTAAAAATATGAAGTTTTAAAAAAATAACATTTTTAAGAATCAGAATCAGCCTCATTTATGTTGCTACACCAATCGCACGTGATTCTTACATGTGAATTGTTTGAATGTTCCACATTTATTGTGGTGCCAACATCTTTTGATCGACTACATAACACACCTTCCTAACTTCTCGCCATCATCTTCACACTCCATAGTACGTACATACTTCCTGAGAAAGGCCGATAATTCAATTGGGAGTGACTTGATTTTAGCTCTTTCTTCAAGGTGAAGCTTCATCATAGTCAAAGCTAACTTTTTCAACAATATTCCTCTGGCTGTAAAATTTTGAGATGTTGAAGAAGAGTATAAAATTTGTGCATTGATGTCAGCTATATTTATCAATGAATAAAATACTCTCATAGGCCATCGCCGTGTAATACGTGCGACATCGTATACACTACACATTTGATCCACTGTATCTATTCCTCCCTTTGACTTGTAGTAATCCATTATTATATCTGGTTTTTAGTGTCATCATTGATAGTTGGTGAATCGTGCATTGTAGATAATAAAATGCAGCCTTGTTTTTCTTGGGCACACAGGATGTGATCGTCTCTTTTGTCTTTTCCAAAAGAGATTTTGCCAAGGGATAGCTAGTATCCACTGTAAGATTTAGATTTGATCCTTCAATATCTGAAACCAATCTATTCACAATGTCAATTGGCTTATTTGACACTAGATACGAGTTTTCTTATTTACCAAAATACGCTTTTAAATTATTAACAAAAAATGTATTTGAGTCACAAATTGCAAAAATTTTGATCAGTATTTTGCAGGTTTATCCAAATATATTTACCAAAACTGCAGCGCTTCCGAAATTCTCTCAGCTTCTTATTAATTTAGACATGAGTACCCATATTATACGTGTTCTTACAATCCAGTACTAATGCATCCAAAAACAATCTCACAGCAGTTAGCTTATCTATTTTTCTTTGGTCATTTGTTGTATCCTTATTGTCAAATCGTAGAGAACGAAGCAAGAATAAAAATCGCTTGTAGCTCATACAAGCTCTTATAATCTGTATTCCGTCCCATATGAAGCCCATAATTCTTTGACACATGCATATTTGTAAATTTTACAATGTCATCTAACATAACCATATCAAAATTTTATGATATGCTGATATTTCATCTTCAAATACATTCTCTATCTTTTCCGGTAAAATAATCTTCATTAGTCGTAGTTTTACTGTCTTCATCTGAAGAAACTCAATCTTGTTCAGACTCACTATATGGTCACATCAATATATTCGTCATCTGACAGTTCCTGCAATATTTTGCCGATTTCTTCGGGAGACATCACTCTAAATAAATACGTATTTGTTTGAATTTTTGTCTTTATTAGATTTTGCAATTTCTAAAACCAAATGGTTATAACAGAGTAGTAAATGGGTCATTCCAAAAATAAGGCACTGTTTAAGTGTGTGGAAATATATGTGTTATCAGTAAATAAACTAAAAGAGATAAGAAAATTGAAACAATTCTATATTATCCGCAGGAGACATCTTGACTTACAAATATATTTTTAAAATTGGTAAATTTGTTTAGTTGCCCAAAACTACACAACTAGTGTACAATTAAAATGGGTGTCCCAATTCACAGTTTAAAGTGTTATTTTTGGTTTTATCCTTTCTTACAATAATGTGAATAATATAGTTTAACATCCTGGGGAAAGAATATATTACTAAGAATTTGAATCAAAAGTCAAAATATGATTTTAATTTTTTTTTATATTTTATAAATTAAATATGTGGGTACCATATTTTTGCCCACTGTGTTACTTCCCCTTTGTTGCCATATTATTGGACATTTTAAAACGTTTAGTTGGCATCACTGTGAAGACAAAGGTTTGTCAAGTGTTCTATATCTATTATTACACATGGCTCTGTGTGTACATTTAGGTTGGCTTAGTGATTATTCACCTTGTAACAGGTCCTCCCTATCTTTAACATATATCTACCTGGCCACTTATAGATCTAAACTGGTAGCCATAAGTGCTTACTTACATTGTTTGTTCTCTATACAGCAGCAGAGAAACAAAAGTAGAACCGAGAAAGAAGAATGCAAGAGAAAGGTATCACTCTTCAAAACATTTGGTTAAAGATATGTCAATGAGAGAGAAAAGATTGGTGAGAAGAAAGTGGCGAGAAGTGTTGTGAAATCTTGTAAAGAGACTGTTGGAATAACCCCATCTACCTTGCCAAATAAAGAGAAAGCCACAAAAATTGAACAAATGACCCCATGTTCAAAAACAAAAGCATTTTTGGAAAAAGGTTTACCAGGAGTTAGAAAAGTCTTTAAACAGTTGTTCAAGTACCATACATTGACACACGACATGTCATCTGAGTACAAAATAAATAAAAAAGGAGTCAAAAAGAAGGCTTAAAAGCAGTTATTAGGAGTAGAGATAGGTTTTGAAGCATTAGGCCTAAAGTGCAGAATTACAAAGGAGACCAAGGCTAAGAAAAAGGTAGGTGTCTAAAACTGTTAAGATGATACAAGAGTTCTATTTAAGCGATGATGTAAGCAGAAAGGAAACCTTCACAAAACACAAAGAAAAGGTATATGTTAGAGGAAGGAGGACAGCTAATCGCCCATTTTATGTATCAACACCTACAGTTGATAAAAGAGATACTTGTGCTTGTAAGTTACACAACAATATTATCTACAAAGTATTGCCCTTAAAAAACTGTGTGCTATCAAAATCAATGACGTGAATTTGTTAGTTGAAATGACTATGTACAATGAATGCAATACTTGTGTAAACAAATGTGTTCCCGTTGATATTATTACAGAAAATGCACAAGAAAATAGAAAATTGGGGTTTAAGCTTGAATTAACCATTTTATAATTTAGGTCTCTTTCTCTCGTAATGTAAGTTTATTAAATTGCATGAATATTTTATAACTTTAGTAAACTGAAAGTATTGTATTTTTTTTCATAATCTTTACGTATAATCTACTAATATGTTAAAATATAGAAAAATAAAAATAATTTACGCCATTTTGTGATACTGGAGCTACAACATAGCATTGAAAACTATATTAGTAAAAAAATAAGAGTATTAGATTAAAAACAATATTAAATTGACACATACCATTTCTACCAGTTCCCATCAATTGGTCGAGCATCGCCCGAATTTGATCGTGTGCAGTCATTTCAGAAAATTCAATGAATGAAATAAACAACTTTTCAGTTATCTTTAATACAGAATGTTATTTCAATTAATAAAAAAGCGTGAAAAAGGAAAGCTCTTATAGAGATAAATAAAGGGACATATATATAGTTCAAGAACAGCCTCAGAGATGGCAGTAAATACTCGGTTCTAATGCAAGATAGATCTATTACTTTAACATAGTTTTGTTAGCTTGCATACATGGTTGATAGATACTGGACCAGAAACCATAAGAGATTGTCGACGGCCAGGTTAAATGACTTCCGCGAAGGAGCTCGCGTTTAACGAGTGGAGACCGTACTAATTGAGAGATCAGGAAATCTAGTGAGTTAAGAGCCCTTTACTATAATCATCATCATCAACTATTTCCAACCCGTGGCCGGGTCAGTTTAGTAAAATGCCTTTATCTTCCTCCATCCTTCCAACATTTTTCCTCCTTTAATTTCATCCAAACTTCTCCTCTCACTTGAACATTTTCTGTTATCTGCTCCTCCCATCTCTTTCTTGACCTTTCTTGTGGCCTTCTTTCCTAAATACTTAATTTCCAACACTTTCTTTAGCGTCCTCCCTTTTTCTATCCTCATTACATGCCCATACCATCTCAGTCTTGCTTCCTCTATTATCTCATGTAATCCCCATACCCCTACTCTTTCCCAGGAAGCTTCTTTCCTATCCTTGTTTCGGCTCGTGACAACTAACACGCTCCTCACAAATTTCATTCCTATTACCTCCACTTTCCTACTCTCTCTTACATTCACTGTTAATGTTTTTGCAGCATTTATATAATGGGTACAAGTTACGCCCTGTACAACACTTCAAGGTAACTTCTCTCTTCCATAGCAAATATCTTACACACATATAGAACAACGATCCCTGCTGTCCTATTCTCATTAAATCCTCTCTACTTCCACCTTTCACCTCAATCACGCTTCGAATATATTTTACTTTCTGTACTTGTATCAGCTGTAATTCATCCAACCATATAACTTTACTAGGCCTTACCCTCTTTCTTGTCAATACCCTCACTTCAATCTTTGCCATGATAAATTTCATTCGACACTCTTTCAATTCCTAATTACATTCCTGTAGTTGTCCCTGTACTTCCTCTTCCTTCTCCCTCCATACCAACAAATCAACAACAAATATCATGACATTCATTCTTACCTCCCAGAGTTTTCGAGGCACTTTGTTCATAACCATTTCCTTTACCATTACAAATAGTAATGGTTGTAATATATTTGATAATTCCCTAAGTTTATTTTCACTCTATTGTTAATCTATGTTCGTTAACTTTTTTATATCTATTTATGTGTAGAACTAGAGTGTATTGCTGCAGAGATAAGTTGTATAATATATACTACGATTCACAATTATTGTTTGAAGTGGTGTCCCTGGCAAAGCTCATACGTAAACATATTCCGAATTTATTATTGTTTTCTCTAGTTATGTACTTACCTGTTTGTAATCATAATTTTCATTTCTGAAGTGTATTAGTCTTCTGTTAACATTCTTTATACGGTTATTGAAAATTAAAGAAAGGTGTTAGCTCTCTGATTCGCTAGTAGGGCGCGTGTGTTTGGGCCCAAAGTAGGAGAGAAATAGCGGGACTTGGGTTGACTTCCCGCCAAGTTTAATTTTAAAATATTTGTGATTTGTAGGGGTTTTTTTTTGTATGTTCGCCTAAGAAATGGTTTTAAACCATTTTAAAATAAAACTATAAAGATAATTTGTTTTGCTACGCCTATTAATTACTTTTGCCTTTTATGCGGCGAACTTGGCGTCTTTTGAGTGTTTTTTGGAGGGGTTAGGGGTGAAGAAATATTTAACCCAGGCGGGAAAAGCTTGGAGAGTGCAGATGTTCCACTGCTGGCGGATGTAAAAAAACTTGCGAAGTCTTTTATGAAATGCGAGGATGAAAGTGCCAAATATTAATTAGAAGTGCACCCCAAAAGGTAGATATGGGCAGCAAGTTTCATAACTTACTTTGATCCAGGAGTAGGAAGAAGGCACCACAAGTGAGCACTTTCCATCTTGGGAATACTGTCTATTTACTTGTGTGTGGCTAATGAAAGACTACTCTGAACTCCTATTATATCTCCTAGTCTTTTTTCTTGGTTTGGAACAGTTAGACTACCCACAATATATTTCATTTTTATATTTTTTTGTCTTACTTATATGTTAAGGAACATTTGGGTGTTATCTCACTGAATGGTGTTTAGTTGCCAAACAAGGTGTAATGTGTTTTAGTATTGTGTCATAGACGGCCACAATTGGAAGGCATGTTGTAACACCCCATCCCCCACCTCAAATGAAAATAACAGAATAATAATAATAATTTAAATAAAAATATTTGATTGACTAACTCAAATTCCGGCAAACATTTTATAGACTTTTTGGGAGTAGTTCTCCCATCTCAGGAACCCTGGTTGGTTCACTCTATCAACACAAGATGCCCGGTCTGTGTGGAGGGAAGGTAAAAACAGAATAAATATATCATAACCCTTCAAATTACAAAAAACACAGCTTTTGAGAGTCACTGTACCCTGTCTGAGACCAAATGCAGGTGTAATGCACCTCACAACAATATCATTTAGAAATGCTCATTGAACGCAACAAATACTATGTGCCTTGAAGTTAGTAACATAATATCACACATTTATATAAAAAACAAAATAATCAAAATGGTGTGAAGGGCCAAGCCAACTGTACCAAAACACACAACAATGAACATATGGTGTTACCAATACTCCCCGTGCACCCAACATCAACAATGCAATATGGTTTTCATTTAAAGAACATAATGTTAGTTATTTATGGGCCGGTCTTTTGACTACCAGATATATATTGCTATCGGGAGGTTAAAGTTAGTGAACAGATAAAGGTTATCAGCCACTCTAATATTTTACGCATATTATAACTGAATTTATCCGTAGGATAAATACATTTTTGTGTAGAAAATTCAAGGTTGGTACTGTTTTTACTGGTGTCGCACATGCTTAAACCCTTGTGCTACCGCTAATACCCGGCTAGTCCGCCAGCGGCTACAACGCTCAACATTTGTTAAATAATGGCGGCTGAACGAGTGCAAGGAAACAGATGGCGTCAAGTGGGCGCAGAAGCTAGCTTGTTTTGCAAGTATTAATTTCGGTGTCTGTCAAAATGTGGTTAATAGTTGGAAACGTTTAAAATTTCATTAATTGTATTCACATTTTAATAATTTGTTCTTATATAACTATAACTTTTACAAATAGCCTGTCAGTTTGTATAAAAATGTGAGTTAAATGTTTTAACTTTGTATAGTTAAGAGCCCGGGCCTGTGCTTACTAAACACGAGAACCAAGATTTTAACCTAAAAACTGATTGATAGGCAAAACCTCATGAAAAACGTGTCACTCTGGCAACGACCATTTTAACTTTCAGATAAAAGTTATCAGGTACTTAAACCTCCCAATAAAAATGTGATGGATAAATACATTTTATCTTGTAGATAAATGCTATTTGGAAGTCGGGCTTTACCCGATCTGCCAGACCGAGTAGAGGTGCAACAATCTATTAAAATGTGATTGCATTCAAATTATAGGTCCTGGCGTTTATAAAATATCACACACGCTGTTACTTTAGCGGCTGAACCGTAGGAAGACAACTATAAACTTGGTATACTGCAGTAATAGGTCACCTGAACCCTGTCCTCAGGTACCTGGAGGATTGTTTGGTTATCGATGGAGGACAAATTAAGTATTTGTTGGTATCACCAAATGTTTCCTTCTCAGCTAACCAATTCTCGGGAATGTATCATTTATCATCAGAGAAACAATTATACAATTGTAGTCCTGGTCACATCATTTACAATCCAAGCCGCGAGCTCGTCTAGCATCCCTGTAGGCCTAACCTGTCGGATGGTTTGCGAGGAAGGACAGGGTTGGCGGCAATTATGTATTTGGGTTCATAATTTATAGGCGGCTTTGGTTTTTATGGTTTATTATAGCCCTACAAGATATAAATACTTTACTTAGGAGCCGGCAACAGAACTGGTTTGGTAAGAAATGCTGACGCGGTGGTCCTACACGGAAACTAACCCCGGTATCTTGGGCACGAGCACAAGTACCAGATGACTCGGTGTTCTATCGCAAGCAGCCCCAAAAACGGGCAGAAGGACCCTTAGTACAGATATTTTGTCAGCCCAGAGAGCACTAAAACAGAACCACTCATACCTACTACCCATTACAACACTACAGTAAATCACACAACAAACGCAAGAAATACATAATATGTAGATTTTACTATATTAGTATTATTTCAAACATGATGCAAATATTTCTACAAAAATACATAAATAATGTGTTAATAAATAGTTACCATATTAAGTTAGGTAAAAACAATAGTAATCATTCAGTAACAATAGACTGTTCAAAAGTTAGTTAACACAAGTGGCTACAAAACTCCAGACATTTCCTCACTCAGCTTTTATGCAGTTAATCTTTGTGAATGACAATTTTTCTGTTTGTTACACTGATGATATATTTTCAAAAACCATCCCAAAGGCTACTAAACATCAGTAATGTTATTTAATGTTATTTTTGTCCCTGTGCAAAGTGTTGTTTTTCCCTCTCTCGCTAAGACCGACATATCTGGTTGGTTAACATCGGTAACTGATGCTCAATTGTTCCCTATCTGTGGCCAACATGTAACAATATATTGTTCTTGGAAACGAAACCATTTATGAAGTCACTAGTAATAAAATATTAAGTTTTCTTAAATTTTGTTTGTTGAAACTTTTGTTTGAATTCGTTGCTCATGTAAACCACCTCATCTTCACTTCCTGGAGGATGTAGCCGCATCTGCAACAAAATATAACCACTCGTCTAATAAAGAGGACATCAATCGACTCGGCCACTTGTTTATAGAGGAAGAACCGCCATTTTAATATATATATATATCAATGCCATCATATTTCCTCGAATACAAAGTGAAATGTTGGTACATTTAAATACCGCTAAGAAATTATACATATAAATGTTTTTAAATAAATTATTTTTATGTTTTTAAAATGGATTTTAAAATTAAAATAAAGTTCAAACTTTACACTAAATCTACAGAGATAGAACATAGATATAAAAAAACCATTTGTGAAAATGTAATAATAATAATAATATTTATAGCGTATTAAAATGTAATAGAAACTAGAGATAAAGGAAATATGAACTGAAGAATAAAGGACAGTCTTAAGAAATGCGAAGATAAAATTCCATCCTGAAGAAAATAAGGTAGAGAGTGCTTTATTAAACTCATTTTTACTTTCTCATACAAAGAAGGTATTGTAAGTTGTAAGTGAAGATTTTTTACCTTGGGATAATTCTTTACCTTTTGTGTGTCCCCATGTCTTATTATCTGTGTGTCCCCGTATTATTGTGTCCCTGTCTATTATCTGTGTGTGTCCCGTGTCTTATTATCTGTGTGTCCCGTCTTTTACTGTGTCCCTGTCTTATTATCTGTGTGTCCCCGTGTCTTATTCATTTTTGTGTGTCCCGCTGATGTCTTTATTATCTGTGTGTCCCCATGTCTTATTATTTTTCTTTTTATCTGGTGTTGTCTATATCTTCCCCATGTCTTATTCTTTTATTTTATCTGTGTCCCTGTGTCCACAGAATTAAATGATTAAGGGCACTGGCCCAGGACATTTTAGTATAGTTTCATCCTAGTCCTCAAATTAGGGGTAGTTTACTGATAAGTGATTTTTTTTAAATGGTGGTTAATGATTTTGTTTAAAATTGATATCTGGGGACAAATAAAAATGCATCCTTTATATTTTTTGGGTAGCGAAGGGGTGGGGAAGAATTGTTCAAGGGTAGTTTACTTATCACAGTTCTTTTTTAATTGGTTCTAGGGTTTTGTTCAAAATGGGTATCTGGGAATAATTTTTCACGCTCTATAAGGATATTTTTATTTTTATAAATTAAAAATAATAATTGGTGATTTACAAATAATTTTTTTTTATATATTTGATATTTTTTAAAATTATTTGAACAATTTGGTTTAAAATTCATAAATTATGAAGAGAGTTTATTGTTTAAAAATGAGGTGGCCCAAAGGCTAAATAATTTTATAATAAAGAAGATAATTTATTGTGATAAGTTTGTTTTAATTAGAGAAACTTATTTAAGGGTGATTCACTGAAAACCTATTTTTGAAAATTTTGCTCCAAGCTATAAAATACAATACGAGAACGTTTGTGTTGTAACATTTATTTAAAACTATTTTTAAATAGTAGTGTACATTTTGAAATCAAATATAATGCAAAATTAATTTGGACTATATTTTCAAAATAGAAAATACTCCACAGTTTGTGGTTGTTGAACACTTTTATCATTATATATTCTTGTTTGTTTAACCCTGTTCCAAAAAACAAAAAAAAAGATTCTCATTTTAATGTAGAACTAAAACTAATATTGTTCCATCTACCATGCCATATGTAAATCACATTTTAAATTATGTCAAAAATAGCTCTTCAAATAAACGTATGTTAAAGCTTTGCAGAGAATATGAATATTTACAATAAAGTTCTAATCAAGTTCTAGGTACAATCAACAGTCCATGCATCAATTCTACAGATTAATTCAGTCAGAGAGAGTAGAGGGGTTATTGTCAAGCAAGAACACTGCTGGACCGTTTTATAATAACTAATAGATCTTTGATGAAATTAGAAATGTTGACAATACTTTAGTATCTATGTCTGCTCTAGACTGACATCACATGAATACGTCTGCTCTAGACTGACGTCACATGAGTACGTCTGCTCTAGACTGACGTAACATGAATACGACACACATTGCATGAGTATGTCTGCTCTAGACTGACGTCGCACGAGTACGTCTGCTCTAGACTGACATTACATGAGTACGTCTGCTCTAGACTGACGTTACATGAGTATGTCTGCTCTTTACTGACGTAACATGAATACGTCTGCTCTAGACACACATTACATGAGTACGTCTGCTCTAGACTGACGTTACATGAGTACGTCTGCTCTTTACTGACGTCACATGAGTACGTCTGCTCTAGACACACATTACATGAGTACGTCTGCTCTAGACTGACGTTACATGAGTACGTCTGCTCTTTACTGACGTAACATGAATATGTCTGCTCAGACACACATTACATGAGTACGTCTGCTCTAGACTGACGTTACATGAGTACGTCTGCTCTTTACTGACGTAACATGAGTACGTCTGCTCTAGACTGACGTCACATGAGTACGTCTGCTCTAGACTGACATCACATGAGTACGTCTGCTCTTTACTGACGTAACATGAATACGTCTGCTCTAGACACACATTACATGAGTATATCTGCTCTAGACTGACATTATTGGTCGACAAATAGAAGGAATAGCTCATTTGACAAAGCAACTAAAAAGAAAAACACATGGGATAGTGTGTAGTGTTAGACAAGAGAACATGTGTGTATTCATATGTGTGCTTCTGTACAGGTCCACATACTGAGACCAAGTTGCTCAAAGCTGTAAATAAGAAAATAGGTTCACTCATACTCGAGTACTTACTATTATTATTACTATTAATAAAAATAACAGAATAACTTAACTACAAAGCTAGATTGAGTTTAAAAAATTAGAAAAACCTTCAGTTAAAATAATGTTGATAGTTATTCAATGATTCAACAAATAACATAATTTTGTAAACTATTTTGTTGAACATTAATGGTCAATACGTATTTAACTATCTCTGTCTATATTTAGAAATTAGTCAAAAGAAACAAGTTTTAAAATCTATTAAATAAATATTTCTGGGTCCACTTTGTTAGAGGTTGGTACCCGTGTAATAATGTTAAGTATGCGAGTGTGAGAGAGTAAGTGCCAGTAGCAGAGAGCCCGCGAACAGCTAGAGAGAAAGAGTCCAGAGAAGAACGACAGCAAGTAACAACAAATGTACCTAAACCTGTTAATTTCAGTGAAACTAACGACAGTGGATGAACTCAGTAATCTTCGGTTGGGAACAGTTCTGTGGTCGCTGACGAATCCTCGGCGACTTGGTTATCCTTCTTCTGAACCAGGCGTTTCTGGAATACAACAGTCAGCCCCTTTCCGTTAATCGTCTTTCCGCACTTAGGTTAATAAAGAATGCCCCAAAATCTCTCAACGTTTTAATAAAAATAAATAAATTATCCTTAAATTCACACTTATCCAAACATATGTTATAAACAATGTTTAACTCTTACAAAGCATTCTGGAACCAATCCTATGGTGAGCCATGAGCTTTAGAACCACATGATTGTATTTTAAACCCACCAAGATTTGAACCAATTTCCCTGGTCAGTGTTCTCAATGCTAACAACCACAACTGCAGTTTGATTTTAACTAGTCGATTTAAACACGATCTACATGGAATGGTTGGAGAACTCCTTATTACTATAGAAATGCTTAAAGCAGTAAATTACAAGCAATTTTAACAAGGGATGATTTACACATGTGTTACTTTTTGTACACATTTTATCAACATAGAACATTTTTATGAATAAATGTTTATTTTTAACACCGCAATTCAAATTTACAAACCAACCAAAATCTGATCTGCTCGAGGCCTCCGAAATACTGATTCTGTGACGTCACAATGAAGGAAAGTGTCGAGTAGCTGGACCACGCTAAGAATATTACATAATTACAACCAAAACCCTAAATATATGTCAGTGCTTAAATAGGCAAATTTTACAACCAATATTATTTAAGTTCTTACCTTGACACAACATCCCAAGCCCATTGTTTAGGAATCTTCTTTTTTTTTCTTTTTTAGGAACCGGCAAATGTATAAGGTTTTAGTTTGTAGAAAAATATTTGCATCAAGTCAAATAACCTTTTTAGTACGGTAATATAATCGACAGAAACTTCACATTCACAACCAATGAAATGTTTGTTTGGATTGCATTGTTCTTTAGTTAAGTGTAACTTAAGAAAATCTGCCTCAATTAACCAATTGTTAAGTGAGAAAATCACAGAACTTCTATCGACTCAGAAAGCAGTTAAGGGAGGAACATTTTGTGAAACTTGTTGGGTTGAGAGAAATAATGTAAGTTTAAACATTTTGAGAATACTGCCTGTAGTAGTTTCTGTAATTAATGATATAAGTAGCACCAATACGATCAGTACCAATTCAGCAGGCAATACCCAATCGTTGTCCGCTGCAATTTGAAAATTTTGTTTTTTGTTGTGCTTAAAAATTTGGACAAAGTTTTTAGCCATAGCATTATCACTTTCAATTCAACTGCAAAGTGTTAATGTTAACCTCTCTAAGGCAATTGCATTGATAACAATGGTTAAATCAGCATTAAATAGAATACGAGAAAATTCAGAAAATGAATTTAGAATAATATTTTACCAGGCCAAGAGCATTTCTGAAAAATTAAATGTGAGAAAAATATTCCAAGAGTTAGAAACGCCCACCAAAACCGAGCTAATTTGACAAATCTAATAAACTAATTTTTAACTTATCTTGACTATCTGAGTTCAGAACTAGATTCAAGATTTTTCAAAATAGTACCATAACTATTTACTGCAAAAAATAATACCTAAATATTATTTTGATTTGGATACAGCAGATGAAGCGATATGGGATACAGCAAAAAAATATATTAATCTGATTTATCATCTTTTATAGAAGTACTTCATGGAGAATTGAAATTATGGAGGGAATTATGAACACAAAAATGTGAGAAAGTCAAAATGCCAATGGCAGCATACAAATTTGTGTTTATGTTTCCAAACATCAAGTGCCTGTTTAATAAAAGTTACTACTTCAGGAGGAGAGTGGTCTGTTACTTGAGATCAACAATGGGCCAGGAAACACTCAATAGGTTGGCAATGATCGGTATAAATAAAAATATAGATTTTTGACTACTAAAACCAATATATCGACTGGACGAACGGCGAGCGCTTACTAAACCCTAACAGATTTTCACGGCAAACTGGGATTTTTTCTACCCTGTCTACCCTTCCATCCCAGACAATGTTGACCCAGCATTCCTGAGGTGTGATGTCATCAACCTGCAGAAGACAAGCACCCAGGCCGATCTTGGCCTGCCCCCTTTATTTTAGATAACCAAGGCTTTACTCTATTGTGATGAGCATATGCACCTTGTAAAACCAATGTGTGATATCAGCACACAACTTACCAACTAACTTATTACAAGGAAATACAAAACATTCAGAACTTGGAATGATAACTTAATAGCGCCGCTGAGAATAGAATTCAGGACCCGTGATTCAATAAATGAACAAAAGAAGAAAGATTCAACTAATAGACTGTCATTAACTAAGAATGAAATAATTTGTCTAAAAATCAATTTAATAAATAATAATAATAATTACTTGAGAGGGCGCATGGGGTATTTCACGCCCCAACAATGGGTTTGTTTCAAATAACTTGAATTTACAGGATTTATTAAATTAATGTGATTCCAACTACACCATAAGATGCTAATCAAGGTCACATTGCTACCACACTAATAAATAAATTTGGGGTACTATATAACGCTCCAGGGTTCACTCTATGGATAACACCTAGCTAAGGTGAACAGTTTCCTGTACTATAGGTACAACACAACATACTTGTCCAACTGTGTTGCTGTCAAATGAAGAAAGAAACAGAACACACTTCATGTTAATTGGGTGGTAAAACTCCAACTGTACATCTATATTGAAGGAGTCAGGCTTGAGTTATTAAACTAATAGGAGTTGTGGACATTAGGTTTAGAAGATTACCATGATGCGGTACTTCTCCTTGCAGGCAAACTCAGACTCGTCCACATCATTGTAACAGTCAGACTTGTAGTCCTCCGGTATGGGCTGTCCCCCAAACTGGCACAACTTGCTGAGAGGTCTGGCGCGTACCAAGAGCTTGTCAAACCCTGTCGGCTTGTGCTGGGGGCAGTAGAACACTTCTGGGTCTTCTTGTCGAATACGATGGACTTGCGCATCATGTCTCCTGCATCCACCACCACCTAGTGGCAAACACAACAACTAACTACCTGCAAGGACTGGAAGTATCTAAGAACGGGGTTTGTTAATGATCACTAATGGATTGTCAAGATAATAATCTAATTGATATTAACAACCAAAATATTGTTTCTGTGCGACTGATTCACACAATTTGTATTCTATCAACTTAGGTTTCGGTGTTCTCACCCAAAGGTTCAATTTGGAGCTAGGGATGAAAGTAGGCTTATAGGAAATGCATCTCCATTGTGATCGGTTGTGATTCAAACCCCGACCTCGTTGACCTTGCTGTGCAAGGATCAGTTGTCACTAAGCTATGTCTCAATGTTGTTAGTGTTGTTCGCAGTGAAACTGGTGGGTAATGAATGACACTCACCACAGCGACCAGAACCACGAGCAGAACTCTCCAGTTAGCTGCAGACAGACAAACAAGTACAAACACACACTATATCAATATGTTCCAAACACATCACCCCTCACAGACCACACTATATCAATATGTTCCAAGCACATCACCCCTCACAGACCACACTATATCAATATGTTCCATACACCTCACCCCTCACAGACCACACATGCGTGGCTGACAACACACTAGTATTGCTACGGTAAAACTGACAACCACCATCTCTTCACCTCATACAAGACAAACTTGGCATATGGATAAATGGAAGAACAAGTTTTAAATGTAGGGAAATAGTGGTTTGGCACCAGTGTGTTGTACTGGTGGAGGCAATACAGGAGCAATCAGTTGGGGAGTTGGAATGTGGTCTAGAGATTTATCTGTTGTCCCCCAAGGTCTGCCAATCTCAAGGTCCCAACAGTTTACCAGCGAGATACTGGAGATTGGGGACAAGAGATCTAAAGAGTGGTGTGGAGAGCTGATCTAAAGAATGATGTGGAGAGCTGATCTAAAGAGTGATATGGAGATCTGATCTAAATAGTGATATGGAGAACTGATCTAAAGAGTGATGTGGAGAGCTGATCTAAAGAGTGATGTGGAAAGCTGATCTAAAGAGTGATATGGAGATCTGATCTAAAGAGTGATGTGGAGAGCTGATCTAAAGAGTGATGTGGAGAGCTGATCTAAAGAGTGATGTGGAGAGCTGATCTAAAGAGTGCTGTGGAGATATAATCTAAAGAGTGCTGTGAAGTGCTGATTTAAAGAGTGATGTGGAAAGCTGATCTAAAGAGTGATGTGGAAAGCTGATCTAAAGAGTGATATGGAGATCTGATCTAAAGATTGATGTGGAGAGCTGATCTAAATAGTGCTGTGTAGAGATGATCTAAAGAGTGATGTGGAGAGCTGATCTAAAGAGTGATGTGGAGAACTGATCTAAAGAGTGATGTGGAGAGCTGATCTAAAGAGTGATGTGGAGAGCTGATCTAAAGAGTGATGTGGAGAGCTGATCTAAAGAGTGCTGTGGAGATATGATCTAAAGAGTGATGTGGAGAGCTGATCTAAAGAGTGATGTGGAGAGCTGATCTAAAGAGTGATGTGGAGAGCTGATCTAAAGAGTGCTGTGGAGATATGATCTAAAGAGTGATGTGGAGAGCTGATCTAAAGAGTGATGTGGAGAGCTGATCTAAAGAGTGATGTGGAGAGCTGATCTAAAGAGTGATGTGGAAAGCTGATCTAAATAGTGCTGTGGAGATATGATCTAAAGAGTGCTGTGGAGATATGATCTAAAGAGTGATGTGGAGAGCTGATCTAAAGAGTGATGTGGAGAGCTGATCTAAAGAGTGATGTGGAGAGCTGATCTAAAGAGTGATGTGGAGAGCTGATCTAAAGAGTGATGTGGAGAGCTGATCTAAAGAGTGATGTGGAGAGCTGATCTAAAGAGTGATGTGGAAAGCTGATCTAAATAGTAATGTACCAGTCTCTCCGTAAAGTGACTCACGGATAGTCTGGTCTAGTGCTGACACCATATTTGGTGCCCATAAACCTGCACCAGTCCAAGTCTCGGCACCAAATGCCATGACCTTGTTCTCATGAGTCAGAGTAGGCTTCGACAGTTTGCAACAATGCGACAGGGCTAGCATCTTTCACGACAGAAAATAAGGGGCCATTTTTGTAGGGATGCTTTAAAGTGTTGGCCTTGAGAATATTTTGAACATTGGATGTATTTAGGGGTTGTCTTGATGGTTTCGTCATTGAAAGGGCGTGAAAAATATCATTAATTTACATTTGTCAAGACAATTTGACAAGAGTATAGCATGGCATGTAACCTTAGCCAAACATGTAGGCTAGCACGCAATCTGACTATAGACGGTTGAAAATAGCACACAACTTTATGGTTGGGTGGGTTGGACGAGCGGGTAACACTCCTGTCTATATTACTTGAGAGGACAAGAGTCACTGGGAGACTTTAACGCTGGTGTGTACTAAACACTGGTCAAGATATGCACACACTCTCTCGATCAAACAAGATGTAGTCATTAATACCAATATTATCATCTTTCCATAACCTAGAGCAAGAATTTATATAATCTGCAACATTTCTCCCTAACTTACATAATTAGTGCTCCAGGCTACTATGCCGACAAAGGCTAGAAACAATTGTCAAGACGCCCTTTAAATGTTAAAACACAAAAACTAACACTATCAATAATAGCTAACACAAAATATTGTGTTTAAAGTATAAGAACTCACCCATGTCTGGAAACTCTTGGGAGAACGGAACAACTGTCGTCCTCGTACGGCCGTGACGTAGGTACACAACCTCTCGTCTCTCCCCCTCTACCGTTACATTAGGGAGGGGTCGGCGACAGTAAGGTCCACCTCGCTATGGATTTCACATACGATGTGAGCTTTATGGACAGTGGCAATGCACTCTAGGCAACTTTCTAGTCTGCTTGTGAATGTATTCGCGTGGGACTGCGTATTCCGTGCGCGGTAGTCTGGAGGTGTTGAAACTACTACGTAATAAAGTTACGAAACAACAAGTGGAGTTGAAAGCATCCGTCAGATTACCAAAGATAATTTACCAAACGAGCTGAAATGAGACAAGTGCTGCTATCTTCACGAGCCTCCAGGAACACCTTCTAAACTGTTTCAATCAGTGGCTCAGCTGGTGAATTTGTTCAGAATACTCCGCTCACTCACATTTTGATCACTTGAAGAAAACACGAACTAACTGAGGAAATGGCAGATGGGGTTGTATTTTTAATAGAAACAGTCCTTTCATATTAAATAGCTAACATGCCAACGTTTAAAATTAAACCTCCCAACTTTAGTTATACATGAACACACGTTAGCAGTCAACATCACACCTACATCTTGAGTCCAGTGCACGTCTTGTGATGTCATGTAGTGGTGCATTATGGTCACCTTCCGACACACCGCGGTATGTCCCCTACAACCCTAGATCGGACTTGCACCAATTTGGCAAATTTCTGGCCATTTTCATCAACTGACCTATTAACCTTTTCATGAACTGGAACTTATTGTACTATCAAACCTAATATTGCATTCTTAAACGATTAAAAGTTAAATCAACTTAAAGACCAAACGTGGACCTGGCAAAAAGCAGTCTAGTTCATGAATAGGGTAATGTAAGGATCACCTCCCTGTCCCTGCACAGCATAGCCTGTGAGGAAACACTCACTGCTAGGTACCTCAACTCGCCACTGACATCTCATTGATCAGGAAACAAAATATCAACTTGAGTTGAGGTTACTTTACTTTCCAAGGTCCGTTGTTAAAGAATGAGTAGGGCCACACACCTTTAACAAATTTCTCTCACGGGGTTTTCATTGGTAATTTCTAGACTGGCTTCCCGAAACATTATTCACTCCCTACATGGCGTTGCTTCAAACAATGATCGACCAATATCTGCGTCTCAATCGAATTGTTTCTGATAAAACATCAGTTAAACTTTTGCTACCTACGTTTTTTTTGTCTACATCACATTCCTCCTTCCCAGTTCAATCCATAGAAAGGGATAAGTATAGAAACGCCACTCCTGTTGGCAAGTAGAACCACATCACTAGCGCTCGTGGCGTTAATGCCGTGAACTAGGAGATTCGCTACGAGACATTACACTTGGAACACAAAGCATTTTGAATCACGGGATGTTAATTAATCAATTATTATATTGAATTCAATCAAATGTAACTAAATCCATTATTTTATAAATAAACCATGTTATAAAATCTACCTAATCTCCTTTAAAATATACTACAAACTGCTAACAAAACAGTAATGGCGAATTTTACATAGACTATGGACTTCATACTCACGTCAACGCATGTACATTCTTCTGTGACGTAATTGCAAGCTGATCCTAGTGATAGTGCCCCAAACTAGTTTACGAGATCAGCTAGTCCTATAATAATACCCACCCCATGGTTCCGGACAGCCATCAACCACCAAACAAAACCAGTGATATCTATACTATATTATATTATATAGATCAATGAACAAAACACACAAAAAATACTCTAAATGAAATGGGCATTTAACACCAAAAAACATGTATATTATAACAATTACCTTTATACACAAACAAATAATTACTAATAAAAACATAAAACTAGCCCAACACTTTGGCAGGCCTGAAATCCTATGGAGCGAAACGGCAGTGTACAGGGTATAACGGGGGAGGAGGGGGGGCCAAAACCCACCTAAGCACCCATGTGGAAAAATCATATCTGACCAGATATACCCAGATCTGGGGCAAATCTGTAATTCCCAGATCTGGCATTTTCCCACATGGCCACCAAAGAAGCCATCTCATGCCATCTATGAAGTAAATATTTTGTTAAGAGCATGACTCCAGAGCCAACGTAGGCAAATCTCTGGTCCTTTCAGTAACTAATATAGCTGATCAATTGATGAATTGGGTAAATATCGTAGCTGCTCAGTTGATGAATTGGGTAACGATTGGAGCTACTCAGTTCATAAACTAGGCACCACTACCTAATTCATGAACGGATCAGTTTTTACCCAATCCGTAAAATGGACACGCGAAGAAGCCAGTTCACTGAATGAGTAAAAATGTGCTCAATTCATGAAATGGCCAATTTCACTTTTGGGCTCTAGCTTACATTTGTACACACACACATATATATATGTAATATATTTATAATATAAGTACTAAACTCAAAGGTTGGGATGATCCTCAACAATTCCACCATCAGCTGTAAAGCCTGAAGAGGTGAACATAACTCATCCACTAGCGGCCGAACCATTGGACGTGACATGGGTGTCGGTCAAATGACGTCTTGCGGGTTCTGTATGAACAGCACTCGACATCCGAGACTACATCAGCCAGGAACTTGGGGACAGATGGATTGGTCGAGGGGGACCGGTAGAATGGCCTCCACGTTCCCCGAACTCAGCTCCCGTGGGGGGGGGGGGGGGGGGGGCACATGAAGAGCCTGGTCTACAAAACCCCTGTCGAAACTGGGGAAGATCTGCATTATCACCGTAGGGCAATAAATCCAAATGAAGCCTGACATTATTGAAAGAGTGTACCAGAACATGTTTCACAGGCTCAATGCTCGCATCGCAGTTTTTGGACGTCATTTTGAGCAATCATTGCAGCCATCTGCTTTGGCATTGCTAAACCTTTTTTTTTTTTTTTTTTTTAATGTAGGTCACTAAAATTCGGCTGTTATGAGAATTATTCCTACTACTGGACAAATTAACAGTCAGTGGCATATTTCTGGGTATGCTAGACCTGCGCCGCATACCTATTATGATTTGGACTAGTTTTTTGTTTAATTCAATGCTGTCTGTGCGAAATGTGTAAACACTAATGTTTAAATTGTTAGTAAATATATATGTAATTAATTATTAATTTTAAAACTAATATCGGTTCATATTCCAAGAATACTGTGTTTTAAGTAATTCTTCTTCCAAAAGGTTCTACTTTGCACAATAGAAACTCAGGGCTTGCTACTTGAAAAACGCAAGGCAAGTTAGGGAGGCTCTAATGACCTTGCCCAATATCTAGGGGGCTGCAACACATTCCTTTCCGCCCGCCCATAAGTAATTGGCCAATGAGCTCGGGTTTTCACAACCCAGGTCATGCTGTTTCTGTGAAGCAAGCTAAGCATTGTGCCAACCATTGAAAAAAGATTCAAGATCACAATGTTTATTTATTAAGCTAATTTGGTATAGTTTAATTAAAAATACGTAAAATATATATATATATATATATATATAATTAATTTAAAATAATAGTATACTTAACAAGATTTAAATTATACACTAATTAAATAGATTGAGTTATGTTTAGGTATTCTAGTCACATGTATTATCATGTATTTGACAGACACATTTAACCACTCTTTCAAATTTAGGCATTTCAGCATTGATAGAAGGGGGGGGGGGAAAGGCGGGTGACGAGGCTACTTTAACCGTAGTTGACGGTAATTCTGGTTTTTATTTAGTAGAAAGGATCGTGGAGTCTTAATAGTGTTATTTTAGTTTTAGTTTGTTATCCCAGGTCTTGTGGTTTCGAGGGAGGTAGCTGGTTTTACTGGAACTGCAGCTTCCGACTGGCCTTTGTGATTAGGTACCGGTCTCGTGGGTCTTGTGGGTGGGGGTAAGGGAGAGAGATGGGGGAGAAAACGTAGGCGGGTTGGGGGGGGGCTAGGGGATGTAAATGATAGCCCTCAGGGGTTAAAGGGGAAATTGGAGTAGGGGGGAGTCGGGTGGTCGGTGAGAGGGGAAGACGAGGGGAGGCCTGAGATGACTCGGCGGCAGGGATGCTGGGAGATGTGGGCGCAGTGTGTGGGTGTTCGGGGGTCTGGTGGTTGTAGACGGGAACGTAGAGAATGGGTCCACGAGTTGAGTACTGTTTGGTCGGTGCTGTTTTCTCCAGGGTCTTCCGTCGGTGGGCTTTGCCGGCGCGGCGAGTGTAGACCATCCCGTGATGACGAGGACAAGTGGATGGGGGAGGGTGGAGAGGTAGGATAGAGTCCCGGCAACGTAAAGTCGCGGTGGGAGGTAGGATAGCGTCCCGGCAACGTTAAGTCGCGGTGGGAGGTAGGGTAGCGTCCCGGCAACGTAAAGTCGCGGTGGGAGGTAGGGTAGAGTCCCGGCAACGTAAAGTCGCGGTGGGAGGTAGGGTAGATTCCCGGCAACGTAAAGTCGCGGTGGGAGGTAGGGTAGATTCCCGGCAACGTAAAGTCGCGGTGGGAGGTAGGGTAGATTGCGGTGGAATGAGAATAGCGATGACACTTGCTGCAAACGACGATTTATTGGCTCTTTCGTATGAGTGTGGTTCCCCAAGGTTGGCTCACCACTGAACTCGAATCAAGATTTCACCGGGTTATATACCCTCCGCTGCTGCCTGGCCTGGTCCAATCAGAGAAGAGGGAGCTTCCCATTGGTTCGGGAAAACGAAAGTGCTATTGGCCGCCAAGCGAGCCAATAGGAAGAAGGGAGTTGATTATAGAGGTAAGAGCGTCACGGACGGCTCAGACAACATGGACTGTGGGCCGGACCGGCAGTAGGGAGGGAAGGTGAAGCGGCCGGTGCAAGTGCGAAGGAAAGAAGGCTGCCTGAACAGAGAGGCACATCAATCCCCCACACTGGCTTGCGCACTTGCACACGGGTGACCTCTGGTCTACATAAATTTTACATCAACAAATTATTTACATCTTACATATATCTTAGGGCTAATTTAATACTAATTTTAACATTGATTAGATTCAATAGTTCTGATGGACACAGAGAGAGAAAAAAAAGAAAACGTAAATATATGACAAATAAATAATAATAACGAAAATACACTACGGCCCTTTTTAGGGCCAAAACTATACAGTAAATAAGACGGTCCTTCTTAGCGTTACCAGTAACAAAATCAACACACAATCTGCCCTTTTTAGGGCCAATAAAATATGGCAAAAAAACGGCCCTTTATAGGGCCAACAAAAAAATCAACACATAATCTGCCCTTTTCAGGGCCAAACAAATACAGTAAATAAGACGGCCCTTTCTAGGGCCAACAAGTTATCGCACATAATCAGCCCTTTTTAGGGCCACACTTTGACAGTGTTTACTGAGTGGGGTAGCCACAGTGGGTGTGATTTTCACCACGCACCGTGATGTTGGCGTCACGCACTTGGTTGTGGAACTACGCACCATTATGTTCACGTCACGCACTTGGTTGTGTAACCACGCACCATTATGTTCACGTCACGCACTTGGTTGTGTAACCACGCACCATTTTGTTCACGTCACGCACTGGGTTGAGGGACCACGCCCTGTGTTGGCGCACCCACGCATCGTTTTACGCATCCCGCATTGGTTGTTGTGACCACGCACTGTGTCACGCACGGCGCTTGAGTAGCCGTGTACCCGGGTCTTTGGCCTCACCCTGTCTTGGGAGGGATTGGAGGTCGTCGAGGTCGCAGTCTGGTACTCCATCCAGAACTATTTGGTAGGGGAGGGTCCAGTCCTTTTGTTCCCTCGGTGTTATTGGGTGCGGGGTCCATGGTTGTGAGTAGTTTGGGTAGCTGCGGTTTCCCGGTGTTTTCACCAGGGGGTGCAGGACGTAGTTGTCCCCTGTGTATTTTCTTGGATCGACCATTTGGGTAGGTAACCCAGTAGACCCCTCCTCTTCGTTTGCTCACCGGGTAGGGTCCTTCCCATTTGGGGGCAAAGCCGGCGTAGTAGGCCTCTGTTGCGTTAGAGAGGGGTTGGGTGCGGACCAGTACCAAATCACCGTTTTGAAAGGGTTGGGCGGCCCGTGCTGGAGGGTGGGTGTACCGTTGTTGGTAATTGGCTTGATTGACTCGTGCCTGTTCTTCTCTTTGGAGGGCTCCTTGGCTAGGGCTCTCGTTGTCTTCCTGCTCTCGTACTGAGGTTTCAAATCTCCACTCCCCGGGCCTGTATAGCGTTCGGCCAAGTAGTAGTTCACTCGGAGACATTCCGGTGGCCCCATTCTTGCGGCATCGTAGATTGAAGGCGATCATAGGCAGGAAGGTATCCCATTCTCGATGATTCTCCGAGATTTGGAGTCGGATTCCCTTCTTTAGTTCCTGGTTCCTTCTTTCCGTGGGGTTGGCTTGGGGGTGGTAGATTGGGGTTGTCCAGGCTTCGACATCCCACTTTTGACAGGCGTTCGCCCAAGCTCGGCTAATGAACTGTGGACCATTGTCGGACAGGAGATGTTTTGGATATCCCCATCGTGGGAAGAATTGTTGTTCCATCGTCTGGATTATCTGTCTGACCTCTGTTGACGCGAGTGGAAATACTTCTACCCATCTTGAGAAGAGATCCGTAATCACTAGGATGAACTTCTTTCCTCTGCGACTTCGGGGGTATGGCCCCATGAGGTCTAAGGCTACCACTTTCCAGGGGCGTTGTGGTTGACGGGGTCTTAGTGGCTCTGACCCTTGATACCCCCCGGTCTTACGACAGGCACAGAGCATGCAGTTACGAACGTAGTTGCTGACTTCCGTTCGGAGGCCTTTCCAGGTGTAGCCTCGCTGAATGGCTCGTGTCGTCTCGTCTTCTCCCGGGTGCCCTGCGTGAGGGTGGTCGTGGTATGTCCAAATAACCTGTTGTCGGATTTGAACTGGAACAATGAGTTTCCATGGTCCTTCCCTTTCTTCGCGTCTCCAGATATTGTCTCCCTTGACATAGTGCTCATCCCAGAACCGAGCGTCGGTTGTTTTGGTGGGTGGTCGAGTTTGGGTATCCAGAGCCTTCCAACGGTTAACTTGAGTTTGGATCTCTGTATCCTGTCTTTGTTCCGTCTTGACTAGCTCATGTAGAGGTGCATCTTGGTTCTGTAGGACTAGTAGTGCATCGGGTTCGGGTGGTGCTAGTCCTGTGACCGAGGGCGGGGTCATCCGGTCCCAGTCTTGAGTCTCTGAACTGGTGTTCTCGCTGTCGGGTTGGCGTGATAACGCGTCAGGTAGATCGTTCTGTTTTCCCGGGCAGTGTTCCAGGGAAAATTGAAACTCTTGGAGCAAGAGTGCCCATCTCGTCAGCTTGGTCCGTTGGTCTTTCATCGTGTTCAGCCAGGTGAGAGCTCGGTTATCCGTGCGTAGTATGAAAGGTTTATCTTCCAGGTAATGTCTATACCTCTTGATGGCCCAGACGATAGCGAGGCACTCCTGCTCGTTGCTATGGTACCGTTGCTCTGTAGGGGTTAGCTTCGCGCTGGCATGGCTGATGATTCGTTTGCCCGCATCATCTTCTTGGTACAGTACTGCCCCTAGTCCAATCCCGCTAGCGTCAGTTTGTAGGGTAAAGGTTCGTGATGGATCGGGACGACTTAAGGGTGGTAGGTCTCTGAAGGCTTCTTTGAGTGTGTGTAGAGCGGTTTCTGTTTGGGAGTTCCACATCCACCGGGATTTGGTTCTTAGAAGTTCGGTGAGAGGTGCTGTTAGTTCCGCCATTTGGGGCACGAATTCTCGTAACCAGTTGCAGAGGCCCAGTAGTTGTCGGAGCTGTTTACGGTTTCTTGGTGTTGGGGCTTCCGTGATTGCTTTGATCGTCTGTGGTTGTGGGGCGTTTCCTTGGCTAGAAACGATATGGCCAAGGTATTCCAACTCAGTCTTGCCGAACTGGCATTTTTCCAGATTGCAGGTCAGTTGGTGGAGCTCAAATCTTTCTAAAACCTTGCTCAAGTGGTTGAGGTGCTCATCCCATGTCTTTGAGTAGATTATCACGTCGTCAAGGTAGGCGAAACAGAACTGGCCGGTGTACCCTGCTAACACTTCTTGACTCATCAGTCGCTGAAAAGTACTCGGGGCTCCCTTTAATCCGAAAGGCATAACTGTAAATTGCAAGGTTTCTCCGTTGGGCGTGGTGAAAGCAGTCAGGGGTTTGGAATCGGGGTGTAAGGGAATCTGCCAGTACCCTGATTTCATATCGAGGGTGGTAAATATTTCTGCGTCTCCCAAATCTCGAAGAGTGTCATGTACGTTGACAGCGGGGGGAGTGACATCGATAGTGGCGGTGTTCAGTTGTCGGAAATCAATGCAGAAACGGGGAGTTTTGTCCTTTTTTTCCACAATTACAATGGGTGAATTGTATTCAGAGTTTCCGGGTTCTATTATCCCCTGGGCTTTCATCTCCTGAACCTGGTCTTCAATTAGCGCGTTTTTCGCAGGGGAATAGCGGTAAGGCCGTACCATAATCCGTTGGTTGTCCTTGAGTCGAATTTGATGGTTGATGCTGCGTGTTCTTCGCAGAGGTCCCTGAGTGTTGAAAACGGCTCGGTGTTGGTCTAGTAGTCTAAGGAGTTGTTCTTGACGTTCTATTGGGGCGTGTTGTCTGATCTTGTCTTGAGGAACCGGCGGGGGATCCTCATTGAGTCTTGGCATCCAGTATAGAGTATGACGCCCCTGGTTTCCAAAAAGCACTCGGCTGTTCTCGTAGTCCAGGATTACCTTCTGTTCTGTGAACCATGGTTGTCCCAGAATAAGTGGTTCTCGGAGTTCATCGGACACCAGGAACGTGACGTTGGCTTCTAGGGTTTGCATGGTTAGCGGTAAAGTTATCTGGCCTCGGATGGTAAGGTCACTCCCAACCTTGGCCAGGTGGATTGGTGTGGGGAAAGGAAGTAAGTTCTTCAGGTTTGTAGGGGTGAGTTGTTGGTATTGGATGAAATTAGCAGTAGCTCCGGTATCTAATAGGGCTAGTAGGGGACCGTGAGGAGTTTCGCACATAACTCTTGGGAGTGGTTGGGATGTTGAGGGATTGACGCTGTTTATTACTGGTGGCGGCCCTGATTCCTGTTTACCAGAGGCGGGGCCCTGTTGTCCTCTGGCTTGGCGTTTCCCGGTCTTTCTTTCTCTAGGTGCCGTTGGTTTAGCACTGGGCAGTCACGGTGAAAATGGTACCCTGGACAGTGGTAACATTTTGGAGGTCGCGGTTCAGATGAGGTTGCTGGGATCTTGCTGGGGCGTGTAGTCACTGGCGCAGTGTTTTTAGCCAGGTCTCGTTCCACAGATACGGCCCTAGTGATAAGTTCTTCTAACTCTTGAGGGTGTGGAGCTCGAAGAAAAGGTCTCAGTCCTGGTCGGACAAGTTCGATTAACAGGGGGATTATTTCTGCTGATGGGGCTGTGGGGGCCAAGCGTTGATACAGCCGTACTTTGTGCTGAAGGAATATCTCAACGGGCTCAGTCTGTGTTTGTTCCTTTCCGTATAGCTCTGCGTGGAGAGAGGCTATGGTGGTTGTACTGGCGAAGTGGTGCGTTAGTCGTTGCTTGAACTCTTCCCAAGTCGTTATATATTCGCCATATAGCTTCCACCACTGAGCGGCGGTGTCTTTAAGCTGCCGTTGGGTGGTAGGTACCCATTCTAGCGGGTCTACTCGAGCGGTCCTGAGCTGAACCTCACAGCGTTGGGTAAAAGTAGTAGGGTCTTCATGCCCTCGACCGTGAAAGTCTGGTAGAGTTGGTAGGTGGTAAGAGCTTGAGCACTGGCGTTGGTAGGTGGCAGTCAGGTGCGGCTGGTATGGTGGTGCGCTGGCAGTTGATGAGGTGGACCGTTGGCACGGCGGACATCGGAAGAATAGGCCCCTGAGGTCTCTAGGCTCATTTTTCCAGCCCAGGCACTGGTAGTGGTAGTATTGCCTACAGTCCTCGCAGACAACCTCTCGGCCATCTTCTCCAGTACAGGTTAACCCTGGGCAATACCGTACTTCCACTGGTGCTTCGGTGCAGGTGGTGCACCGGTAGGCTGGTTCATTGATGTCACGTGGCTCGTCTGCCCAGCCAATGCAAAGGTTGTGGTAGGGCTTTTGGCAGTTTGTGCAGGTTACATAATGTCGGTCCCCTCCTGGGGTACACGATGGGTTGTTACACTTTTGACTTCTAGTCATAACCATCTTGTCTACTTTGGTGAGGTAGTCTTCTTTGGTGAGGTAGTCTTTTTTTTGGTGAGGTAGTCTTCTTTGGTGAGGTAGTCTTCTTTGGTGAGGTAGTCTTCTTGGGTGAGGTAGTCTTCTTTGGTGAGGTAGTTTGGGCGCCACCGGGTTTTGTTCACTCCCGGAAGTGTTGTGTGGTGTTCTGGGGTCGTGTAGTCGGTCCGTTGGACATCCGTCCCGTGTCTTGAGTTGCCCCACGTTTAGGCGCCAGAACTGTTATCCCATGTCTTGTGGTTTCGAGGGAGGTAGCTGGTTTTACTGGAACTGCAGCTTCCGACTGGCCTTTGTGATTAGGTACCGGTCTCGTGGGTCTTGTGGGTGGGGGTAAGGGGAGAGAGATGGGGGAGAAAACGTAGGCGGGTTGGGGGGTGGCTAGGGGATGTAAATGATAGCCCTCAGGGTTAAAGGGGAAATTGGAGTAGGGGGGAGTCGGGTGGTCGGTGAGAGGGGAAGACGAGGGGAGGCCTGAGATGACTCGGCGGCAGGGATGCTGGGAGATGTGGGCGCAGTGTGTGGGTGTTCGGGGGTCTGGTGGTTGTAGACGGGAACGTAGAGAATGGGTCCACGAGTTGAGTACTGTTTGGTCGGTGCTGTTTTCTCCAGGGTCTTCCGTCGGTGGGCTTTGCCGGCGCGGCGAGTGTAGACCATCCCGTGATGACGAGGACAAGTGGATGGGGGAGGGTGGAGAGGTAGGATAGAGTCCCGGCAACGTAAAGTCGCGGTGGGAGGTAGGATAGCGTCCCGGCAACGTTAAGTCGCGGTGGGAGGTAGGGTAGCGTCCCGGCAACGTAAAGTCGCGGTGGGAGGTAGGGTAGAGTCCCGGCAACGTAAAGTCGCGGTGGGAGGTAGGGTAGATTCCCGGCAACGTAAAGTCGCGGTGGGAGGTAGGGTAGATTCCCGGCAACGTAAAGTCGCGGTGGGAGGTAGGGTAGATTGCGGTGGAATGAGAATAGCGATGACACTTGCTGCAAACGACGATTTATTGGCTCTTTCGTATGAGTGTGGTTCCCCAAGGTTGGCTCACCACTGAACTCGAATCAAGATTTCACCGGGTTATATACCCTCCGCTGCTGCCTGGCCTGGTCCAATCAGAGAAGAGGGAGCTTCCCATTGGTTCGGGAAAACGAAAGTGCTATTGGCCGCCAAGCGAGCCAATAGGAAGAAGGGAGTTGATTATAGAGGTAAGAGCGTCACGGACGGCTCAGACAACATGGACTGTGGGCCGGACCGGCAGTAGGGAGGGAAGGTGAAGCGGCCGGTGCAAGTGCGAAGGAAAGAAGGCTGCCTGAACAGAGAGGCACATCAAGTTTTACATTAATGACCTATTAGTAATTATACATCAAAGAATCCTAAAAGTCAGGAGTGTGAGTTAACTATTTCAAGATGATTTAGAAAGAAAAGGTAAAATAAAATATATTCTCATATAATTTACTTAATCAGTGGCGTACCCAGCCATTTACTTTGGGGGAGGCATTCAATCAAGGCTATAGCAAGAATGACATTTTGATAAAGAGAGCGGGTTTGAGGTTGCACAACCTCCTAAGCCCTGAAGGCCGAGAATATTTATTGATATTAAATGCTTTTATAAATCATTTGGAGTAGTTTTATAGTAATCAAGAGAGTTAAATAATGCAAATGGTATCGAAGCTAATATTTGTATGTTTTTTTCAATTGTTAATTTTGTATGTAACGGCAAACCTTCTGATTATTAGTCTTAAGGCCATATGTACAGAATTTTTTTTTTTCGTCATTCGAAAGAGTTTTATTCTATGAAATATTAAACATCAAAAATTTATTTTTAACTATTTTTATTCAAGAGCTATGAGGGTAAGAAACTTCAATTTTTACGTTTTCCAAATCAAGTTTTAGGCTAAACTTTTTGAAATAAAATTTTGAAAATTAAAATTTAGTATCTTTAATACTATACCTATTTGATAAAGCTGGGATTTTACCGTAGTTATTAGCATACTCTATATAAATATACTCAAAGTTCCCTTAAAATCAACACAATTCAACAATTGTTTATTAATACTAATTCATCTATAAATATATAATATTAGTATTCATACGATGTATTGATGTGTATACTTAAGATTAAAAATATATTCAGATTTAAATATGCAAAGTTTTACTGAATAACTTGATTTGCGTATGACATAAAAATATGCACTGAAATTCCAAGTTCGCTGACGGGATCAAAACTTTGTAGGGAAGTGTAGCTTAGTCGACAAGAACGGTTGATAGCCCGCCTCCACAGCAGTTACACCAGCTGTATTATCACAGACACACAAGTAATCTGCAGTCCATGCGAGATTCGAGATTTCTGTTTGAACGATCATTCACAAGTTGTCTCTTAAAATAGTTAAGACTCATATTAATAATAATATTTAGAAACGCGTCTTACTAACCGTTCGGGTAGAATCATATTGTAGTGATATTAATATTTATACCACTATCAGGGTTATTTCATTATTAAAACATGTTGTAGTAATTTTTAGATTTGTGTTTTATTTGTGATCTATGTGAACCGTAAACACACTATATATATATATATATATATATATATATAATTATTAAAATAATAAACAATAGTTCCTTCCATCACAACCTGGAAAACGTCAAGCTTTGAAACCGAGTACGGGCATAATATAATGTATTATATAGGCAGATAGGCTTTATGTTTGTTTTATATGTTAGGGGTTTCCAGAATCAGTAACATAGAATATACGATCTAGTAAACAATAAATGGCTGTAAGCGATCGCCCAAGGTTTCGACACATTTCATATCAAGAATGATGAAATAAATATTTAACATTTAAAAACACTTTTTTACAGCCATTGTATAAAAAATCTTTTTCATGAAAAAATTTCAATTTAGGCAATTTATAGTGTTTAAACTAGTTCAAAAAGCTAAGAAATTAAGTCATTATTAATGCAGAAAAAGGCATTATTTTATATAGTTTAAATTGGCAAAACTTTTTACTCTGAATACATTAATATGCATATGGAAAAAATAATTTCACAATCTTCAATTTAGTGATCACTGCAATTATTATTTTCAATTAAACTATTTATGTTTTTACTATAGGTAGAATATTTATACTGTCAGTCAGACTTAGATCTTGGTTCATATGGGATTATCTGCATGATAAATTTGATTGATTAATTACATTTTTATAACATTAAAATTTTGTGATTATTTACATTTTAAATCATATGAGCGATTTTCCTCAAATTAGTTAGGCCTAGGTTATAGGTAAATATAATGTGGGCATAAATGGTGATTATGAAAGCATTTATATATATATATATATATAATTAAATTGATTATATTGTTCAAATATTTGATAATTTTAGGAATATGGCAAGTTTCTACAGTTAAATAGAATTATTGAATTCTAAGACATATACAACATCCAGAAGAAGGCCGAGAAGTGTTCAAATAATAAATACTACGCCCCTACCAGAAATCGATCCCGAAGCTCTTTGCACTGTAGACCATCCCACTAGCGACTGAGCTAACGTGTCGGGCTATAATACTATAATTATATCACATTTATAGCCTGTATTTTCTTACGTTCTCTCCCACAACTGTCAAACTGTTGAGTGGCCTCTTATTATTATTATTATTATTATTATTATTATTATTATTATTATTAGCACCGCGTCTTACTACCCATTAGGGTTATACGCACTTACGCTAATGTGTAATGGTAGGGTGATTGTGAGATTAAATGAAGGACCTACAGTTTAACGTGGGATCCGAACCACGGTGGAGACCTGGCATTCCACACATTCACAAGATGTCTTGTCAGAGGTGAAGGAAGGGTTTGGTAATCAGATAAATCTGTGCCGGGACCGAGGATTGAACCCCGGCCGCCAGCACTGAAGTCTGACACCTTACCCCTAGACCACCAGGTCACCGAGTGGCCTCTTGAAAATATGCTTGATAAGAAATAGATTATTTATCGCCTTAAAAATTGTGTGAATGCAAGAATCTATGTTTAAGCTTGCAATTTTTCCAGCATTTTATATGGCTTAAATTTTGAAATTCTATTGGAATATTTAGAATTTCTCTGTTAATTCCACCTATAAGGGTATAATTAGGTCAAGTTAAACGTTGTAGCTCCTATATAAGTAGTCTATAATGATGATGTGCCAATTAGTGAGATACCCTGTTGGGCACCAAAACAATATAGGAAGTTATAGTGTTATTTATTTATGTATTTTTAACTCACTTTGAGAGTAATTTTAGGCCTAAGTATGATATTTTAGGCTAGTAATTGATGTTTGCAATTACAAGTGTGTGAGCACTTTGAATTTACTTCAAATGAAAACAGTTATTTACTATTGTAACGACAGTCTTTCTACAGATTTTTTTATTATTTTTTTCCAAATAAATAATGTAATAAAATAATTATTTCATTCACTAAGGAATGTATTTTATTACATATGACTCATAAAAAATTATGTGTGTGAGAGAGAACGATTTTTATTTGGATTAATTTAATCAAAATAACTGAAACATTCTTATCCAATTAAGATGTAATAATAATAATAATAATAATAATAATAATAATAATAATAATATTTAGCACCACGTCTTGCTACCCCTTCGGGTTATACGCTTTAAGTACTAATTACGCAAATGGATTAGGAATTGGGAAGGTTCACCCGACTGAGATTCGAACCTCGATCTCCCCGTCCTCAGCAGTCGAGCTCAACACGACAAGCGCGTTAGACAAACTACGCCACCGAGGCGGGTAAATAAGATGTAACTTATATATAATCGCTCTCCAATGTTTTTAGACTCTTTGAATTATTTAGTGATTAGGTTTTGAGGTTTGAGTTATTCTAGGGTGCAAGGAGAAGGAAACACAATTTTATATTAAATGCACCCTATTTACTTGGAGAGTGGATTGGAAAACTATAGAAAGAGAACACATGTGGAAAGCCACCTAAAAATTTGTAAAAATTATATATATATTTTATTTGTCTAGTAAATTATTAATAAACCCACCTTTTTATTGTAAACTCGAGTTTATTGCTGCAAGTTCCTAGTAATTTTTTGAATACATATTTTCTACCTGATTCACCAACCGATTCAAGTCCTTATCGAAGTTTGGCTTTATATAATATATGCTCACTTTGAAATAATATATTATTATATGTCACATGACTTGCACAAATGAACAACGTAATCATCAGTTTTGTTCAATTTTCTCTCTCTCTCTCTCTCTGGTGTGTGTATATATATATATATATATAATTACAGCTTATATTGTTGTATAAAACATATCTTTATAATACGCTTTATCTCTAATGAAAAATCATTATTGGCCTGGTTTTTATTAGAATAAATAATATACATTTCAAAATGATAATTTAGGCCCTAATACCGATTCAGAATTCCAAAGCTCTGAAGAAGATGATAGTTGTGAGATTAGTTCAATAGAAAATTAAGAATTTTGAGTTGTATAGGAAAGTGACGATGACATACCTAGATTATTGATGAAAACGATACCTCCGTCAAAAATAATATAACAGGAATCATGGATAGATATTTAACATTTTCTTAAATAATCTCACAATTTGTACCATGGCTAGGTACCAACTGTAAAAAAAAACACGTCCGCGAAGTTGCCCTCTCCCCCAATTTAAAAATTCAAGTTTTTTTTATTGCAATCGTTTGTTTTTCGCTTGTTGCAGATTGTTCCACATATATTTTCGTTTGTTCTGTTTTGATAGGCCCACAAATGATATGTCTACATTGGTGGGGCCAACTTCACGGTAACACCCCCCCGCCCCGCCGCACCCTCCACACACACTTTGAAAAAATCACATTTTTATGTTTTCCGATCGTTTGTTTCCGGATTATACCGCAAAAAGGCTCGTTTGTTCTGCATTTGTTCTTGCACAAATGGGACATGAACTTGTGACACTTTGCTTACTCGTGAGGGGCCAACTTTACGGTAGCCCCTCCACTTTTAAAAATTCATGTATTTACTATTGCATTCGCTTGTTTCGGATTGTCCAGCAAAAATTTCGTTTGTCCGTTTTGATAGGCCCACAAATGGTATGTTTACATTGGTAGTGCCAACTTTACGATATCTTCCCCTCACTTTTGATAAATGAAATTTTTATGGTTGCGATCATTTATTTCGGATTGTTAAAAAAAAATTATTTACCTTTTGATACGTCCCCAAAATTAGCTATACTTTACATTTGACATTCATGAATTCACCCTTCTCCTTTTTTAAAAACAATTTTTTTTTATGATTACAATACTGTTTCCTTCGTTAGTTCCGGATTGTTCCGAAAAAATAATAATCCGTTTTTCCGTTTTGATACGCTCACAAATGATATGTTTACTTTGGATCTCCACGAAGCTGCCTCACCATCTTTTCCCCCTAAAAACATTTAAAAAATAAATTTTATGATTGCAATTTTTGTTCTTCGTTTGTTCCGGAAGGTTCCTAAAAAAACGCACATTTCGTTTTGACAGGACAACACAAGATTTATTTACTCTATTAGCGTGGATTGACACCTTTATGGCAACCATATTCTCCACATGAACACATACAACTTTTAAAAATAGTATTTTATCTTTGCAAACAATAATACGTTCTTGGTTAGTTTTAGATTTCTTTTTGTGGAGATTTCCATTTATTCCTTTTGTAAAGCCTCGATAATTTTTTCTAGTTGTAGCTCTCTCACATTATTTCAAAACTTGAACATTTTTTGTTTAAAGTTTGTTTTTATTTTGTTTGAGTTCCTTAACATGTTATCTTTATTTCGTTCTGAATTTCTTTTAAAAATGTGTTTATTTCATGTTGATAGTTTTAAAATTACTATATTTTTATCACTATGCTAAGCTCCGTTTCCTCACCTCAACTGGATAAAATATAACAAAATTTGTATTTTTGATTTTAAAACTTTATTAGTTTGTTCCAGATTATTGTGCATTATATTTTAGTTTGTTAGTTCTTAGATCTCTTACAAACGCTAAATAAACTAGTGTCACTAGAGATGATGGCCTTTTGTATGTGTGACCTGTATAAGAATGTCCCATTTGATTCGCTCACTATGCACAAAAAAGCAATAAAATGGCGGAGCAAGTCAGAAATACAAAAACTTGGTCTTCAACTTATTGCATGCCATAAAACTCATAGTAAAGAAAAGTATTTATTTAGGCCTTACTTCCTCCTAAGCTTCAAAATATTGGTTTTGTCTAATTGGGCTGTTGTGAAATTACCGAAAGATACCCTCCTTCCCTCACCCCCTCAAGAGAGCTCATAGCTAGGTTATCCTAAAGTATTGACATCGCACCCTCCTTTTGTTTGCTACTATTACTGTTATGATGTAGTAAATAGTACCTTTGACCACAAAGAGACATGATTGGAAGGAAATGTCAATTATTCCAATTGACACTTACAAAAAAGACTAAGAAACTCCTTGACAGTAAAAATTATTTTTTCAAATCAAAGTTTACTAACAGGACCTAGAATAAATTTCCAAAAAAAGTGATTAAAAATATCTATAGAATAGCCTGAAATTCTAAAAAATTGCTAAAAATTTGCCAAAAAAACCAAAATAAGAAATTAAACAATAAATCGAAATGAATGCACATGACTATATCAAACACGTGCCTTTACAAATGGAAAATAAAAAATAGCTATGCAATAAAGTCTTTTAACAGCTAAACTCTTGCATTCTGGTAAATATAATATTGATTTACAAAAATTTAGTTTAAAAAAAAATCCCATCCCATCGTTTAATTTCAGCGTCTAATTGTTTATGTAGATTTTACAAACATGACAAACAAATAGGATACATAGTTCATTTTCAACATTATCTTATCATTCCTACAACTATTTGATTAAAAACAATAGGTTTGAGTATTTATGGATTATAAAATATCGATATCATTTAAAAATATATTAATTTAACATAAGTGCCTCGATCTTATTCAAACCAGAATGGGCTACCATGAAGTTGGCCCCTCTTCCCCCAATGTAAACATACTATTTGTGGGTTTTTCAAAACAGAACAAGCAAAGACATGTGTCTAACAATCCGGAACAAGCGAGGAACAAACGATTGCAATCAAAACGCCATGAATTTTCAAAAGTGTGTGTGGGGGGGGGAGGGGGGGGGAGATGTTTCCATGAAGTTGGCCCCTCATGAGTAAAGAAAGTGTCAAATTTACGTCCTATTTGTGCAAGAACAAATACACAGCAAACGAAACTTTTTGCGGAACAATTCGGAACAAACAATGAAACAATGAAAATGTCAATTTTCCAAATGTATGGGGGGGGGGAGGAGGTCTACCGTAAAGATTCCCCCAATATAATAAGCATATCATTTTTGGGTTTATCAAAATGGAACAAACGAGACCAACTACGGACGTAAATGACGGATATCCAGCCAGAAATGTAACCGAAGAATGAATGTATTGCTCTTTTTGCAAGCTAATCAACAATTCCCGGCCCTTGCTACTCGGATACTTCATCACTGACCAGCCAACGAAATTATCAATCACTAAGTTCAAACAGTTGACCCAAGGAGTATCAGCTTACGTCTGTGCTTCTGTGCCGACACAACAAGGCTGCTTGACGTACACTACCATAATAAAGCTGAAGTCGTGTATCCATGCGAAGCTCTAGAGTTGCTAGTGGTACTAATGCCTGGTCTTAAAATGTAGCATATACATTCGACACATCTTGAATGCTAAATATTTTAGTTATTTTAGTTAGTATGCTAATGCAGGTTTTGAAAGACATTGGTGTAACTTATATTGGAAGGATGTAAGACTGATAAAGCAGAGTTGCACAGGGCAGAAAGTGGGGAGGAGGATGAACATTGATAGAAGGGTGCCCAGGATTGTTGTACGTCACAGAAAACATACACGCCGAAAAGTTGACAGAGAAGGCTCTAGAAAGGCACGAGATATTGTTGCAGGCGGAGAACGACTAAACACCATTGAGTACCCACGCGGATAGTCAAGCGGTGTTGGCAGAGTCGAAGGAAGAACTTGTCTACTGGACATGATGGGTGGTATTATAAGAGTGGGAAAGGAAGAAAGCAATGTTGTTGTATTCATTGAAGGGAAGAGACTAAACAAGTAACGTCGTTCAACTATTTGGGAAGTGTGGTGACTTGGAATGGATACTGTATGGAGGAAGTTAACAGCAGGACAGCCAGGGGGAGGGAAGAGTCCCGATTTAGTTAAGAAAAAGGTTTACAAAGCGTTTTATGTGGAGTGGAGTGACATACGGATTGGAAAGAGGGAACAAAGGGATTTTGAGGGTTTTGAAAAGTGGTTGTGGGGAAAGGGAAATGGATGAACAGGGTGAGGAGGGTGGAAGAGGAAAGGTGCCTGATAAGGATGATAACGTCTTGGTTGGGCCCCACACCACGTAGGGATTATTTAATGAAGAGGATCATGGAGGAGAAGATAGAGGGAAAAAGAGAAATAAGGAGATTTGGAATGCTAACAGAGATCAAGAAAGGAAGGAGCTACAAAGGGACGAAAGAAGACACTCAGGACCGATAGAATGACAGTAAAGAATAGCAACGTTGACGTCATTAAAGGCAGGATTGAATACGTGTGCGTTGTCTAGTGATTACAAGTCTATTGTTTTCCTCTTGGTTTACAACAATCACAACACAATGGTTGATAAACAACGTATTTCGTGCTCTATGTAAACAAACCAAACTTATTTTTTCTTCAGACAAATTAATATTCTCTCTTGTCTATAAAGACACTTTCATAAGTAATGGCGGAACACCCTTAGTTGGGACACAGACTGCATATTTCGAGACCAGGGACGAGTAGACATTGCTTTCGGCTGGCAATGGTTTGTTTAATGTAAATGGTCCACGGTGAGTAGACATTTTATCAGTGAAACAACCTTGTGAAGCTAAAACACAATCATGACTTACAAACTCGCTTACCTTGCAGATGTTGTGTCAGGAACCTTGTCCACAAGACCACATTCCATGGATGTCTGCCTCTTCTCTTGATTAATGATAATAACACGTCCCTACTGTAGATGTGATTATGCTCATGGACCCTAACGTGGTAGGCATCGCTCTAAATAAAAGTACCAACATTTGTGCCAAGGGAGAGTGGAGAGCTATTTAGGTAAAACTATCCTGAAATTCGAACCAAGACCACCCCATCACCGAAAAACAAAGACTAAATGAACCTGATATTTAGACCGTATGCCCACCGGTATGGGTATATTGGCTTAAGATGGTACCTGTCTGAATGGCTGTAAAAATTTGAGAAGAAAAACAACAAAATCAAATTAGAACCTTTGATCCACCATTTTGTTTGCACACACTTTCATTTATTTTTAACAATTAAAAGAAAAACATATTTCTTTGATTTGATTTTAAGAATATTAACAACCTTTGTAACAAAGTTGATTCTGCTGCGTGAAAAAACATAATCCCGTTTTAGGTTAAGATGGGCGAGTGTTTTAGAAAGTAATATAGAGTTGAAATATCACACCGAAAATCATTAAACTTTTTTAGCAAAATACATCAAAAAAACTGTCAATTTAGGCCAAGACATCAGCATTTGATTATAAAATAGATACAGCCACTTATTACAAGAGTTCCTTGTGACACTAGACAAGAGACAACACCTCATTACAAGAGTTCCTTGTGAGACAAGATAACTGGTATCCCGAAATAAATTGGGGTCATTATAAGAGATTAGATCAAGATCAAATGTATCTGAAAACTGTACATACTTTTTAAGAAAAAATATATATATATATTTTTAATATACTCTTGGTGTCACGGTTCACCCCCCCCCCCCCATACCAGAGCAGTGCCGGGGGTTTAAGTACCAGAGCAGCCCCTGGGGATCTAAGTACCCGAGCAGCTCTTGGGAGTCTAAGTACTATAGCAGTTCTTGGGGGTCTAAGTACTATAGCACTCCCGAGGGTCTAAGTACTAGAGCAGTCCCGGGGTTCTAAGTACTAGAGCACTCCCGAGGGTCTAAGTACTAGAGCACTCCCGAGGGTCTAAGTACTAGAGCAGTCCCGAGGGTCTAAGTACTAGAGCAGTCCCGAGGGTCTAAGTACTAGAGCACTCCTGAGGGTCTTAGTACTAGAGCACTCCCGAGGGTCTAAGTACTAGAGCAGTCCCGAGGGTCTAAGTACCAGAGCAGTCCCTAGGGTCTAAGTACTAGAGCAGTCCCGGGGTTCTAAGTACTAGAGCAGTCCCGAGGGTCTAAGTACTAGAGCACTCCCGAGGGTCTAAGTACTAGAGCACTCCCGAGGGTCTAAGTACCAGAGCAGTCCCGAGGGTCTAAGTACTAGAGCAGTCCCGGGGTTCTAAGTACTAGAGCACTCCCGAGGGTTTAAGTACTAAAGCAGTCCCGGGGTTCTAAGTACTAGAGCACTCCAGAGGGTCTAAGTACTAGAGCAGTCCCGAGGGTCTAAGTACTAGAGCACTCCCGAGGGTCTAAGTACTAGAGCAGTCCCGAGGGTCTAAGTACTAGAGCACTCCCGAGGGTCTAAGTACTAGAGCACTCCCGAGGGTCTAAGTACTAGAGCAGTCCCGAGGGTCTAAGTACTAGAGCAGTCCCGGGGTTCTAAGTACTAGAGCACTCCCGAGGGTCTAAGTACTAGAGCAGTCCCGGGGTTCTAAGTACTAGAGCACTACCGAGGGTCTAAGTACTAGAGCACTCCCGAGGGTCTAAGTACCAGAGCAGCCCCTGGGGATCTAAGTACCCGAGCAGCTCTTGGGAGTCTAAGTACTATAGCAGTTCTTGGGGGTCTAAGTACTAGAGCAGTCCCGAGGGTCTAAGTACTAGAGCAGTCCCGAGGGTCTAAGTACTAGAGCACCCCGAGGGTCTAAGTACTAGAGCAGTCCCGGGGTTCTAAGTACTAGAGCACTCCCGAGGGTCTAAGTACTAGAGCACTCCCGAGGGTCTAAGTACTAGAGCAGTCCCGAGGGTCTAAGTACTAGAGCACTCCTGAGGGTCTTAGTACTAGAGCACTCCCGAGGGTCTAAGTACTAGAGCAGTCCCGAGGGTCTAAGTACCAGAGCAGTCCCTAGGGTCTAAGTACTAGAGCAGTGCCGGGGGTCTAAGTACTAGAGCACTCCCGAGGGTCTAAGTACTAGAGCACTCCTGAGGGTCTAAGTACTAGAGCACTCCTGGGGTCTTAGTACTAGAGCACTCCAGAGGGTCTAAGTACTAGAGCAGTCCTGGGGGTCTAAGTACTAGAGCAGTCCTGGGGGTCTAAGTACTAGAGCAGTCCTGGGGGTCTAAGTACTAGAGCAGTCCTGGGGGTCTAAGTACTAGAGCACTCCAGAGGGTCTAAGTACTAGAGCACTCCAGAGGGTCTAAGTACTAGAGCACTCCTGAGGGTCTAAGTACTAGAGCACTCCAGAGGGTCTAAGTACTAGAGTAGTCCTGGGGGTCTAAGTACTAGAGCAGTCCTGGGGGTCTAAGTACTAGAGCAGTCCTGGGGGTCTAAGTACTAGAGCACTCCTGGGGGTCTTAGTACTAGAGCACTCCAGAGGGTCTAAGTACTAGAGCACTCCCGAGGGTCTAAGTACTAGAGCACTCCCGAGGGTTTAAGTACTAAAGCAGTCCCGGGGTTCTAAGTACTAGAGCACTCCAGAGGGTCTAAGTACTAGAGCAGTCCTGGGGGTCTAATCAGTCATTTAAATAGACTAGAATTGTTTTACTTCTGTTTCGTATTAATTCTTGATTTATTAAACAGCTTTACAATATTAATATTCTCCTATTTATTTCGAGTAATTACTATATTTATGGGTTGGACTGGGGAACGCAGACTAAACCTCAAGATCATCCCGTCCAGCCTCAGGATTCGAATCACGGCAAGTCTTAATGAATATGCGGGATACGTTATTCCCAGGAGCATGGAAAGACAACGTGTGGGTTTGTTGGCACCTGTGACCTACTGAGTCTTGGTGGGAACTAATGAATGGCTATTGCTGATCACCCCCACGGGAATCGAACCAATGTATATCGAGAATGATAGTTAGCGTAGTTCCTGTGGAAAGTGTTGATCTAATCATGTTATTCTAGTTCTCAGATAGGATGTCTCGTGGACAGATGGTCTTGGTGTTGCTGGTGTTGTGGAGGACAGGAGGCGCTAAACACACCAACACGCCTAATGTAGGCACCTCCATCTTCAAGGAGGAGGATTACATCAAGTCCTGCTGGACTCTACAGGTAGATAACACTTCTATACAAGGAGGAGGATTACATCAAGTCCTGCTGGACTCTACAGGTAGATAACACCTCTATACAAGGAGGAGGATTACATCAAGTCCTGATGGACTCTACAGGTAGATAACACCTCTATACAAGGAGGAGGATTACATCAAGTCCTGATGGACTCTACAGGTAGATAACACTTCTATACAAGGAGGAGGATTACATCAAGTCCTGATGGACTCTACAGGTAGATAACACTTCTATACAAGGAGGAGGATTACATCAAGTCCTGATGGACTCTACAGGTAGATAACACTTCTATATAAGGAGGAGGATTACATCAAGTCCTGATGGACTCTACAGGTAGATAACACTTCTATACAAGGAGGAGGATTACATCAAGTCCTGATGGACTCTACAGGTAGATAACACCTCTATACAAGGAGGAGGATTACATCAAGTCCTGATGGACTCTACAAGTAGATAACACTTCTATATAAGGAGGAGGATTACATCAAGTCCTGATGGACTCTACAGGTAGATAACACTTCTATACAAGGAGGAGGATTACATCAAGTCCTGCTGGACTCTACAGGTAGATAACACCTCTATATAAGGAGGAGGATTACATCAAGTCCTGATGGACTCTACAGGTAGATAACACTTCTATATAAGGAGGAGGATTACATCAAGTCCTGATGGACTCTACAGGTAGATAACACCTCTATATAAGGAGGAGGATTACATCAAGTCCTGATGGACTCTACAGGTAGATAACACCTCTATACAAGGAGGAGGATTACATCAAGTCCTGATGGACTCTACAGGTAGATAACACTTCTATATAAGGAGGAGGATTACATCAAGTCCTGATGGACTCTACAGGTAGATAACACCTCTATATAAGGAGGAGGATTACATCAAGTCCTGATGGACTCTACAGGTAGATAACACTTCTATACAAGGAGGAGGATTACATCAAGTCCTGATTATTTTCAGGACGCTGCCCTCCTCAACGCTCGCAGGATCATGCAGGACCTTATCCCAAGGAACTCGCTGGACACGAGAAAGGACGACTTCGTCCCCAGGCTGATGTCCTACTTTCACTCGGCCGCGGAGCTGATCCGGGCCAGGACACGAGGTCCTGTACAACACTCCCTGCTGCTGGCCCTCAGTGACGTCATAGGAGGGTACTTGCATGTGTACGTGCTGCCCTTGGCGAGGAGAGGTTACTACTGCGGAGTAGTCAGGTGGGAACACTCACGGTTAAAAGACGTGAGAGCTAACCCTGTCAACCGGTCTTCACCCGGACAGTTCAACCTTCCTATTGTTGGTAAAGTTCGTTTCTGTTGAAACAGGGTTGCAAAAATCCCAAGGAGCCATTTTCGAAATATTCGAATTTAAAAACATTAGTTAACAGCAAATCACTTTTAAATAAATAATTTTTTCTCTGAAAAATAATTATTTAGCAATAGGTCTAATAATAATTTAAAACAATACTTAGATTTTAAATTTTAACAAAATCATTAAAGCCATTTTAGAAAAAAATTGAATTTAAAAAATAATAGTCAAATATAAACTACCTATAAATGACTTTTTCTCTTAAAACACGTACACAATGCTATTAATAATTTAAAACAAACACAAAGATTTCTAGTTTGAACAAAAATCCGTCAAATATTTCCGATTTTGGCGCCAAGTACAGACAGACAAACCGAAGGACACAACGAATTTCTAGATTCATTTTTTGGGGTTCGGAAGCACATAATATATATCATAATTTCAGTTCGAATTTTCAGCTACATATTTTTGATAGTTACAAATAAAGTTTGAGTGTTAATGTGTTAAAGGTAATAAGCTGAACACTTCATATTGACAGTTGTCATTTAGTTCTTCAAGCAAGATTACTACGCCTTTATTAGTCTCATTCACTCGGCCATTCAAAAAACGTCTGTGATGGACAGGTTACAAGAACACCAGAGAGCCCCTCTTTGTAAAACCTTTTGCAGTGTCTGATCTAGGTCTGTTGCATGGTAAATTGCAAACCAAGATAGCCCCGCTCTTTGTAACCCTTGTTGCTGTGCTGATCTGAGGTCTGTGATGGACAGGTACAAGAACACCAGAGAGCCCCCTCTTTGTACACCCTTGTTGCTGTCTGATCTGAGGTCTGTGATGGACAGATACAAGAACACCAGAGAGCCCCCTCTTTGTACACCCTTGTTGCTGTGTCTGATCTGAGGTCTGTATGGTCAGGTACAAGAACACCAGAGAGCCCCCTCTTTGTACACCCTTGTTGCTGTGTCTGATCTGAGGTCTGTGATGGACAGTACAAGAACACCAGAGAGCCCCCTCTTTGTACACCCTTGTTGCTGTGTCACATCTGAGGTCTGTATGGACAGGTACAAGAACACCAGAGAGCCCCCTCTTTGTACACCCTTGTTGCTTGTCTGATCTGAGGTCTGTGATGGACAGGTACAAGAACACCAGAGAGCCCCCTCTTTGTACACCCTTGTTGCTGTTCATCTGAGGTCTGTGATGGACAGGTACAAGAACACCAGAGAGCCCCCTCTTTGTACACCCTTGTTGCTGTCTGATCTGAGGTCTGTGATGGACAGGTACAAGAACACCAGAGAGCCCCCTCTTTGTACACCCTTGTTGCTGTCTGATCTGAGGTCTGTGATGGACAGGTACAAGAACACCAGAGAGCCCCCTCTTTGTACACCCTTGTTGCTGTCTGATCTGAGGTCTGTGATGGACAGGTACAAGAACACCAGAGAGCCCCCTCTTTGTACACCCTTGTTGCTGTGTCAATCTGAGGTCTGTGATGGACAGGTACAAGAACACCAGAGAGCCCCCTCTTTGTACACCCTTGTTGCTGTCTGATCTGAGGTCTGTGATGGACAGGTACAAGAACACCAGAGAGCCCCCTCTTTGTACACCCTTGTTGTTGTGTCACATCTGAGGTCTGTGATGGACAGGTACAAGAACACCAGAGAGCCCCCTCTTTGTACACCCTTGTTGCTGTACATCTGAGGTCTGTGATGGACAGGTACAAGAACACCAGAGAGCCCCCTCTTTGTACACCCTTGTTGTGTGTCGATCTGAGGTCTGTGATGGACAGGTACAAGAACACCAGAGAGCCCCCTCTTTGTACACCCTTGTTGCTGTCTGATCTGAGGTCTGTGATGGACAGGTACAAGAACACCAGAGAGCCCCCTCTTTGTACACCCTTGTTGCTGTCTGATCTGAGGTCTGTGATGGACAGGTACAAGAACACAGAGAGCCCCCTCTTTGTACACCCTTGTTGCTGTCTGATCTGAGGTCTGTGATGGACAGGTACAAGAACACCAGAGAGCCCCTCTTTGTACACCCTTGTTGCTGTCTGATCTGAGGTCTGTGATGGACAGGTACAAGAACACAAGAGGCCCCCTCTTTGTACACCCTTGTTGCTGTCTGATCTGAGGTCTGTGATGGACAGGTACAAGAAAACCAGAGAGCCCCCTCTTTGTACACCCTTGTTGCTGTGTCTGATCTGAGGTCTGTGATGGACAGGTACAAGAACACCAGAGAGCCCCCTCTTTGTACACCCTTGTTGCTGTCTGATCTGAGGTCTGTGATGGACAGGTACAAGAAACACCAGAGAGCCCCCTCTTTGTACACCCTTGTTGCTGTGTCAATCTGAGGTCTGTGATGGACAGGTACAAGAACACCAGAGAGCCCCTCTTTGTACACCCTTGTTGCTTGTCTGATCTGAGGTCTGTCATGGACAGGTACAAGAACACCAGAGAGCCCCCTCTTTGTACACCCTTGTTGCTGTGTCTGAATCTGAGGTCTGTGATGGACAGGTACAAGAACACCAGAGAGCCCCCTCTTTGTACACCCTTGTTGCTGTGTCTGATCTGAGGTCTGTGATGGACAGGTACAAGAACACCAGAGAGCCCCCTCTTTGTACACCCTTGTTGCTGTCTGATCTGAGGTCTGTGATGGACAGGTACAAGAACACCAGAGAGCCCCCTCTTTGTACACCCTTGTTGTGTGTCACATCTGAGGTCTGTGATGGACAGGTACAAGAACACCAGAGAGCCCCCTCTTTGTACACCCTTGTTGCTGTTCTGATCTGAGGTCTGTGATGGACAGGTACAAGAACACCAGAGAGCCCCTCTTTGTACACCCTTGTTGTCTGTCTGATCTGAGGTCTGTGATGGACAGGTACAAGAACACCAGAGAGCCCCCTCTTTGTACACCCTTGTTGCTGGTCTGATCTGAGGTCTGTGATGGACAGGTACAAGAACACCAGAGAGCCCCTCTCTTGTACACCCTTGTTGCTGTCTGATCTGAGGTATGTGATGAACAGGTACAAGAACACCAGAGAGCCCCCTCTTTGTACACCCTTGTTGCTGTCTGATCTGAGGTCTGTGATGGACAGGTACAAGAACACCAGAGAGCCCCTCTTTGTACACCCTTGTTGCTGTCTGATCTGAGGTCTGTGATGGACAGGTACAAGAACACCAGAGAGCCCCCTCTTTGTACACCCTTGTTGCTGTCTGATCTGAGGTCTGTGATGGACAGGTACAAGAACACCAGAGAGCCCCCTCTTTGTACACCCTTGTTGCTGTCTGATCTGAGGTCTGTGATGGACAGGTACAAGAACACCAGAGAGCCCCCTCTTTGTACACCCTTGTTGCTGTCTGATCTGAGGTCTGTGATGGACAGGTACAAGAACACCAGAGAGCCCCCTCTTTGTACACCCTTGTTGCTGTCTGATCTGAGGTCTGTGATGGACAGGTACAAGAACACCAGAGAGCCCCCTCTTTGTACACCCTTGTTGCTGGTCTGATCTGAGGTCTGTGATGGACAGGTACAAGAACACCAGAGAGCCCCCTCTTTGTACACCCTTGTTGCTGTCTCATCTGAGGTCTGTGATGGACAGGTACAAGAACACCAGAGAGCCCCCTCTTTGTACCCTTGTTGCTGTCTGATCTGAGGTCTGTGATGGACAGGTACAAGAACACCAGAGAGCCCCCTCTTTGTACACCCTTGTTGCTGTGTCTGATCTGAGGTCTGTGATGGACAGGTACAAGAACACCAGAGAGCCCCCTCTTTGTACACCCTTGTTGCTGTCTGATCTGAGGTCTGTGATGGACAGGTACAAGAACACCAGAGAGCCCCCTCTTTGTACACCCTTGTTGCTTGTCTGATCTGAGGTCTGTGATGGACAGGTACAAGAACACCAGAGAGCCCCCTCTTTGTACACCCTTGTTGCTGTCTGATCTGAGGTCTGTGATGGACAGGTACAAGAACACCAGAGAGCCCCCTCTTTGTACACCCTTGTTGTGTGTCTGATCTGAGGTCTGTGATGGACAGGTACAAGAACACCAGAGAGCCCCCTCTTTGTACACCCTTGTTGCTGTCTGATCTGAGGTCTGTGATGGACAGGTACAAGAACACCAGAGAGCCCCCTCTTTGTACACCCTTGTTGCTGTCTGATCTGAGGTCTGTGATGGACAGGTACAAGAACACCAGAGAGCCCCCTCTTTGTACACCCTTGTTGCTGTGTCTGATCTGAGGTCTGTGATGGACAGGTACAAGAACACCAGAGAGCCCCCTCTTTGTACACCCTTGTTGCTGTGTCTGATCTGAGGTCTGTGATGGACAGGTACAAGAACACCAGAGAGCCCCCTCTTTGTACACCCTTGTTGCTGTCTGATCTGAGGTCTGTGATGGACAGGTACAAGAACACCAGAGAGCCCCCTCTTTGTACACCCTTGTTGCTGTCTGATCTGAGGTCTGTGATGGACAGGTACAAGAACACCAGAGAGCCCCCTCTTTGTACACCCTTGTTGTTGTCACATCTGAGGTCTGTGATGGACAGGTACAAGAACACCAGAGAGCCCCTCTTTGTACACCCTTGTTGCTTGTCCATCTGAGGTCTGTGATGGACAGGTACAAGAACACCAGAGAGCCCCCTCTTTGTACACCCTTGTTGCTGTGTTGACTTGAGGTCTGTGATGGACAGGTACAAGAACACCAGAGAGCCCCCTCTTTGTACACCCTTGTTGCTGTTCAGATCTGAGGTCTGTGATGGACAGGTACAAGAACACCAGAGAGCCCCTCTTTGTACACCCTTGTTGCTGTGTCTGATCTGAGGTCTGTGATGGACAGGTACAAGAACACAGAGAGCCCCCTCTTTGTACACCCTTGTTGCTGTCTGATCTGAGGTCTGTGATGGACAGGTACAAGAACACCAGAGAGCCCCCTCTTTGTACACCCTTGTTGCTGTCTGATCTGAGGTCTGTGATGGACAGGTACAAGAACACCAGAGGCCCCCTCTTTGTACACCCTTGTTGCTGTCTGATCTGAGGTCTGTGATGGACAGGTACAAGAAAACCAGAGAGCCCCCTCTTTGTACACCCTTGTTGCTGTGTCTGATCTGAGGTCTGTGATGGACAGGTACAAGAACACCAGAGGCCCCCTCTTTGTACACCCTTGTTGCTGTCTGATCTGAGGTCTGTGATGGACAGGTACAAGAAACACCAGAGAGCCCCTCTTTGTACACCCTTGTTGCTGTCTGATCTGAGGTCTGTATGGACAGGTACAAGAACACCAGAGAGCCCCCTCTTTGTACACCCTTGTTGCTGTTTGATCTGAGGTCTGTCATGGACAGGTACAAGAACACCAGAGAGCCCCCTCTTTGTACACCCTTGTTGCTGTGTCTGATCTGAGGTCTGTGATGGACAGGTACAAGAACACCAGAGAGCCCCCTTTGTACACCCTTGTTGCTGTGTCTGATCTGAGGTCTGTGATGGACAGGTACAAGAACACCAGAGAGCCCCTCTTTGTACACCCTTGTTGCTGGTCTGATCTGAGGTCTGTGATGGACAGGTACAAGAACACCAGAGAGCCCCCTCTTTGTACACCCTTGTGTTGGTGTCAATCTGAGGTCTGTGATGGACAGGTACAAGAACACCAGAGAGCCCCCTCTTTGTACACCCTTGTTGCTGGTCTGATCTGAGGTCTGTGATGGACAGGTACAAGAACACCAGAGAGCCCCTCTTTGTACACCCTTGTTGCTGTCATCTGAGGTCTGTGATGGACAGGTACAAGAACACCAGAGAGCCCCTCTTTGTACACCCTTGTTGCTGTTCTGATCTGAGGTCTGTGATGGACAGGTACAAGAACACCAGAGAGCCCCCTCTTTGTACACCCTTGTTGCTGTCTGATCTGAGGTCTGTGATGACAGGTACAAGAACACCAGAGAGCCCCTCTTTGTACACCCTTGTTGCTGTCTGATCTGAGGTCTGTGATGGACAGGTACAAGAACACCAGAGAGCCCCCTCTTTGTACACCCTTGTTGCTGTCTGATCTGAGGTTGTGATGGACAGGTACAAGAACACCAGAGAGCCCCCTCTTTGTACACCCTTGTTGCTGTCTGATCTGAGGTCTGTGATGGACAGGTACAAGAACACCAGAGAGCCCCCTCTTTGTACACCCTTGTTGCTGTCTGATCTGAGGTCTGTGATGGACAGGTACAAGAACACCAGAGAGCCCCCTCTTTGTACACCCTTGTTGCTGTTCTGATCTGAGGTCTGTGATGGACAGGTACAAGAACACCAGAGAGCCCCCTCTTTGTACACCCTTGTTGCTGTCTGATCTGAGGTCTGTGATGGACAGGTACAAGAACACCAGAGAGCCCCTCTTTGTACACCCTTGTTGCTGTCTGATCTGAGGTCTGTGATGGACAGGTACAAGAACACCAGAGAGCCCCCTCTTTGTACACCCTTGTTGCTGTGTCCATCTGAGGTCTGTGATGGACAGGTACAAGAACACCAGAGAGCCCCCTCTTTGTACACCCTTGTTGCGTGTCTGATCTGAGGTCTGTCATGGACAGGTACAAGAACACCAGAGAGCCCCCTCTTTGTACACCCTTGTTGCTGTGTCGATCTGAGGTCTGTGATGGACAGGTACAAGAACACCAGAGAGCCCCTCTTTGTACACCCTTGTTGCTGTGTCTGATCTGAGGTCTGTGATGGACAGGTACAAGAACACCAGAGAGCCCCCTCTTTGTACACCCTTGTTGCTGTGTCTGATCTGAGGTCTGTGATGGACAGGTACAAGAACACCAGAGAGCCCCTCTTTGTACACCCTTGTTGCTGTGTCACATCTGAGGTCTGTGATGGACAGGTACAAGAACACCAGAGAGCCCCCTCTTTGTACACCCTTGTTGCTGTCTGATCTGAGGTCTGTGATGGACAGGTACAAGAACACCAGAGAGCCCCCTCTTTGTACACCCTTGTTGCTGTCTGAATCTGAGGTCTGTGATGGACAGGTACAAGAACACCAGAGAGCCCCCTCTTTGTACACCCTTGTTGCTGTCTGATCTGAGGTCTGTGATGGACAGGTACAAGAACACCAGAGAGCCCCCTCTTTGTACACCCTTGTTGCTGTCTGATCTGAGGTATGTGATGACAGGTACAAGAACACCAGAGAGCCCCTCTTTGTACACCCTTGTTGCTGTCTGATCTGAGGTCTGTGATGGACAGGTACAAGAACACCAGAGAGCCCCTCTTTGTACACCCTTGTTGCTGTCTGATCTGAGGTCTGTGATGGACAGGTACAAGAACACCAGAGAGCCCCCTCTTTGTACACCCTTGTTGCTGTCTGATCTGAGGTCTGTGATGGACAGGTACAAGAACACCAGAGAGCCCCCTCTTTGTACACCCTTGTTGCTGTGTCTGATCTGAGGTCTGTGATGGACAGGTACAAGAACACCAGAGAGCCCCCTCTTTGTACACCCTTGTTGCTGTGTCTGATCTGAGGTCTGTCATGGACAGGTACAAGAACACCAGAGAGCCCCCTCTTTGTACACCCTTGTTGCTGTGTCTGATCTGAGGTCTGTGATGGACAGGTACAAGAACACCAGAGAGCCCCCTCTTTGTACACCCTTGTTGCTGTGTCTGATCTGAGGTCTGTGATGGACAGGTACAAGAACACCAGAGAGCCCCCTCTTTGTACACCCTTGTTGCTGTGTCTGATCTGAGGTCTGTGATGGACAGGTACAAGAACACCAGAGAGCCCCCTCTTTGTACACCCTTGTTGCTGTGTCACATCTGAGGTCTGTGATGGACAGGTACAAGAACACCAGAGAGCCCCCTCTTTGTACACCCTTGTTGCTGTCTGATCTGAGGTCTGTGATGGACAGGTACAAGAACACCAGAGAGCCCCCTCTTTGTACACCCTTGTTGCTGTCTGATCTGAGGTCTGTGATGGACAGGTACAAGAACACCAGAGAGCCCCCTCTTTGTACACCCTTGTTGCTGTCTGATCTGAGGTCTGTGATGGACAGGTACAAGAACACCAGAGAGCCCCTCTTTGTACACCCTTGTTGCTGTCTGATCTGAGGTATGTGATGAACAGGTACAAGAACACCAGAGAGCCCCCTCTTTGTACACCCTTGTTGCTGTCTGATCTGAGGTCTGTGATGGACAGGTACAAGAACACCAGAGAGCCCCCTCTTTGTACACCCTTGTTGCTGTCTGATCTGAGGTCTGTGATGGACAGGTACAAGAACACCAGAGAGCCCCCTCTTTGTACACCCTTGTTGCTGTCTGATCTGAGGTCTGTGATGGACAGGTACAAGAACACCAGAGAGCCCCCTCTTTGTACACCCTTGTTGCTGTGTCTGATCTGAGGTCTGTGATGGACAGGTACAAGAACACCAGAGAGCTGCATGATCTTTACGAGCAAATATTGCGCTTTCTCAAGACTGATGGCAGCAATTGGATGAGGCCCAGTACAGGGGTGGGCTCGTCTCTCCCAGTGCACCCAATTGGGGTACAACCCCTCAAACCCAGTGAGTCAGAGCATGCCTGCCAACAGATCATCACGTATCGTGCTTCAGGTATGTGTGTGAGCTAGGTCCCAGAACTCTACTCATGTCCCAGAACTCTACTCATGTCCCAGAACTCTACTCATGTCCCAGAACTCTACTCATGTCCCAGAACTCTACTCATGTCCCAGAACTCTACTCATGTCCCAGATGTCTACTCGAGGGCCGCTCGACGCCCCAAGATGCTCGTTGTACCCATCCCGTACCTGGATGACCCCCTTCACCCCCGCGCCCTGGCTGTGCCTCTCCGCCACTCGCACCTCCTGAGTCTGTTGTCTGAGCAGTCTGTGCACGTGTTGAGCCACTACTACTTGGCGGCTGTGCGGTGTTTGGCGGGACAGCCTAACTCGGCGGGACAGCTCGCGGGCTTTCACGACAATCTCAACAACTGGTTGCACAAGTTTGTGAGTGCTAACCTCAACTCGGGGTCATACGGGCTAGGGCGTCACTCTCGTGCTAGACGGGTGGTTTCACACTCTCCCTCCACGCTAATATGGGTACATCTAATAAATTATACGTTCCTATTCCCCTAACATAATTAATATGTACGTACAACCCTCCCGGGGTGGATTGACACGGTTTATTCGCCTGGAGAGAGGTTGAGAAACAAGAGTGACCTTGGCCCTATTTGTGTCCAGGTCCTGCCCCGACTTGAGGATGACCTCTGGTACCCTGGCTTCGGCGGCGTTCTTCAGATCCTGGAAACCTTGAAGAGATCAGGTGAGTGGGCTGTTAGCACCTAGGACCTCCAGCCACTAATACCCTCCTCCTGCTCGTAGGAAACCAGTGACGTCAACTGAGACATCAAGGATGACACTATGTCTGCGTGTTCCAGGTGTGGAAATCAGAGGTCACTGGGGGGCGGAGCCCCTGGAGGACCCGATTCTTCCGCCCCCTGAACCCCAGCCCTGGTCCCCGGTTGAGGAAGAAGAGTCAGGTTTGAGATTTGGGAAAGTTGAACTACCCAAGACACACAACATGTTCCTGCCAGGTACAACCTCGACAACCTCACACTTAGTAGACCTCAACAACCTCACACTTAGTAGACCTCAACAACCTCACACTTGATATTCACTTTAAACAAGGACTGGATGTCAACACTTACATTGTCACATTACGTACATTGTCAGAAGAACTGCAATGAGGACCAGGTCCCATGGTCTGTGTACATTGTCAGAACTGCAATGAGGACCAGGTCCCATGGTCTGTGTAGATTGTCAGAATAACTGCAATGAGGACCAGGTCCCATGGTCTGTGTAGATTGTCAGAAGAACTGCAATGAGGACCAGGTCCCATGGTCTGTGTACATTGTCAGAAAAACTGCAATGAGGACCAGGTCCCATGGTCTGTGTACATTGTCAGAAGAACTGCAATGAGGACCAGGTCCCATGGTCTGTGTACATTGTCAGAAGAACTGCAATGAGGACCAGGTCCCATGGTCTGTGTTCATTGTCAGAACTGCAATGAGGACCAGGTCCCATGGTCTGTGTACATTTTCAGAAGAACTGCAATGAGGACCAGGTCCCATGGTCTATGTACATTGTCAGAACTGCAATGAGGACCAGGTCCCATGGTCTGTCTTGTAACCTGACGCTCTGTTACAGGTGACCATGATGGTTTCACCATGCAGCCCTACCTCATCTTGGGGCTGATGGTGATCATTGCTGTCTTTGTGTGCATGGTCTGTCTGTCCGTCCTCGGCTGTTTATTCCGCCGAAAGGACCGCCTCGGACAAAGGAGGTAGGTCCTTCAGGTCCGCTCCATCTATTCATTATGTTACACATTTATATCAAACATGGCCCTTTTGGCAATACATCATTCTGGGTTCGATGGAAAAAAGTTGGAAATCGTGAATGTTGTGGAGCGAGATCGAGATAATGTGCCAGCATTTGCAGGGCGGGTGACCATTGAGTAAAGAGCAGAGTGAGTCTATCTCTGTAGGATTGGGGCCCGCAGGTATTTCATGATAATATCGGTGTACTTATTCAACAAACATTAACACTCGTTCCTTTTGACCAACAAACTTAGGTTCAGACACTGCCAGTCTCTCAAGGTAAACAGTGTACATACCTAGGTTCAGACACTGCCAGTCTCTGTGAGAACCAGTGATCCAGACTCATGTCCTGGTGCAAGCCTACTGTTCTGGGGACGTGTTGTTGGCAACAAGTCTATGTTTCAGAGAGAAAGGTCCTGGTGACTCTGACGAGGCTCTGGAGGAGAGTTCGGGCCACTTCTTCAACCGGTTCTATAACAGTCTGCGGAGGATTCGAAAGAACTCCGGTAAGGACACTTCAATCTGAGTGGTGTGTATTGTCACATGTTGTCACTCGTAGTACATTGTCACCTCTGTGTGTGTCCAGGAAGAACTGTGGCTGTGACCCTGCCATGCACGAAGAATGCGGGTGCAGATCAAGCGTCCCGACGGTGAGAAGAATTCCACCTGAGATCACTCAAGGTATCCGCGTCGCGGTGGACAAACTGGAGCGCGTGGAAGACACAGGCCGGCGGTACTGTCGTGGGTTAAGTTAGTTTGTAAGTCCTGTGCCATGTGTATAAACATTGTTCCTTGACGACTTGATGATGGTTTGTTTGGACAGAATTGAAACTGGTCCCTCTGAGTCGCGCTCGTCCCCAGATAAGATGGTCGACGTAGCCTTCATCACCCACAAGAAGGCAAGTGGTTGTCCCTGAGGTTGGATGTTTGGTTACTTGCTCAGGAGGGATGTTGAAGGCTGTGTTTTCTTCCAGAAGTCCAGTGAGGACATGACGTCAGACGAGGACTGGAGCAACACCGGAAGTTCCAGTGAAGAGTCCGTCGAGCCACGCAGTAATCCTCCGTGAAGTTTAACTGTGTTTTACGAACTTTAGATAGTTGACATTTCAAGCTGAGTAAGTTTTTAGGTATCCATGTAATTTATTGCCGAGAATATTTATGTTTAATAAACAATTCCTCTGACATCAACTTTTTGATCTTTTCCGAATATTCGCTTTATTATAAAACTGTTGGTTCGAGACCTGGTTGTATCGATACATATAAATATATATAGTTTTATATTCAGGGTTTAGTAGCTGTCTAAAGAGTGATTAATAAGTTGATCAGAACTTTACTAGTTACGAAAATGGCTACAAGAGGTATACCCTTTCTTTTGAACTAATCGTAAAATGTAGATTATTGGACTTACATTTTATTGCGTAGTTACAGTTCAAAATGGCGAATGGACACTATAAACAATTTTGTATTTAAAGTGCCACACCATCAAAAGTCTGAGTAATAAACAACTTTTGATGCGCTCGAGTATGGACAAAGGGAAGAAAGAGTAGACCTGCCCTGTTGGTCGGAACACACAGGCCTCCCCACTCAGCTACCAGGCCATGGAGCCATTTAGTGGACATGTAGGGTCTGTGAGATAGCTGGTGAGTAGGCTACTAGCAGGGTCTGTGAGATAGCTGCTGAGCAGGTAACTAGTAAGGTCTGTGAGATAGCTGGTGAGCAGGTAACTAGCAGGGTCTGTGAGATAGCTGCTGAGCAGGTAACTAGTAAGGTCTGTGAGAGAGCTGGTGAGCAGGCTACTAGCAGGGTCTGTGAGATAGCTGGTGAGCAGGTAACTAGCAGGGTCTGTGAGATAGCTGCTGAGCAGGTAACTAGTAGGGTCTGTGAGATAGCTGCTGAGCAGGTTACTAGTAGGGTCTGTGAGATAGCTACTGAACAGGTTACTAGTAGGGTCTGTGAGATAGCTGCTGAGCAGGTAACTAGTAGGGTCTGTGAGAGAGCTGGTGAGCAGGTAACTAGTAGGGTCTGTGAGATAGCTGGTGAGCAGGCTACTAGCTGGGTCTGTGAGATAGCTGGTGAGCAGGTAACTAGTAGGGTCTGTGAGATAGCTGGTGAGCAGGCTACTAGCAGGGTCTGTGAGATAGCTGGTGAGCAGGTTACTAGTAGGGTCTGTGAGATAGCTGGTGAGCAGGTAACTAGTAAGGTCTGTGAGAGAGCTGGTGAGCAGGCTACTAGCAGGGTCTGTGAGATAGCTGGTGAGCAGGTAACTAGTAAGGTCTGTGAGAGAGCTGGTGAGCAGGCTACTAGCAGGGTCTGTGAGATAGCTGGTGAGCAGGTAACTAGCAGGGTCTGTGAGATAGCTGCTGAGCAGGTAACTAGTAAGGTCTGTGAGAGAGCTGGTGAGCAGGCTACTAGCAGGGTCTGTGAGATAGCTGCTGAGCAGGTAACTAGTAAGGTCTGTGAGAGAGCTGGTGAGCAGGCTACTAGCAGGGTCTGTGAGATAGCTGGTGAGCAGGCTACTAGCAGGGTCTGTGAGATAGCTGGTGAGCAGGTTACTAGCAGGGTCTGTGAGATAGCTGCTGAGCAGGTAACTAGTAAGGTCTGTGAGAGAGCTGGTGAGCAGGCTACTAGCAGGGTCTGTGAGATAGCTGCTGAGCAGGTAACTAGTAAGGTCTGTGAGAGAGCTGGTGAGCAGGCTACTAGCAGGGTCTGTGAGATAGCTGGTGAGCAGGTAACTAGTAGGGTCTGTGAGATAGCTGCTGAGCAGGTTCAAATTTCTTCAATACGTGTTGTAAAATTAATACCTCGATTGAAGAGTTGGAATACTTTTATGGGAGTCCGAGTGAGATTGTGACCTTGCTGCTCCAAGTGCGATTGTGACCTTGCTTCAAGTGTGATTGTAACCTTGATGTTCTAAGTGTGATTGTGACCTTGCTGCTCCAAGTGCGATTGTGACCTTGCTTCAAGTGAGATTGTGACCTTGCTTCAAGTGTGATTGTAACCTTGATGTTCTAAGTGTGATTGTGACCTTGCTGCTCCAAGTGCGATTGTGACCTTGCTTCAAGTGAGATTGTGACCTTGCTTCAAGTGTGATTATAACCTTGATGTTCTAAGTGTGATTGTGATCTCGCTGTTCTAAGTGTGATTGTGACCTTGCTTATTCAAGTGTGATTTTGACCTTGTTCTAAGTGTGATTGTGACCTTGCTGCTCCAAGTGTGATTGTGACCTTGCTGTGTTAGTATGACATTTGCATCAGACAGAGGTGATTAATCACAAGCCATTGATAATGTTCCCGACTTATCACTTCACTTGCTACGCACAGATAAATAACTTATCCATTTAAAGTTTCACATCAATCAAACCTATTTTTGATAAAAATGAAACGAGATCTAATCTCAACATTTGTTAGCTCACAAGATATATCAATCAGCCTTACATTTGTTTTAGAAATGTCTATACTAATTAAAGCCTTTATAGTTCATTACAATAAATTAATGATTGATTTTTAATATATTCCAATGATCATGTTGGAAATATTTAAACAACAAGAAACAGTTATTATAAATCTTACTATTCTCCAGAGAAACATTCACATGCTCTTAGAAACCTATTCTTGTGCCTGCCTCTGGTAATAGCCGGTACAACCTATAGCCTCTACAGTTATAAACAACATCGTGTACACTAGGACATTCACGAGAACTCTAAGGAACCATCTCTTGTCCTGTACGAGCTAGGACAGTTCACGAGGAGGTACTCTACCAGGATTACAGAACAAGATTTTTTGTAACTCTTCTTTGTCCAATTGTTTACGAGCTAGGACAGTTCACGAGGAGTAGGGATTACAAATCTTTCTTACACAGGACAGTTCACAGAACTAAAGGATACCTCTCTTGTCCTGTACGAGCTAGACAGTTCACGAGGAGGTACTCTACCAGGATTACAGAACAAGGAACTCTCTTGTCTGTACGAGCTAGGACAGTTCACGAGGGCGAGAATTTATCTCAAACCCATGAGCTTCCAACCCCAACCCAGAACTACCCCATAAAAGTCAAAAGTGATTGATTAGCATACCACATGACTTGCCGTATGAATTTATGAGAGTAGTTATAGTAGCCAGGGTCTGCTAATGGGTGTGCAAATGGTGTGGCCACACAATACCTCGCGATGTGGGGAATCCCGTGTCAAAGGGGGGAAATGTTTGCTTGTGCACGTCTAGTAGGTCCCTGTATATGAGAACCACCAGAAGGGCGTGTAATCTCCCATTACAGGCCAGGGGCAGCTGACTGGGGGGCCAGCAAGTACAGCCCTGACTAGCATTATAACCAGTGGCCAGGCGTGAGGATAATGTTTGGGTAGTCTCAGTCATAAAGGGGCAGGCACACTTACCGATGTTGAAAACGGGATTTTTATCAAGTTATATAACACAGTACTGGAACACTACTACTACTACTACACTACTACTACTACTACTACTATACTATAATAATAATAATAATAATAATAATAATAATAATAATAATATCATTTATTTATTGCTCTGCCTCCTGTGAACTATCTAATTTGGTTCTTGCTATTTTTCCTTTTAAATACACTTTTCTTTCAAAATACAAAACCCCTGTATAATTAATTTACAAAAAGTCAACTGAATCAAAAGAGTCATTGTTTTTATTTACAGCGTCTTTCATTTTTTTTTCTGAGGTACATTCACTACATCCTAAAACATTACTGAAATATATATTATAATAGGAAATTGAAAACAACTCAATAAAATACTAAAATTCGTCACAATAACAAAACTAATCTATTATACACTCAAATAAACCTTTGAAACACGCTATATATGTTCAGAAAGTAATACTCGCGAGTTGGGAAAAACCGGCTTACTGGTCACCGTCAGTGGCTGAGATGAACAGGTGCGCGCGTATTACCTTCCTAGCTACCCGCAGCCCGGCGGAAAGGTATCAGCTTATCTTGCCAAAAGGAAATGACACATTCACTTCGGGCGCTTCACTTCGTTTTAAAAAATTACCATTGAAATTTCAAGTTTACAACTGGGTTATGTAAAGGGATGATTTATCTCATTTTTAAAAACCTTTTGGGATAGCTGGGCTTATCCTGCCTAACACAACGCCTCGCTACTGCAGTTATAACTCTAAAAAAGGTTCCTTGCGCTCTACCTGTAGCCGTTGGATCAATGTGTGTGGATTTACAAGGATTGTAGAACAAACTTGAATGGAAATTGTCTCATTTTCTCCGTTGACAACCTTACATGCTCGCTAGTGTAAGGAGTCACAGAGCCGAGTGTCCAATAGGTCCTAACATGCTCGCTAGTGTAAGGAGTCACAGAGCCGAGTGTCCAATAGGTCCTAACATGCTCGCTAGTGTAAGGAGTCACAGAGCCAAGTGTCCAATAGGTCCTAACATGCTCGCTAGTGTAAGGAGTCACAGAGCCAAGTGTCCAATAGATCCTTCCGACAACACCGCATCTATGCAGTTAACACTAAGTTCTTCTCTACCACCGTGATCAAAGCTGCATTCACAAGGTGTAACAAACATGCTTCTCATTCCCGTTGACACCTTACATCACGCAGGTAAAGTCACGAGCCCAAGGTATATCACCTCACATGCACGACAGTGTAACCAAGCAGCTCATCATCCCCGGAAACACCGTCAATCAGCAGGTACACAGCTCTCACCCCCGGATATCACCTCACTCACACAGGTACCACAGCTCTCACCCCGGATAACACCTCAATCAGACAGGTAACACCGCTCTCACCCCCGGATATCACCTCACTCACACAGGTACCACAGCTCTCACCCCCGGATAACACCTCAATCAGACAGGTAACACAGCTCTCACCCCCGGATATCACCTCACTCACACAGGTACCACAGCTCTCACCCCCGGATAACACCTCAATCAGACAGGTAACACCGCTCTCACCCCCGGATATCACCTCACTCACACAGGTACCACAGCTCTCACCCCCGGATAACACCTCAATCAGACAGGTAACACAGCTCTCACCCCCGGAGAACACCTCACTCAGACAGGTAACACAGCTGTTTGAGTGAGGTGTTCCCTGGGGGCAATATCCTCCAAGTCTGACCGAGCAAACCAGAGTTGAAACTTTGCAAAGCTTGTCTCTAGAAGAGCTCTTTGAATACCTTAAACATTGTCACAAAATGTAACTGTAAGTATATTTGTTTTATCACACCCTGTCATTACAAGCGTCTGTACACCCCTGTTGATTCCACCAAGTGACTAACAGGATTGTTCTTAGCTTCACTCTACTATAATTAAGAGCCTCCAACTCTTGATAGTATTCAAATTGTGCATCAAGCGAGGTCACTTCTAAGTGCATGTGAAGTGGTTACCTGAAGCACTTGAGCAAGTTCACGTGGACTAACCCTTGATATGGAGAAGCCCCTGTGTTGTAATCCCAGCAGTTACGTGATCTTGAAAGACAGATCGATCACAAAGTTTCCAACTCATGACTGATTTGATCAAATAATCAGTTGAGCATGGTCATGGTTCAAGTGTATCTTAAAACAATCCGTTGAACTTCACAGCGTCCTAACACACATTACCATTTGTCTGGAACTAGTTATTAAAGCCCCCGCCAGATGATCCCACATGCAGGAAACACTGGTTCCAATCGAGGTGGGGCCTTATTGGTTACTATCGTTTATTTGAGGTATACGTGCACTTTCTGAACCGACTGATTACATCAGCACAACACTTACAGACTAAGTTAAAAACAAACACAACACCCTGCCCCCAGTCGTTAATTCATCACTTTGAAACATTTCGTTTGTGGTACATTGTTCAGCCATGACAAGAATGGAGCCCGTAACCCTGTTTCAGCAGACAGACAGACTACCGACTGAGCTACGGTGTCTGACATTGGCTACCATAGTTGGTTACTATCATACAAATACTATTGGTATGTAAAATAACACACCATCTGGGAGAAAGCACATGTCTCATGTATATCAAACTAACTTGAGCTCAATACACAATTACCGGCGGGCACTTAGACGGGTGTTGCCCCCTGTCCGCTTCTCCCACTCGAGTATAAAAGAGTCCGTGAGACAAGAGATAACAGCACCTCTCCCTGTTATCATGAAGATCTTGGCTCTTGTGTCGCTCTTTGCAGCTGTGGCCGCTCTGCCGGTAAGTCAATACCGCGTTATTTCACCATCAGAGGGCTCAAAATAATAAAATATTGCTCGAGAAGAAACACAGTTCAATTTTATATACAGGGTGATATCAACACTTGGTGGATGGGTCATGCGCTCCGTGGACTTTGGACACGAACATTTTAAATGAAACTTAAAACATCTGCTTTCTAGTATTTTATTAACTGTGTCAAAAAATGCTATAAAAATGCAAAAATACAGGCTTACAAACTCATGAACTTTTTCATCCCATTTGAAGGGAAATATCCTCACGCGGTTGTATTTCTGATGGTAGCGACAGTTGTGAAGCTTCCGAACCACTAAAACAATCCTAAACTATCTCAGAATGTTCTGTTGTGACTTGTAAATGAGCTAATTTCACCTTTTAGGGGTTTTATAGCTATAAAACTTTTAATTAAAGGTTTCTAATCCTACAGGCATGTCGATAAATGTCACCTCCATTTTGGAGTGAATCATATTTTAAATAACAAATCCACTAATTGTTTGTCCAGGAACTTGAAATATCATGACCGCCAGAACTTAAGCTGAGATATCTCTCTAGTCTCTCGTCTGACGATGCTCGTCTCAGGGCCACGGTTGTGCCTCGTATCTGATTTGTTTTGTGTAAAGCCGCTAACAATGCCACAATGCCACTTATTGTTTTATTGGTCCAACAGGAAAGGGACCTCAGCAAGATTATACCGAACTCCGTCTACCCGGAAAATGTTTTCTTCAACAAACCAAGTGACCTCCCATCTTGTAAGTCTCACAATCAAGCCAATGTTTTCTCTGCGAGGTGCCAACATTATATTACACTACAAACTATAGCGCATGTTGTGAGGAACTCTAGTGGGCTGATCGTGTTCTGTTCCAGTGAATCCTCGCATTGTAGGAGGACAGGAGGCCCCAAGGCATTCCTTCCCCTACCAGGTGGCCCTCTTCCTGCCAGTGGCCGGGGGAACGTCCTTCTGCGGCGGTTCCATCATCGGCAACCAGTGGGTCCTCACAGCTGCCCACTGTGTCGACAAGTCAGTCAACCAGTCAATTTCATGTAGCTATAGACCCGTATGAAGCGTATGTGGCTGGATAGTCTCATGATGTAGCCAGAGACCTGTAGAGTGTAGTGGCTGATAGTCTCATGATGTAGCCAGAGACCTGTAGAGGTAGTGGCTGATAGTCTCATGATGTAGCCAGAGACCTGTAGAGTGTAGTGGCTGATAGTCTCATGATGTAGCCAGAGACCTGTAGAGCGTAGTGGCTGATAGTCTCATGATGTAGCCAGAGACCTGTAGAGTGTAAGTTGGCTGATAGTCTCATGATGTAACAAGAGACCTGTAGAGCGTAGTGGCTGATAGTCTCATGATGTAGCCAGAGGGTTGACGGCCCTTGTTTCTGGTTTAGTTTGGTGGACCGTGTCGAAGTGATTCTGGGTGCACACAACGTCCGTGAGGTAGAGAGCTCTCAAGTCGTCAGACACAGCAGTCAAGTTATCATCCATCCTGGATGGGACAGCAGGACTCTGGTGAACGACGTCGCCCTCATCCTCTTGACGGCTCCCGTTGCCTTCAACTGTAAGTTTTACTAGATTTGAAATTTCCACCCTATTAGGATGCATCTAAAACTTTAACATGAGCCTAAAACAATTTCCGATAAATCAAGGAAACCGTCGTATTTACGATTAGGAAAACTCATCCTGTCAATCTCTTGTTTGCAGCCAACATTAGTCCCATCAGACTGCCTTCCCACTCTCAGTTGAACAATAACTTCGCCAACAGTCCAGCCACCGTCAGTGGGTGGGGCCTTCCTTCCGACTGTAAGTACTCCACTGCAAACGACCTTCTTCACATCTCGTGTGTGCGTTTTACAACTTGTCTAGTATATAGTTTTAGATATACAATCAAGACTATGGGAATAGGACGAATCCGGTGAATCGTACTAGTATCGGCTATTATTATTTTTTGATAATGATGGGGCCACAATGTACCACCACATGATAATTGATCGAACCCAAGTAAGAGTCTACTAGACTATCCGTGCGACCAGCCCTAGCCGGAATATAGGTCATTTCTCTGATTGTTCAGCTGCCACCGCCATCAGTCCAGTTCTGAGGTTCATCAACCAGCCCGTCATCACCAACTTGATCTGCAATCTTCGCTTCTTGGGCAGTATCCAGAGCTCTCACATCTGTACTTCCGGCGAGGGAGGTCGCAGCACTTGCAGTGTGAGTACCAAACACTATCGCAGCACATACTCTTTAAGGAGTCTATAGTCCATCAGTGAGCTTTGTCCAATAGGTTCACTGTTCAGCAAGGTTTGTAGTAGTTCCACTTAAAATACAATATCTTTTACCTGTAACCCAGGGCCACGTCTGGAGGTGGGGAGCAATTGCCCCAGTTCTCACATTTTCTTAAAACGGCCCTGTTGTAACCTTTAAGAGCTGTAAGAATATACCGTAGCTGTCTCCTTGATACATCCAATACTTCACTTTGAGTGCGACTCACAGTTTCTGAAACTCCCTATAAGAAAGTAAGCCTTGCCTCAAATATTGGAATAACACGTAGATAAGGGGTGAAGGAAGAAAATACCCCTAACCCCCCTCTTATGTTAGTTAATATTAAAATAAAGACTATAATGTTTCCACTGTTGGTATCAATAGTTCCAAGTTTTCCTCTGAGGAGGAGTTACCAGAGTGCAAAGTTTGTAACTTATTCTAGGAAACAACAGTTTAGGCAACATGTTGCTGGTTGGACAAATTTTATCAGTGCAAGTTTAGCGCGAATTGCTGGAATACTGACTGTATTAGATTTAGTACTTGATATTACACTATTGATAGTAAAGTACTACTGTAAGCTGAGCTTAAAGGGAAACCAGCCTAGTGTTCGCTCCTGGCCATCTTACAGCTCCAGAATATGATAACAATGTCACATCAGCCAACAAGTATCATCTCTAAATTATGTTGTCCAGGGTGACAGCGGCGGTCCCCTGGTGATAACAGAGGCTGACGGATCGAGGACACAGATTGGTGTGGTCTCCTTCGGTCTAGCTTTAGGGTGCGAGATCGGGTGGCCGGCGGCGTACGCCCGACTCACCAGTTACGCCCAATGGATCTCTGACAACACCGGAATCCCCATCAGGAACTAGTCGATTGTCACAATCCAAGGGAAAATCAAGAGTCCATTTAATAATGGACAGAGAAGATTACTGTTATCCTGTATAAATACATTGGTAACATTGATTTAAAATAAAATATACAATCCACACCAAACATTAAAATGAGTTCATTTTACCATTACGCTCCTTTTGGCTACCCAATCAACTCCACATAACTAATATTTATGCCATTTCTCGCAATTTGACCAGTCAAAGTATTTTTGAAATGTTAGACGCCAGTGCTTTAGTAATCCTGAAATAGCATTGAGTAAAGAGCATGGCTCAAGCTTTTATAAAGCAATATTTGACTTTGAATATAGTTTGTCCCTCTTGCGGGCTAAATAGGTTTAAGAAACTTTGCTAGTGCTGAATGTTTCTCTTAGTTGATAAATGAGTCATATGATATTCCAGTGTATGGCTCCACAAATATGGAACATGTCCCGCTTTCATATTTAGGTTAATAATTCATTTACTAGCCTTCTAAACTTTGCTTTGTTTCAACTTTGAAATTAATTTTAATTAACACTTTCCTAGTTCCAGATGAATTGTTATTGGCTTTAATGTAAGATACAATAGTTAGATAAAAACTATTATTTTGTTTAAGTTGGCTGTCCCCAAAGTTAAAAAGTTACACTCCATTATTATAAAATTGGGTTTATTTGCCCCATATTGTGGCCATAGTAAAACATTGTGAAATATATTGATAATAATGCCATTGTGGAGAAAGTTGATATGTTACCAACATGGCTAGTGATAATTCTGTGAGCTTTGTTATATATAGGTTAACTAGTCCTTGCTTCTGTTGTATTTATATTATTGGGTGCAACTTTATATTGTACACTGTTAGTTACATTTTAGTAGAGAAACCCAAAACACACATCTGTCTATTAATGAATTTTGGAACCATGTTATGTTAATATATGCAGGGTGGGGAAAGCTATATCATTCAATGTTCTGCACTGCCATGTTAGGTAATTTGTGAACTAACTCAACACGGATCCATGAGATGATGTCTCGCTCAGAAATCAATACGGCTGGCGCTATAAGTTGCACTAATACATCTGTAGAGCACCAGAACAAAAGGTTTTAAATCTTAGACCACTTGTAAATGAGTTCATCAAAAGAAACCCGGGGTGTAGAACAACTTATATCTTATCATGAAATCACTTAATAGACTTTTATTGAGTATTTATTTTATTATTTAAATATAGATATTAAATTTATATTTCATTGCTTATTTTATTTTAATATTCTATTCAATAAAACTGTTAAGATACTCTGTGAATAGTAAGTTGCCGTTGTTTCAAATTATTTCACACATCTCCTTCTACATCCGAGAAAAGAAATCTTGTTTTGTAGTAGGCTATACCCAATCACAGCTTTGTTGTATCAAGGTGTTTAAACTAGTAAATTTGAATTGAAAAAAAAAAAATATTAAGTCCTATATAGGACCAAAATTCAAGTTTTGAGGCCTTAATTTTAAAAATGTTGTTGGGGGAGGACTCCCCACCCAACCGGGGGCATTCCATACCCCAAAAGCTAATACACAATAACATTATGAAATTAAATGAGTTAGATATGATTGTTTTTTTAATGTATGTAAAACATTCAAGTGTGGATAAAAGAAGGACCACACATGTATAAAATATTTTAAAAATTACAAGAAATTAGCTAAATTATCATAACAACAAACTATTACAAGGGCAATTATTAATGTTTAGGAACACACTCTTATTAAAATATTAATCATTAATTTAAACAAAGACAAGGTCTACAGTAATTGCTGAATTTAGCAAAACCATCTATTTAAATGGCAATATATAATCACAATTTAGTCATATCTCCCTGCTTACCAGTGACGTCAATACAACTAGAGCAAGCATATTAATCAGATTGAAAACACAGCTCAAGACACTCTACTACCTTCAAGAATAATGTTAGCGAATGTTTAGTTAATGAAACAACATGTTTAATGCAACTTGAGAAGAGCAAGTCTCAAAAGGTCAGTAACATTGCATTGTTTGACTGTCTTTATTTTTAAGTTTATATTCAAATGTCACAGAGCTGGTGGAAAATATTCAACAACTGTTGAAAGCTATATCGCCTGAACCAATATTTGATTTATTTTGTCCAAAAAAACTTTTTGTTATAAAAAGTTAATTATGGTCTTGTCTATTATTTCTTCCCATTGCACCCCCAACTGACAAGTGTCCATCTCCATCGGAACAAGGAATTGGACTTCCTTAACTTTCCTCAGCAAGTATTACACTGGTCCTTGGCTCTGGTCTAACATCACTTTATTAGCAACCTAACGAGACCAAAGCTGAAATACTCGTAATTACACCTCATCTCCAAACAATACTAAACAAACCTGTCTGGAATCAATCCCTCTCGGAGGGCTACATTCTCTCCACAAACACTTTCCCCTGTGTTATGATAATGTAAACACACATTTAGTTTATGTTACATTTCCTCTGTGATATTATAATATTAAACTAACATTAATATATATTTCAAATTTTACAGGTGTCTTACTTTAAAAGGTGCTTAAAATATATTTTTATTCAATAATAAATGTGAAAGGTTGATTTTTTTTTAAAACACAGCTCTTGCCGAGTTCTGTACTAAGTCAACTCCGTCAATTACTAACAAGATACTTAAACAAGTCTTATTTTGCTGCACATTGAGTATTTTCTTACAGAAATTTATCATTTTCTTTTTACATCTTTAGAAGCACAAAAACAATGTTTTACTCAATTAGTCTTCTTATAAAGTTCACACATATCCAAACATTTGTAACGCTGTTTGTCTTACGGCGTAGGCAAGAAACTGTATATATATAGCTCAAAAAACAACTCCGTACTTAATCCATCCTCACTAACTTTCTCCACACTTCCCTATCTTTGCATACTCCCTCCACTTCCACAACATCCATACACTGAGTCATACATGCTATTATATTCTTAAAAATCTTATTAATGTTTTTATGTTTCACACATTTAGCCATTTATTACATGTCTCACCCCTTCCTTTTGATCCATACACTCTACCTTCATATATTTGTTTTGTCACTCGATCCACACCCACCCTCTCAAAATGCCCAAAGCAGCGTGGGACGCTTCTTTCACATTGACCTATTGGATTCCCTTTCAAACCGCACCCATTCAGCACCCATTGACTACTGACTCTGTCAACACAAGTTTCCCACAAACATTTCTTAGATATCTCATGAGCACATGTATCAATATTTACCAACCCTGGTCTAAAATAAAACAGGTTGGCATTTAAAGGTAAAAAATAGTTAAAAACGTTCCCAATAGATGGGGGTGAATGGTAAAACAGTTTGATGCTTAAAAGCAGTTGAGGTAACCTGTGAAAAGTTATATTGAAGCTTAAAAGTTGCACACGCAGTTAAGGAGTTAAGTATCAAATCTAGGTAAGAAGCTCTTTAACCTTGAATTAGTTTTTTTTAACTTGGTTTGGTTATTAAACATGACGATAGTGAGATTTGACATTTATCATAATTTTTAAACATAAACTTTAGTATCTACAGTATTTATTTTGTGAGCAGTTGTGCCCTAAGAAACTTACGTTTTTCTAACGCAGACTTGATTCGAGCTGACCGCCGCAATCCCTGTTGCTCAATTACTTCTCTTTTTGGTTTTATATTAGAACGAAACTTTGTTTCTTGTTTTGTTGTCAAGATGTGTTCTTGTTTCACATTCAATTGTTGTTGCAATCCCTGTTGCTCAATTACTTCTCTTTTTAGTTTTATATTAGAACGAAACTTGTTTCTTGTTTTGTTGTCAAGATGTGTTCTTGTTTCACAGTCGATTGTTGTTGCAATCCCTGTTGCTCAATTACTCCTCTTTTTGGTTTTATATTAGAACGAAACTTTGTTTCTTGTTTTGTTGTCAAGATGTGTTCTTGTTTCACATTCAATTGTTGTTGAAATCCCTGTTGCTCAATTACTTCTCTTTTTAGTTTTATATTAGAATGAAACTTTGTTTCTTGTTTTGTTGTCAAGATGTGTTCTTGTTTCACAGTCGATTGTTTTTCTGGTAGACCGGTGGATAAACAATGTTCTCTTCTTACCCAAGATCTCAATTTTTTTCTGTGAAAAGAGATTTATATTTATTTAACTATAATTAAGAACGTTTCAATGGTGGTGGGAAACCAAAACTAACAATTTTATTTGAGAAAGGAAAGTTGGTTAAGAAGAGGGCGGATAAAATATTACTCAAAAAAATCACAAAATTACTAACCAAAAGTAAACAAAAAAGGCGACAGTATGAGTAAATTATAATGAAAATGAAAGCCAGGGTAAGGCCATATCTCGCTACAATACTAACCTTCCTCTCAAACAAGAAATAATGAAAGAGAAGTGTTCCATAAGGTTGTGTTTTGTAGTTTTACCAGGGTAAGGATGTATTTGCCATATCTTGCTACAATACTAACCTTCCTCTCAAACAAGAAATAATAAAAGAGAAGTGTTCCATAAGGTTGTGTTTTGTAGTTTTACCAGGGTAAGGATGTATTTGCCATATCTCGCTACAATACTAACCTTCCTCTCAAACAAGAAATAATGAAAGAGAAGTGTTCCATAAGGTTGTGTTTTGTAGTTTTACCAGGGTAAGGATGTATTTGCCATATCTTGCTACAATACTAACCTTCCTCTCAAACAAGAAATAATAAAAGAGAAGTGTTCCATAAGGTTGTGTTTTGTAGTTTTACCAGGGTAAGGATGTATTTGCCATATCTCGCTAAAATACTAACCTTCCTCTCAAACAAGAAATAATGAAAGAGAAGTGTTCCATAAGGTTGTGTTTTGTAGTTTTACCAGGGTAAGGATGTATTTGCCATATCTCGCTACAATACTAACCTTCCTCTCAAACAAGAAATAATGAAAGAGAAGTGTTCCATAAGGTTGTGTTTTGTAGTTTTACCAGGGTAAGGATGTATTTGCCATATCTCGCTACAATACTAACCTTCCTCTCAAACAAGAAATAATGAAAGAGAAGTGTTCCATAAGGTTGTGTTTTGTAGTTTTACCAGGGTAAGGATGTATTTGCCATATCTCGCTACAATACTAACCTTCCTCTCAAACAAGAAATAATAAAAGAGAAGTGTTCCATAAGGTTGTGTTTTGTAGTTTTACCAGGGTAAGGATGTATTTGCCATATCTCGCTACAATACTAACCTTCCTCTCAAACAAGAAATAATAAAAGAGAAGTGTTCCATAAGGTTGTGTTTTGTAGTTTTACCAGGGTAAGGATGTATTTGCCATATCTCGCTACAATACTAACCTTCCTCTCAAACAAGAAATAATGAAAGAGAAGTGTTCCATAAGGTTGTGTTTTGTAGTTTTACCAGGGTAAGGATGTATTTGCCATATCTCGCTACAATACTAACCTTCCTCTCAAACAAGAAATAATGAAAGAGAAGTGTTCCATAAGGTTGTGTTTTGTAGTTTTACCAGGGCAAGGATGTAATGGCCATATCTCGCTACAATACTAACCTTCCTCTCAAACAAGAAATAATGAAAGAGAAGTGTTCCATAAGGTTGTGTTTTGTAGTTTTACCAGGGTAAGGATGTATTTGCCATATCTCGCTACAATACTAACCTTCCTCTCAAACAAGAAATAATGAAAGAGAAGTGTTCCATAAGGTTGTGTTTTGTAGTTTTACCAGGGTAAGGATGTATTTGCCATATCTTGCTACAATACTAACCTTCCTCTCAAACAAGAAATAATGAAAGAGAAGTGTTCCATAAGGTTGTGTTTTGTAGTTTTACCAGGGTAAGGATGTATTTGCCATATCTTGCTACAATACTAACCTTCCTCTCAAACAAGAAATAATGAAAGAGAAGTGTTCCATAAGGTTGTGTTTTGTAGTTTTACCAGGGTAAGGATGTATTTGCCATATCTCGCTACAATACTAACCTTCCTCTCAAACAAGAAATAATGAAAGAAAAGTGTTCCATAAGGTTGTGTTTTGTAGTTTTACCAGGGTAAGGATGTATTTGCCATATCTCGCTACAATATTAACCTTCCTCTCAAACAAGAAATAATGAAAGAGAAGTGTTCCATAAGGTTGTGTTTTGTAGTTTTACCAGGGTAAGGATGTATTTGCCATATCTTGCTACAATACTAACCTTCCTCTCAAACAAGAAATAATGAAAGAAAAGTGTTCCATAAGGTTGTGTTTTGTAGTTTTACCAGGGTAAGGATGTATTTGCCATATCTCGCTACAATATTAACCTTCCTCTCAAACAAGAAATAATAAAAGAGAAGTGTTCCATAAGGTTGTGTTTTGTAGTTTTACCAGGGCAAGGATGTAATGGCCATATCTTGCTACAATACTAACCTTCCTCTCAAACAAGAAATAATGAAAGAAAAGTGTTCCATAAGGTTGTGTTTTGTAGTTTTACCAGGGTAAGGATGTATTTGCCATATCTTGCTACAATACTAACCTTCCTCTCAAACAAGAAATAATGAAAGAGAAGTGTTCCATAAGGTTGTGTTTTGTAGTTTTACCAGGGTAAGGATGTATTTGCCATATCTCGCTACAATACTAACCTTCCTCTCAAACAAGAAATAATGAAAGAGAAGTGTTCCATAAGGTTGTGTTTTGTAGTTTTACCAGGGTAAGGATGTATTTGCCATATCTTGCTACAATACTAACCTTCCTCTCAAACAAGAAATAATGAAAGAGAAGTGTTCCATAAGGTTGTGTTTTGTAGTTTTACCAGGGCAAGGATGTAATGGCCATATCTCGCTACAATACTAACCTTCCTCTCAAACAAGAAATAATGAAAGAGAAGTGTTCCATAAGGTTGTGTTTTGTAGTTTTACCAGGGCAAGGATGTAATGGCCATATCTCGCTACAATACTAACCTTCCTCTCAAACAAGAAATAATGAAAGAGAAGTGTTCCATAAGGTTGTGTTTTGTAGTTTTACCAGGGCAAGGATGTAATGGCCATATCTCGCTACAATATTAACCTTCCTCTCAAACAAGAAATAATGAAAGAGAAGTGTTCCATAAGGTTGTGTTTTGTAGTTTTACCAGGGCAAGGATGTAATGGCCATATCTCGCTACAATACTAACCTTCCTCTCAAACAAGAAATAATGAAAGAGAAGTGTTCCATAAGGTTGTGTTTAGGGTAAGCAGAGGTTGTTAAAAGTGTACCTATGATATGTATTCTTCCTTACCCGTTGATCAATCATACATAGGCTCTGCTCTACATACCTCATAAGGGAATGTATGTTGTTGAGAGCTGACCAATGAGAACATATCACAGGTACAAGTTTCCTATCCAAGATGATAGTATAAGTTAGAGCATATCCAGGGACTCCTTGTGTGTACTTGAACAAATGTCGTATTCTACAGCTGTTTGAGCAACAATGTCTGGATTATAGTAGGGAGAGATGAAATGGACAGTGTCTAATTGTTGATATGACAATTGAACTCAAAATTGATAGGAATCTGGTTAAAGAATGTGTGTTTGTTACCCGTTGGTTGACAATGTTGTGTGTAGCTGTATAGTTTGTTTGTTTGTTTGTTAGGAAAATTTATTTTTGTAACAGACAATACTGACATTTAACATTTATAAACATTGAAAAGATACAGGTAGGACAAACCCCAGCCCCGAGGGGCTCTCGAAAATCAATCTCCGAGGCCTTGGACAAAGGTACAAACAATCCTGTATTTTGGGATGGGGACAAATAATACTGTGTCAATGATTTGTTCTAAACAACTAGAAGAGAGTTGTGCCCAGTCATGGATAATACTGTGTTGTTCAGTTTCAAGGCATTAGTTTTCTAATTCAAGTGCTTCCGTGTTGCAACAATGAACTTGTGACATGCTGCACATTTGTCACTGTGCCAACGCCTCTAGGTTTGACCTAAACACCAAACACCGGTTGTTAAGATGTTATAACATTGACACGCCAGGCTGAAAGGCAGTATGGTGTATGAATGAATCTGAATCCATCAGGTTAGCGCTATAATAAAACACTATAGTGCAAGGTATTACTACAATTATTCCCGTGCAAGGTGAAACGTTTCAACCCATAACTAACTAATACAAGTATCAAGCAGACACTTACCTGTATTCAGAAACTTCAGTTGTTTCTATACACTTCTTTTTAACATATTTCCTACGCTGCCTTGGCTTCTCATCCACACACATCATAGGTTTAATATCAGGTTTGGTATCTCTATCGTATAACAAGGAGTTGTCAGTAGTTGTCATGTTTTTATGGGAATTACAACTCTCATTCTTAATCTTAATGGGAGTTAGAGCAGTTTTTATGTCAACAAATTCACTCAAGGGTAAAAGCTCATTATTAATTGGAGATGGAGATGAGGTTGATTCCATCAGTGTCTGGTCATTCTTCTCTTCAAAATATGTTTGTTCGTTGTTTGTCTTTGTTGGTCTTTTCACATTTAAAATGGCCCCTTCAAATATGACTTCAGGAGGTGGAGAGTTGGGTTTTTTTTCCTTCAAATATGTCTTGCTTACTGGAACTGTTGTTTGGTTTCATCTTTACAAAATTAGTGTCTTGTGAACACATGTAATTGGCCTTCAAAAGCCCAAGCTCAACCTTAAAAGCCGTGTCTATACGTGCGTCAGGTTTGTTTTCCGGGCTAGAAATAGAGACAAAGTTGTTTTTGTCATCAATGATGTCCATTGGTTTATTCCCAACATCCTGTATTGAGCAATCCTCATGTTTCATGGATTGCAAGTCATCTTTGCAGGAATCCTCATCAGTAGATAAGGTATTTTGACATGGTGTGGAATTCAGATCATCGGAGAGACAACTTTTTGTAGGAGAACTGACCCTGTCTTGAGCCATAGCATCATGCACTTTACTATAATCAGGTTGGTTACTACTACGGGAATACATGTCTTGTGGGTAATCAGGATGGTTATTACTACGGGAATACATGTCTTGTGGATAATAAGGATGGTTATTACTATGGGAATATATGTCTTGTGGATAATAAGGATAGTTATTACTATGGGAATATATGTCTTGTGGGTAATCAGGTTGGTTATTACTACGAGAATACATGTCTTGTGGATAATAAGGATGGTTATTACTATGAGAATATATGTCTTGTGGGTAATCAGGTTGGTTATTACTACGGGAATATATGTCTTGTGAATAAATAGGTTGAGACACTCCCCTAAAGCATACCCGCGTTTTATTGTCAATATAGATATATCTTTCAAAAGTGAAAAAAGAATCGTTGGTGTATTCACAACCGACACCAGCCATGTTAGAAGTGTTGGGCATCATTTGACGTGTGGGCAGATGGGACTGATATGCTACTTGCGATCTTAAGTTACCATAAGGATCATTTGGAGATATCAAGTACTTGTTATCATCAGAATGAGTTGGTTCTTCACAAACCTTTGGATAGTTGTCATAATGTAAGTCGGATGGGGAGCGTAAGTAAGAAGGGTGATGTTCTTGTACTTTCTCATAATAATCAGTCAGAAAACTTGTATTCGTCAATGGAACTGAAAGCTGTTCAGGCATTAGAGATTCATAATCAGAATATTGTTCACACTCTTTCCTACTAGCTACTAGCTCCCTCACATAATCAGTCATAGCTGAAGGATAGGTCTCATTTTCCCACTTATCGCAAGAAGATTCTTCTCCGTCCTCTTCATTGCTTGAATTCCTATTATGGGGTTTGCAATCAGAAGAATAAGAGTCATCATTTGAATCAGAGTCACTGTCATGCTCTGTTTCAAATTTTGATTGATTCGGCATCATCTTATGGCAGTAGACCCTGGGTTCGGTACCTGTAGAAAAACAATACTAATTAATATTTAGCAGTAGATAATGCCACTATTCCAGAAAGTTGTTCATTTTTACAAAATAACAATTTTATTATTATTTTTAATGATGTGCACTTTCTAAACACAAGTTAGTTTTGCAGGGTTTTAGTTAATATGTAGGCCCAGCGCTCACTAGGACCCTCATAACCAATCTAGATATGACATGTAGGCCTAGTGCTCACTAAGACCCTCATGTTCAGTCTAGATATGACATGTAGGCCCAGTGCTCACTAGGACCCTCATAACCAGTCTAGATATTACATGTGGCCCTGTGCTCACTAAGACCCTCATAACCAATCTAGATATGACATGTAGGCCCAGTGCTCACTAGGACCCTCATAACCAGTCTAGATATTACATGTGGGCCCGTGCTCACTAAGACCCTCATAACCATCTAGATATGACATGTAGGCCCAGTGCTCACTAAGACCCTCATAACCAATCTAGATATGACATGTAGGCCCAGCGCTCACTAAGACCTCATAACCATCAGATTCATAGGCCACGTCACTAGACCCCTAACCATTAGAATGACATGTAGGCCCAGCGCTCACTAAGACCCTCATTACATCTAGATATGACATGTAGGCCCAGCGCTCACTAAGACCTCATAACCATCTAGATATGACATGTAGGCCCAGCGCTCACTAAGACCCTCATTACCAGTCTAGATATGACATGTAGGCCCAGCGCTCACTAAGACCCTCATTCAAGTCTAGATATGACATGTAGGCCCAGCGCTCACTAAGACCCTCATAACCAATCTAGATATGACATGTAGGCCCAGTGCTCACTAAGACCCTCATGCTCATCTAGATATGACATGTAGGCCCAGGCTCACTAAGACCCTCATAACCAGTCTAGATATGACATGTAGGCCCAGCGCTCACTAAGACCCTCATAACCAATCTAGATATGACATGTAGGCCCAGTGCTCACTAAGACCCCATAACCAATCTAGATATGACATGTAGGCCCAGCGCTCACTAAGACCCTCATAACCAATCTAGATATGACATGTAGGCCCAGCGCTCACTAAGACCCTCATGATTAGTCTGGATATGACATGTAGGCCCAGCGCTCACTAAGACCCTCATGCTCAGTCTAGATATGACATGTAGGCCCAGCGCTCACTAAGACCTTCATAACCAATCTAGATATGACATGTAGGCCCAGCGCTCACTAAGACCCTCATGATTAGTCTGGATATGACATGTAGGCCCAGCGCTCACTAAGACCCTCATGCTCAGTCTAGATATGACATGTAGGCCCAGCACTCACTAAGACCATCATGCTCAGTCTAGATATGACATGTAGGCCCAGCGCTCACTAAGACCCTCATGCTCAGTCTAGATATGACATGTAGGCCCAGTGCTCACTAAGACCCTACCGTCTATAGACATAGCCAGTGCTCACTAGACCTATGCTCGTCTAGTAACATTAGCCCAGTGCTCACTAAGACCCTCATAACCAGTCTAGATATGACTGTAGCCCAGCGCTCACTAAGACCTTCATAACCAGTCTAGATATGACATGTAGGCCCAGCGCTCACTAAGACCCTCATGATTAGCCTGGATATGACATGTAGGCCCAGCGCTCACTAAGACCCTCATGCTCAGTCTAGATATGGCATGTAGGCCCAGTGCTCACTAAGACCCTCATAACCAGTCTAGATATGACATGTAGGCCCAGCGCTCACTAAGACCCTCATAACCAGTCTAGATATGACATGTAGGCCCAGTGCTCACTAAGACCCTCATAACCAGTCTAGATATGACATGTAGGCCCAGCGCTCACTAAGACCCTCATAACCAGTCTAGATATGACATGTAGGCCCAGCGCTCACTAAGACCCTCATAACCAGTCTAGATATGACATGTAGGCCCAGCGCTCACTAAGACCCTCATAACCAGTCTAGATATGACATGTAGGCTCAGCTCTCACTAAGACCCTCATAACCAGTCTAGATATGATCTCTTGAGCTATGTTTTATTCAACAATTTAATAAATGTAAAAAATATAATATGTAGCCTATTTAAAGCTTTCTTTTCCTTATTCAAATTTATAATTTCCCCAGTCTACAGTCAGAAAAGACAGTTACTAAATTGCTTATTAAACTTTGTTCTAACTTTAAACCAAGAAAACAATAATCTACTAGCAAAATAGGCCTAGTTTCAGAATATTACGAGTTCATTTGCAATGAATGAACTGTGTAACCAACTCAATGTTTTTGGTTACTTATGAGCACGGTCTGGAAAATGATGACATTGCATCTTTTTTCTCTGAAGTCAATCACAATGGTAACTTCTATCTAAACACATTCTATGACACCCTGATATCGAAAACATGACTTTTTGTGCATTTTTTGCACATTTTCCTTGTTTTAACTCTCATAGTGCATTTTATGTCATTTTTAGTATCATTACATGAATATTGTAACACACAATGAGTAATTTTTTAATGCACAAATTCATTATTTCCATTTACTTGTAGCATTTATTTTCTCATGTAGTTAATAGTACGAGCAGACATGAAACAAAGATCATAGCCTAATGTTTTTTGACAGAACACTACTTAAGTGTGCATGTATTTCTGTTACTCAGCATCTTTATAACAGGCAGCAACAAACAAATTAACTCAAGATAGCTGTTTCAACCTCTAAAACCAATCACCTCGTCTCAATCAAGAGGTGTGTGAAGAGTTGGTTAAATCATCCTTTTCGCGAGTTCTTAGAAAGACAAACAAATCATTCTACTCCTGACGAATCTACTCTGTATAAAATATGAACCAGTGTGCGAAGGAAATAATATGGGTATCAACAGAATTTGAAATGTAGTATTTGATTTTTAAGAGCATCTTTTGTATTTTTGAAGATATTAAGACAATCATTTTGGTTTGGATGAGAAACACAGGGCATTTCCAATTTTTATTCTATGATCAATTGAGTTATATAAAATAATATTACAAGACAATTGTTTTAATACTTGTGAGTGAGATGCATTTGATTGCTAAATGTAGCCATGCAGGGATTAAGCTGGTTGGCAATGTAGATAGACGCCTGCTCAGATTACACTTTGGATGGACAAACAACTAACTGTAATTTTATAGAAACATTGCAAGAACATTTAACTAAAAACAATAATATTTATGTTTCCTGGAACAGAACTGCATCAATATCAACAGTCCATTATGTCACAGGCATTGCAGAATTTGAACAGCAACTTTCTTTCTTTCTTCAATTAAAATGTTGCTGTTCAAATTTGGGAAATGTATTCAAGAACTATATGATATTTAGTTCTTAACAGTTCTTGAATACATTTCCTATTTGCTTATTCAAACATACGAGAAGAATATTATGAATGTAACAGAAACAGACCTAATCTTTGGCCTGGTACAAGAGAGTACCAACTGACGTTCGTATTTGTACAGTTTTATTAAATATTTCTTCAGTTAAATTGACTATATTATGAACTCCTTACCATCTTAATTACAAGTCTTAAAAAATAGTTATAAGTTTACATTACTTTTTGTATTCCTTTTAGTGAGAAAAGAGCACAAAAAATGTATATGAAAAAAATTGTATTTTGTACTGCCTCAGCGCCTGTTAAATTCTTGTATATATAGCATTTTTACTAAGTTTAATTTAACATTTTAAACAGCAGAAAAATAAAAACTGTTATAAAATAATAGCAGTGTATTTATAAACTTGTATTTTTAAAATTTTAAACACCTTTTATGTTTATAGAAAAACTTTAATATAGTTTGATATGCTTTTAAAATTCACTTTTTTGTAATTTTTCTCTAAAAGAACGCACTTTTTTTGGTTTTGGCTACGTTTACAACTTGGAGAAGAACCTGTTGCTCTTGTTTGGTAATTGAAGAAATGAAGTCAGCACAGTAATCTACAACCTTAAGAGTGTGTGCGTGTTGCGGTTTCAAATGGAGGAGTATTGTTACATTCTTATAAGTTCTTCTGTGTTCAGGAATGAAGAATCCAACTTAAAACAGGAATAGGATGCAGGACCAATGAAATGTTCTAAATTTTTATCACTAATATCTTCCTTTCCATTGTACCAGGTTGTTCTTTATTGGGTGACCTGGCGGTCTAGGGTAAGGTGTCAGACTTGTGTGCAGGGTCCGAGGTTCAATCCTCGGTCTCGGCAAACCCTTCCTTACACCTCTGACAAGACATCTTGTGAATGTGGGGAATGCCAGGCCTCCACGTGGTTCGGATTCCACGTTAAACTGTAGGTCCTTCATTTCATCTCGCAATCACCCTACCATTACACATTAGCTAAGTGCTGTAAACCCGAATAGGTAGTAAGACGCGGTGATGATGATATGATAATAATAATAATATAATAAATAATAATAATAATAATAATAATAATGTTTCTTTCTTCCTTTGATACTTGTTTCATTTTTCGTTTTGTTCCAGATACTAAGTCAGAAAATAGCCAAGTGTCACCAGATATTCACTACAATACCTTGCATGGCTGCCGTTCCTTTTTTAGAGATTACTTCTCAAGTGTCCTTATAGTTTTTCAAAGCCTTGATAAAGCGTACACCATTAGCTGAGCATCACACGGAACTGAACAACTTGTTCAGTATCTCACACAAACTAAACTCGAGTGAAGCCTTCTTCTCTTGTGCTGTTACTTTGAATTGTTTTCAGAAGAGATTAATTTTGAAGGCAAGTTCGTGCACGTGATTGACATCATACAAGTGACAAGTTTTGGTGAAAATGTCCTTTTTTTTACAGTATGAAGAATGAGAAAACTTTATAGAAGAACAAAGTGATTTCTAAAACATATTCTTAGAACTACAGTTTGATTCCGCAAGCATACCTCTCCGATAATTTTATTGGGTGAATCAAAGGAGTTCAAGATTAATTTGATACCTAATACTGGTACTGTGTGGGTCCTGATATTCTGCTGACATATTGTGAAAATGTAACAGCAACAAGAGAAACTGTTCCAGGTTCTTCAACAACAGCTGGTGATGGTGATGGTGACATTATGATAGATGAATGTGTGAAAATAGCGCTGTTCTGCTCGGCACAGTGTCTAGAATGTTGGGAAAAGTCTGGCGAGATCTTCACCAACGTTGAAGATATCTTTTGTCAAAGTTGCATTGACAATCAAAATAAAATACAAGTAGATTATTTGTAGTCAATTTATTTAAAAATAAAGTAATTAGTTGATGACCAAATTAAAACCAAGAATGATAAATTAACCAAAATTGACGAATAATTAACTGTCATGTCAACCTGACTTGGTGGCATAGTTAGCTAACGGGCTAGTTTCGTGAGCTAAAATGCTGAGTACGAGGAAATCGAGGTTCGAATCTCAATCGGGTGAACTGGGGGCTTTTTTCCTAAATGGTTTTCCACTCTCCCTTCACGCAAATGGAGGTTCACTTCCTCTAAGTTCAACCTTCCCAATTCCTAGCCCATTAGCATAATTAGTACTTAAGTACTTACTATAACCCGAACAGGTAGTAAGACGTTAATAAACTAAAGGACCGGCTCCACGGAGCTGCACCGTGGAGCCACCGGATATAAATGTTCCGGAGCTTTGTTTTGATGCTAACCCCTAAACACTGTTGGGATGGGCGAAACAGTGATCACAATGATCTTGATTTTAAAAGAGCAGTGATTGGCAATCACCGTGTCAGCAGCACTTTTCTTTGACAGCCGTGTGACGCTGTAGTCATTGTTTCTTAAGTATTTGTACTATTTATAGAAAAATACTTGGACTTATTACATAATTTTGATTTTTTTTTGTATCAATAGTGATTATGTCCCAAATGTGACAGTAAGGTTATATTTTTAGTTTTACCACTAAGATACTTGTTTTGTATTTTATAGTTTTATTGATTTAAATAACTCACCTCCTGGTTACTTAGCCTGATACTTGGAGATTTTAAATATGACCCTTTTAAAATAATGAATACAAAGGTCTATGTCGCATACGTGACATCACGTGTGGGACATTGTGTTTAAATTACTTTAGCTAATGTGTGTTAACTCTGCAAAACTTATTTTTATGTAATAATTACAAATCTCAACACTGATCAAATTAATTTAACATAATATGTATACATACACATTCTATCATAAGTGGTAATGCTAGGCCTTTAACCTAGTTAATTAGCTTAAAAATGGGCCTATAATGTAAATCATTTATTCTATTAGGAAAGACTATCTCTTAATTTGGTATGATTATGGTAGGCCTATTGATTAAATGGATGTGCAGATTCAAACACAAAGCCCAAATCTACTAGTGATAGTCGAATGAAGAAAAATGAGAGAGAAACGACAATCTTGACTTACAAGCTAAAGAAAATGAAAGGCTTTGAAATCCACACAAACATAAAAAGGCTGTTTTGACAACAAAGCAAAAAAGTGATTTAAAAACATACGAAAGGGATATAAAAAGATTGCAGAGGGCCAACAAATCACTTACTAGTGATTCTTGTGTCAACAACTTCATCTACAAGTTGAGTATCTCCTGTAAGTCCATATAATAGCAAACAAACTTAAAGAGCAGTTGTGAGTGGTGAATAAATCTAACAATGAAAATGGAAACTAACATACATCAATCTGGTACTAGTAAAGGGATATGACTACTGTAGCAAATTTGTATTTTCGTCCCGATATTATCTACACCTGTCCATCAATGAAAGAATTTGTCAAAGTATGGAAATCAGGAAAAAGGGAAACATTGCAGCATTACATGACAATGTTTCTAAAAGAGGCATGTGCTATTTGCAGAAAAGATCACCCTGATTTTGAGTTGGGTTTTTCTAAATTTTGTAGTTTAAGACCACTAAATGTTATTTTATTAAAAGACACTCCTGCAGACCAATGAAAATGTAATGTTACTGCTGAAGAGTTTGAAGATGCCTTATGATAATGAGCTTTGGAGTTTGCTTTGTGACAGTAGTAACACACCACATGGCTGGCACAATAGCTTTGGAGTTTGCTTTGTGACAGTAGTAACACATAACATTGCTGGCACAATAGCTGTGAAACATGGTCAAAGTGTAAAAAGCTAAAACTAAAATGAGATCCTAGTTCCACAACATCATTGAAGCAAGGGTAGAAGAATGATCAAGGTCGAATTTTCTTAGCTTTACAAGAATGGTGCATGAGAAAATGGTTACCCGCTTACCAAATGTAAACTTAAAACACACTCAATCGGAGGAATTTGAAAAGGACAAAAAGATTACCAACACTTGGATATTACATGTTGATGTTGCTATGTTCTTTAGTTATGAATATCAGAAAGAAATACAAAGTGCTCTTTGGTTCAGAGCAAGTGTGACTTTGTTCACAGCAGCAGCTTTCTTAAATAGTACCTGTAAAACATTTCTCTTATGTTCAGACACACAACATAAAGATAAAAACACAGTGTTTGCTATGTTGAGAAAATTATATGAAGAGTTGCATATGAATGGTAATGTTGATTTGGTTGAAGAAGGAATGATTCGGAGTTACGGTCCATCATCAGAATTCAAAAATAAATACATGGTAAAAGCACTTAAATTACTTTCTCAATTATATAAAAAGACATCTACTTGGAAGTACTTTGCAACTTCTCATGGTAAAGGAGTCATAGATGGTGTTGGTGGCAAAGCAAAGCACCGTCTACGACAAAAAATGATGAACCAAGGAAAAGGAATTCTTGTGCAAAGTGCTCAGAATTTTCTCAAACTTGTAGATAAACTTATCCAAGGTGATTGGTGCCTAGTGTCTCATGATGGTGTTATGTCTCCTGGTCAGTTATAAAGTTCATGATTGGTGCCTAGTGTCTCATGATGGTGTTATGTCTCCTGGTCAAGTTATATAAGTTCATGATTGGTGCCTAGTGTCTCATGATGGTGTTATGTCTCCTGGTCAAGTTATAAAGTTCATGATTGGTGCCTAGTGTCTCATGATGGTGTTATGTCTCCTGGTCAAGTTATAAAGTTCATGATTGGTGCCTAGTGTCTCATGATGGTGTTATGTCTCCTGGTCAAGTTATAAAGTTCATGATTGGTGCCTAGTGTCTCATGATGGTGTTATGTCTCCTGGTCAAGTCATAAAGTTCATGATTGGTGCCTAGTGTCTCATGATGTTATGTCTCCTGGTGAAGTTATAAAGTTCATGATTGGTGCCTAGTGTCTCATGATGGTGTTATGTCTCCTGGTCAAGTTATAAAGTTCATGATTGGTGCCTAGTGTCTCATGATGGTGTTATGTCTCCTGGTCAAGTTATAAAGTTCATGATTGGTGCCTAGTGTCTCATGATGGTGTTATGTCTCCCGGTCAAGTTATAAGTTCATGATTGGTGCCTAGTGTCTCATGATGGTGTTATGTCTCCTGGTCAAGTTATAAAGTTCATGATTGGTGCTAGTGTCTCATGATGGTGTTATGTCTCCTGGTCAAGTTATAAAGTTCATGATTGGTGCCTAGTGTCTCATGATGGTGTTATGTCTCCTGTCAAGTTATAAAGTTCATGATTGGTGCCTAGTGTCTCATGATGGTGTTATGTCTCCTGGTCAAGTTATAAAGTTCATGATGTGCCTAGTGTCTCATGATGGTGTTATGTCTCATGGTCAAGTTTAAAGTTCATGATTGGTGCCTAGTGTCTCATGATGGTGATTATGTCTCCTGGTCAAGTTATAAGTTCATGATTGGTGCCTAGTGTCTCATGATGGTGTTATGTCTCCTGGTCAAGTTATAAAGTTCATGATTGGTGCCTAGTGTCTCATGATGGTGTTTATGTCTCCTGGTCAAGTTATAAAGTTCATGATTGGTGCTAGTGTCTCATGATGGTGTTATGTCTCCTGTCAAGTTATAAAGTTCATGATTGTGCTAGTGTCTCATGATGGTGTTATGTCTCCTGGTCAAGTTATAAAGTTCATGATTGGTGCTAGTGTCTCATGATGGTGTTATGTCTCCTGTCAAGTTATAAAGTTCATGATTGGTGCCTAGTGTCTCATGATGGTGTTATGTCTCCTGGTCAAGATTATAAGTTCATGATTGGTGCCTAGTGTCTCATGATGGTGTTATGTCTCCTGTCAAGTTATAAAGTTCATGATTGGTGCCTAGTGTCTCATGATGGTGTTATGTCTCCTGGTCAAGTTATAAAGTTCATGATTGGTGCCTAGTGTCTCATGATGGTGTTATGTCTCCTGGTCAAGTTATAAAGTTCATGATTGGTGCCTAGTGTCTCATGATGGTGTTATGTCTCCTGGTCAAGTTATAAAGTTCATGATTGGTGCCTAGTGTCTCATGATGGTGTTATGTCTCCTGGTGAAGTTATAAAGTTCATGATTGGTGCCTAGTGTCTCATGATGGTGTTATGTCTCCTGGTCAAGTTATAAAGTTCATGATTGGTGCCTAGTGTCTCATGATGGTGTTATGTCTCCTGGTCAAGTTATAAAGTTCATGATTGGTGCCTAGTGTCTCATGATGGTGTTATGTCTCCTGGTCAAGTTATAAAGTTCATGATTGGTGCCTAGTGTCTCATGGTGTTATGTCTCCTGGTCAAGTTATAAAGTTCATGATGGGTGCCTAGTGTCTCATGATGGTGTTATGTCTCCTGGTCAAGTTATAAAGTTCATGATTGGTGCCTAGTGTCTCATGATGGTGTTATGTCTCCTGGTCAAGTTATAAAGTTCATGATTGGTGCCTAGTGTCTCATGATGGTGTTATGTCTCCTGGTGAAGTTATAAAGTTCATGATTGGTGCCTAGTGTCTCATGATGGTGGTATGTCTCCTGGTCAAGTTATAAAGTTCATGATTGGTGCCTAGTGTCTCATGATGGTGTTATGTCTCCTGGTCAAGTTATAAAGTTCATGATTGGTGCCTAGTGTCTCATGATGGTGTTATGTCTCCTGGTCAAGTTATAAAGTTCATGATTGGTGCCTAGTGTCTCATGATGGTGTTATGTCTCCTGGTGAAGTTATAAAGTTCATGATTGGTGCCTAGTGTCTCATGATGGTGTTATGTCTCCTGGTCAAGTTATGAAGTTCATGATTGGTGCCTAGTGTCTCATGATGGTGTTATGTCTCCTGGTCAAGTTATAAAGTTCATGATTGGTGTCTAGTGTCTCATGATGGTGTTATGTCTCCTGGTCAAGTTATAAAGTTCATGATTGGTGCCTAGTGTCTCATGATGGTGTTATGTCTCCTGGTCAAGTTATAAAGTTCATGATTGTGCCTAGTGTCTCATGATGGTGTTATGTCTCCTGGTCAAGTTATAAAGTTCATGATTGGTGCCTAGTGTCTCATGATGGTGTTATGTCTCCTGGTCAAGTTATAAAGTTCATGATTGGTGCCTAGTGTCTCATGATGGTGTTATGTCTCCTGGTCAAGTTATAAAGTTCATGATTGGTGCCTAGTGTCTCATGATGGTGTTATGTCTCCTGGTAAGTTATAAAGTTCATGATTGGTGCCTAGTGTCTCATGATGGTGTTATGTCTCCTGGTCAAGTTATAAAGTTCATTCAATTGAGGAAATCGAAGTATCTGTTATGATGAAGGCTGGTAAAAACTTTTTCCTGATTCTATTTGTTACACATCTAGAGACATAATTTGCAAGATATTGCCTCCAGATTTAGTTGACAGCAGAGGTTTTTTTTTTTAGTTTTTAGAAGAGTTTTTAGATAGGTTCTTATGCACGCGAAGATCTATATCTGTGTGTGTGTAATGTGTATGTGTCTTAAAATGTAAAATGCCATTTAACTAATTTATATTTATTCAATTACAATAAAGCCAACTTTTACTTGATGTCATCAGATAATGTTCCAAACGTGACAGCACTGTCCCACACATGACAGAAATAAAAAAATATATACTAGGCATATACATATATATTCAATACTTCATATAAAATCTATTTCGTATAAAAGACTAATGTATCTGTAGTCAAGAAAAAAATACAGTATTATTATTTCATTTTCATGAGAGTAGAAAATATTGGATATCTGAATAACTTTTTCTGTCCCACACATGATGTTATAATTTTTAAAAATAGTAATAATAATAAACGCAATATAATTTTTTCAAAACATCAACTAATTTGTTTTTATATTAGAAATGCATACTGCTACAGTAGCCTGTGGCTTCTTTGGTGCTGACTGACGGTTCACAGCTGACTTCTGACAGACGACATTTAGGTATATAACTTTTCCAAGCCATCAGCTGTTAGTCAGCACCAAAGAAGCCATGGGGCTACTGTATCTAAATAATCTTAATTGTTTCTATTTTAGAATTTAAACAGTAATTTATGTTTGAAAATGTTATGCAAATGTCCCGTATGTGTCAGTGGAATGCTCCCAAAGCACAATTAGTATATAAGATCTAAACTAATGTTAGACCAACTATCAAAATACAGATCTCTATGAAACCAATTAACATTATTGGGGAACTAAAAACTATCATGGCGCACTTTGAACATGCAAATATAATGGTCGCCAAAGACAAGCCTGGTAATACTAACGAAATAGAACAAGTTGATCCTAACATGAGAAAATGTTATATAAACATCCATGTGCACCATTACCGGGAGCCTGTGAGGTTTGCCAACCAAAGCTTCCAAAAATGTTTGTTTACTACATCATCAAAACATCCCCACCAACCTGTTAAGTTTAGAAGCTGATTGTGGGGGTCGCCAATAATTTGGCAAACAGTAATTAATCCAAGGTTTTTCTGTCAGCGCACACCGTGTTACATCGTGCGACCTCACTGCAAACTTGGTTCTAAACACAACAAATTGTAACACATTTATGATAAAAGATAGAATTAAAAGTCTTATTAACAGAAGTTAACATATGTAAAGAAAATAATCTTCCTAAAGGTTTCATTGTAAGATTTATGATTGGTCATATGGAGTGCCTAGTGACACACTTTCAGAAATAATTCCCTTCAAATTTTGGTTGTAAAAAACTAAGTTAGGTTTATAAGCCATTCTCAAAAGAAATCACAAACGTCAGTCTTCTGCCATTAAAAGTTCAAGAAGAATTTGCCGAGCTATCAAGAGACACAGGTTTAAAACTTCTTGAGTTTCCTAAAAAATCATTAAATTAATTTTTGCCCAGATTCAGGACATAATTTCCAACAATTTCTGAAATGACCCTAAATATACTTCTGCCATGTTGTACTACGTATCTATGCGAAGCAATGTTCTCAGCATTAATGATTATAAAATCAAAATATCACTAAACTGTGAAAAACGTTGAAGGTGCTCCACGTAAAATATTCAGTCAAGGTTTAATTCCTTATGTAAAAATAAACAAGCAGGTCCATCTCATTAGAATGCAAATTTGCTTTCTTCCTTAATAAATTTCTCTAGGATTTATTATCAATAAATGTTTGATTTGTATAAACTGGCACAGCAAAGATTCGTTTGTGGGGGAGGTTTAGTTTCACTGACCAACTAAGCGGGGTTCATTGGTTTTTCCCATAGGAAAATTTGAAAATTTAAGTATTGCAAAATGTAAATGCATCAGAAGAAATACAATAATATCCTAAATAAATTAAAACCTACAAAAATGGTCATAATTCTTTAATTATAATGACTATTAAGTTTTTATGAACAAATTTGTATCTATGCATACTGCTATAATATATAAACATGCAAGTGTCAATAAAATGTACTTTAGAAATTTGATTTATAAAATTATTTTATGAGCTAAAATTTGAAAATTCAAATAAGTAACTTGCACTAACTGTTAACTCAGAAAATCACTATTGTATTTATTGACTCTAGTCTTATGTTAATGGCCATTGGCTTGGTAGAAAGTTCCTCCGTAACTGACACCTCTGGATGCCCATTATGTCTGTCTTCACTTGTCAAGTGTGATTTCAACAGCTTTAGGGACGAGACACAGGATAGGTGGGTAGCGAGGTCTGGGAGCAAACCTGAACCCTCCCTCCCCCTTGACTGCGCCAGTGTTTGTGTGCCAATTTTATATACTTATATACCCGGGGTCATGTCAGTCGGTCTGTTGGTGAATGGAAACCCAACCTATCTACTAAAAAATACTACTCTATAAATATCACAAACACTGCTACTACTCAGTGGCGGCCAAATCGGGGGTTCCCTGGAAATAAACCCCCCTATTCAGGCACCCCCCTTTTCAAACAATGCAAGTAAAAAATTCCTGGACCTGTCCTCGGCTAGCTAGGGCCCCCTGGAAACCAAAACTCATTTTATAATAGTTCTCCCTTGCCCCATTACACACTGTCTAGTTCCAGAGTTCAGGGATTGGGCCCGGATACTATCTAGTTCCGAGTTCAGGGATAGGGGTAGGATACTGTCTAGTTCCCGAGTTCAGGGATAGGGCTCGGATACTGTCTAGTTCCAGAGTTCAGGGATAAGTGCCAGATACTATCTAGTTCTCGAGTTCAGGGATAGGGGCCGGATACTATCTAGTTCCCGAGTTCAGGGATAGGGGTCGGATACTGTCTAGTTCCCGAGTTCAGGGATAGGGGTCGGATACTATCTAGTTCCCGAGTTCAGGGATAGGTGTCGGATACTGTCTAGTTCCAGAGTTCAGGGATAGGGATCGGATACTATCTAGTTCCCGAGTTCAGGGATAGGGGTCGGATACTGTCTAGTTCCCTAGTTCAGGGATAGGGGTCGGATACTGTCTAGTTCCCGAGTTCAGGGATAAGGGCCGGATACTATCTAGTTCCCGAGTTCAGGGATAAGGGCCGGATACTATCTAGTTCCCGAGTTCAGGGATAGGGGCCGGATACTATCTAGTTCCCGAGTTCAGGGATAGGAGCCGGATACTATCTAGTTCCCGAGTTTAGGGATAGGGGTCGAATACTGTCTAGTTCCCGAGTTCAGGGATAGGGGCCGGATACTATCTAGTTCCTGAGTTCAGGGATAGGAGCCGGGTACTATCTAGTTCCCGAGTTCAGGGATAGGGGTCGGATACTGCCTAGTTCCAGAGTTCAGAGATAGGGGCCGGATACTATCTAGTTCCTGAGTTCAGGGATAGGAGTCGGGTACTATCTAGTTCCCGAGTTCAGGGATAGGGATCGGATACTATCTATTTCCCGAGTTCAGGGATAGGGGTCGGATACTGCCTAGTTCCAGAGTTCAGAGATAGGGGTCGGATACTGTCTAGTTCCCGAGTTCAGGGATAGGTGCCAGATACTATCTAGTTCCCGAGTTCAGGGATAGGGATCGGATACTATCTAGTTCCCGAGTTCAGGGATAGGGGTCGGATACTGTCTAGTTCCCGAGTTCAGGGATAGGAGCCGGATACTGTCTAGTTCCCGAGTTCAGGGATAGGGCCGGATACTATCTAGTTCCCAAGTTCAGGGATAGGGATCGGATACTATCTAGTTCCTGAGTTCAGGGATAGGAGCCGGGTACTATCTAGTTCCCGAGTTCAGGGATAGGGATCGGATACTATCTAGTTCCCGAGTTCAGGGATAGGGGCCGGATACTGTCTAGTTCCCGAGTTCAGGGATAAGGGCCGGATACTATCTAGTTCCCGAGTTCAGGGATAGGGGCCGGGTACTATCTAGTTCCCGAGTTCAGGGATAGGGGTCGGATACTGTCTAGTTCCAGAGTTCAGGGATAAGTGCCAGATACTATCTAGTTCCCGAGTTCAGGGATAGGGGCCGGATACTATCTAGTTCCCGAGTTCAGGGATAGGGGTCGAATACTGTCTAGTTCCCGAGTTCAGGTATAGGGGCCGGATACTATCTAGTTCCCGAGTTCAGGGATAGGGATAAGATACTGTCTAGTTCCCGAGTTCAGGGATAGGGGTCGGATACTATCTAGTTCCCGAGTTCAGGGATAGGGATCGGATACTATCTAGTTCCCGAGTTCAGGGATAGGGGTCGGATACTGTCTAGTTCCCGAGTTCAGGGATAGGAGCCGGATACTGTCTAGTTCCCGAGTTCAGGGATAGGGATCGGATACTATATAGTTCCCGAGTTCAGGGATAGGGATCGGATACTATATAGTTCCCGAGTTCAGGTATAGGGGCCGGATACTATCTAGTTCCCGAGTTCAGGGATAGAAGCCGGATACTGTCTAGTTCCCGAGTTCAGGGATAGGGATCGGATACTATCTAGTTCCCGAGTTCAGGTATAGGGGCCGGATACTATCTAGTTCCCGAGTTCAGGGATAGAAGCCGGATACTGTCTAGTTCCCGAGTTCAGGGATAGGGGCCGGATACTATCTAGTTCCCGAGTTCAGGGATAGGGGCCGCACAAAAGTGAAATGGAAAGATGAAAACACAAAACAAGAGCACGTAAAGTATCAGAGGTCTAAGGACTAGGCTGTTAACAAACGATGTGATAAAGCCTACTGATTGCTCAAGTTTGGTGACAACACTCTTCTAAATATACTATACACAATCAATCAAATAGCATTGGCATTGTTTAAAGTTTAACATCTAAAATTGATATCACATTATTAATGCTTTGAAGCTATCCCGAAATAGTGAATGATGAAGGTAAAACATTGCCACTGGTCTTGACGCTTGAGTTGTCTTCCCGCACCCTTCAGCATCACTTTACCCACACAACAGGCATTCAGAGATTAGCCACGTCACCACATTCCAACAAGGAGTCTGCATTCCCCCCTTCCCTCTTATCCAACCACTCATTTTAAGGTTTAAAAACGTCAGTTAAACAGAATCAAATTACTATGTGAAAAAGTTATTAAATTATTACTTTTAAAAATATAAACTAAAGGAATGAACAATATTCAACAATTCAAACGTGCTATTGTAGATTGACAATATTACGAGTGTGTGATGCAGTTTCCTGCGTGAGGAGAAATAGTTAATATCACAACAGCCCTGCAAGTTCTTTTCATGTATGTTTGCTTTATATCTTAACACAAATTAATCAAATATTAACTACTTAACTCACTCTTTATCCTTCCCACCTCGCCTTGTTCTTCTAACAACACTTGCGTCTCAAATGAGTCTATTCTATTTGGCTAGCCTCAGGGCTGCCAACTCTCTAACGATAGTTCAGAAATGGATTGTATTTCGTCCGTTTGGATGACAGAGCAAGCGGCCGCTTATTAAACAAGTCCACAATATTGATCAATCTTACGGTTCTTATAGTATAATAATAATAATAATGTGTGTATTGTTTTGTTGCTTTGTAGCAAAGCCCCAGGATATTACTTTTAAGAAATATCCCAATATTGAAGTTTACGGGTGCTGAAACTACAATTCAAGTAATATCTGGACCGTTCAGTTGGCAACGCTGGCGTTCTTTCAAAAGTACGAATTCACGAATATTTGCTTTCTTGCTTTCAAACATTTTAATCTTTATTTATTTATTAAGACTTCTTGAGATACACCTTTCAGAAATTAGTATAATAACAACGGAAATATTATATTTGCGTGGTATTACTATAAAAATCCCTTTCATATACATGTTGTACGTTCCAGTATCCAAATCAGATTTGAAAATAGAATCTACAATGAAAGGACAATAAAACAGTTATCAATATTAGCTTACATTGTTGTCCAAGTTGAGTCTTTTTTTAGCACCGCGTATTACTAACCGTTCGGGTTTCACGTTAATGAACTAATTACGCTAATGGTGTTATGGATTAGGCGTGTTTATGAAGTGTACCCGCACTTGCGTGGAGGGAGAGTGGAGACCCATTTTGAATAAACCCCTCTTAATACGCCCAACCCAAATTGAACCTGGATCTCTCCGTCATCGGCAGTCCAGTCTACTGCGAGAGTAGTGCCTTAGACCACGCGGCCACCGGAGTTCTCAGACTCACAGGTTTGTTAAGTGCGTAGTTACATGCTCTGAAAAAAACCTTCGCACGTAATTTTCTCTCAAATCAATATTTAACAGATATAAACAATTTACAATAAATAATTTACTTAACAATTTTGCATGCAGAACATTTCGCAAATCCATTTCTATCATAATGCCGAGAATACTTATTGCAAATGTTTAAACCGTTGCTAAATACCGCACGGTTTTGGATAATTTGTAAAACAAAAACAGATTGTGTGGCGCATTGTTCATATCTACTGACGCATGCGCAGGAAAGTTTATCCTTTTCTTCGAATATCGTATTCGCCACTCTTACTTACCATCTTCGTTGTTGGTGTGACGATTTTTTATCTATCCCATTTTGGGGTCACATAAGTTGGTGGGTCCTGAAATTTGGTGGGTACGAAATTTGGTGGGTCACCATGAAAGTTTGGGTGGGGGTCACCATGAAAGTTTGGGTGGGGTCACCATGAATTGGGTGGGGTCACCATGAAAGTTTGGTGGGACCGGGGGCCAGAAGTTGCCCGCCATTACTGCCCGGTTACTCCCCTGCTTCTTAATATAGTTTTACAAACATTGCCAGACTTGTGTTAATTGGGGGAAAAACTATAAAACATTTAAATCATTCATTATAATATTTAATAGAAAAGGATTAGTGTACTCCCTGAGAGGTAACAGTCTAACCGTGACGCATTACACTATGGCAGAACAACCCCGGTGGATAATCTCTATGCTATGTTCGTCTTTAGATTTGGGCATATTCACACGCTATCTTCAAGAAGAAAAACAAAAAATAAGCACATTATTTGCTATGAATGGAGACTTTTGAATCAGTCTGTACAGTTGGCTATTTTTTTTTTTTCCAAGAAATGTTGGTATTTGTGTTGTAGAAATGTGAAACGTTTGTAAATATGAGATGTGTTGTTTTTTTTCTGGCGGTGGGAAGTGAGGGTTTGTCTGGTCACATGACCTGGTCTTTATTGCTTAGAACACGAGAAGGTCTTAGCAGATGTGGGGCCCGGCCCGAGTTATCTGCCTCCCTCCCCCCCCCCCCTAGTTCTTGTTCAATGTTATTACTAGGCACCGGATTTTGGCTCTTCTCCTTTTCTTTTCCTTGATCGTAAAACATTGCCAGTCGAGTTAATGTTTGGATTTTACAGTGCCCATGATTGCCTATTTTGTTGGTTTTTGCGCCTATTTTGGCTTAGGCCTATCTCTTTTTCAACGTTAGATATCGAGTTTCTGCTGGACAAGAAATGGTAAGTTGCGTCATAGGTCAGTGACCATTTTCTCAAAACACAAATACGGGACATATCTTGTCAAAAGTTGGCTACTATGCCTACTGCGTTATTATTTAGTTATAAAGCTTATTATTGTTAATGTATTACTATTATTGTTTGTTGGCAGACATCTTTGGAGGAGAATGGGAACAGTGGCATTATTTTTCACTCTCTCTCCACGCAAGTGCAGATACACTTCCTCTAAATTCCACCTTCCTAATATTCTTAACATATTAGCACAATCAGTACAACATATGCGTACTAACTGGGACGAGTGGTGAGCTCAACTCTACAGCCTAGTGCTGTAGTGCTGTAGTGAGTGAGTCTCTCCCTAATTCTAAAGTAGTTGACACCTTTTCCCATTGTTGATACACTCTTTTACTACCCACATTGTTTTCCACACTCTGACAATATTTGCTATATTGCTATACAGGGATACCACTACTACGAGCGCGCAAGCAAACATTTCCCACTGCAACTTATATCCTCCTTTGTCACCGAAGCAAGGGTTGGGGCCCACAAATGACAGGGCCCTGTACGCACACCCCTGAGGGCGGTTCTGCTCTAGACTAAACAGTAATGCACGATAAAAGGCAAAACGTGTGTCGTATAGTGAGCGACTGGTCTCCGAGACAAGAGTGTTTTATCTTTGTTCTTTGTTCTTTGTTCTTTGTTCCTTGTGAAACACGAGAGCTGGAGTCTTCTAGCTACGGGACAGTATCCACACTTCACGGGAAGGATCTACTTTAACACTTTCATACGTCAAGTCACGTAATCTGCAGCTGTCCCTTTTGAAAAATACTATCAATACTTATCAAATAACGATAGTAAAATATGTTGAATGCTGGCCACAACCGGTCCCGTGGTTAGTGGTCAGTGCACCTGACCACGAGCCCAGAGGTCTTGGCCTCGTTTCCCGGCTGATATCATTGGTAATTTTACCGAAACGGTCACCAGGGATTGGTTAGTAAGTTAGGTTTGGATGTTCCACATGTTCATACTCCCTATCACCATCACACACCTCATCTCATGGAGACATTGAAAGGATGTACGATTAGTACAATCGGTCACCGGTACATTAGTACTGACAACTGCTCTACGAGTGAGGAAATGCTGACAACAACCTGAATATTTGTAGTTGTCTCAATGAGCCTTACTACCAAAGTACGACTTTTAAGAGATATTGTGACGTGACCTGTTGGTATGATGGATGATCGATGGGGCAGATTTTCACTTGGGGACTCCTCTCCAATCTATTTTGACCGAAGTTCTCTATTCTTCCTCCACCGCACTCTCTCTATCGTCAGCTGAGTTATATACTTGTTTAATGTGTCACGTTTCATCTACAGGAACTCTTTGGTTAATTGTGCAGAATATTCCAAGAGAGGTTTTATTTGCCACATCTCTGAATCTTACACGCTTTGTTAACACACGGAAACATTGTTGCCACATCTCTGAAGCTTACACGCTTTGTTAACACACGGAAACATTGTTGCCACATCTCTGAAGCTTACACGCTTTGTTAACACACGGAAACATTGTTGCCACATCTCTGAAGCTTACACGCTTTGTTAACACACGGAAACATTGTTGCCACATCTCTGAGTCTTACACGCTTTGTTAACACACGGAAACATTGTTGCCACATCTCTGAAGCTTACACGCTTTGTTAACACACGGAAACATTGTTGCCACATCTCTGAATCTTACACGCTTTGTTAACACACGGAAACATTGTTGCCACATCTCTGAATCTTACACGCTTTGTTAACACACGGAAACATTGTTGCCACATCTCTGAATCTTACACGCTTTGTTAACACACGGAAACATTGTTGCCACATCTCTGAGTCTTACACGCTTTGTTAACACACGGAAACATTGTTGCCACATCTCTGAGTCTTACACGCTTTGTCAACACACGGAAACATTGTTGCCACATCTCTGAATCTTACACGCTTTGTCAACACACGGAAACATTGTTGCCACATCTCTGAATCTTACACGCTTTGTTAACACACGGAAACATTGTTGCCACATCTCTTAAGCTTACACGCTTTGTTGACACACAAACTTGTTGCCATTCTCTGAATCTTACACGCTTGTTACCACGAACATTTTGCCAAACATCTCGAGCTTACACGCTTTGTTAAAACGAAACATGTTGCAATTGTCTGAAGTACACGCATGTAACACACGAAACTTTGTTGCCATTCCGATCTACAGCTTTGTTACCCGAAACATTGTTGCACATTCTGAAGCTTACACGCTTTGTAAACAGGAAACATTGTTGCCACATCTCTGAATCTTACACGCTTTGTTAACACACGGAAACATTGTTGCCACATCTCTGAATCTTACACGCTTTGTTAACACACGGAAACATTGTTGCCACATCTCTGAATCTTACACGCTTTGTTAACACACGGAAACATTGTTGCCACATCTCTGAGTCTTACACGCTTTGTTAACACACGGAAACATTGTTGCCACATCTCTGAGTCTTACACGCTTTGTCAACACACGGAAACATTGTTGCCACATCTCTGAATCTTACACGCTTTGTTAACACACGGAAACATTGTTGCCACATCTCTGAAGCTTACACGCTTTGTTAACACACGGAAACATTGTTGCCACATCTCTTAAGCTTACACGCTTAAATGTATGCTACACATTGTTATTTACATGATCATTGTGTGTTTGCTAGTTTTGGCAAACCGCTCAATTACTTGTTGTGGGTTTAAAACTATATTATTGTGGATATGCAGAAGAGACAAGACAACGTGTCTGCTTTCCATCACAGTTGTCCTCAGCCATGTCTTTATTAGACGCAATGCTGTGAAGCATAACATATTTTATGTTAACTTTAACAGGATTTATGAGTGTTAGTGAAGGGAAAGCTGGAAGGACACTTGGTCTCACTTTCTAAAATAAGGGAACATCACATGTCGTGTGTTTTAGTATTTACGATCCTTAAAAACTATCAGAACAGAGCAGATTGTAAAGGATCTCTCCGAACTCGAGTTGAATGTTTTAAATGACAGTAAACTGGACCGAAGGGAAATTATCCAAGGAGATGCTGTGAGGGTTGCAAAAAGGCCACTGGAGGAACACCATCATATAGAGCGGAGGTGTACTACACACTCCCGCAGTCACTCCAACTCAACCTCCATTCTTTAGTAGCCAGAGCCAAAGTGTGGAACAATTTAATCCTAAATATTTATTTGTTATCTTTGATTGAAGTGAAAGCCAGTCTAATCGTTGGCAAGGAACATGAAACTACCTGAAGCTCTAACACAATATTCAGATCTAGCGCTGAGAAACAAACTGACACATGTGGGCCCAGGGTCATCAGGCCGTGTAATATCTCGGGCAGGATCCGAACCAAGGCCGCCGGGACGGAAATGATCACGTGGCGTTAGAGATGACACTGCCGGCTACCCGTAACAATCTTTGCAATACGTCAATATGAAACGGCCATCTTTTCCGTTGATCAACCCAGATGTGTTTATTTCGGCAAAATTCCAAATTTGTTCGTCCGTCACCTGACCGTACCCTTGCCCGCAGAGCATTCACATTGGTGTGTCAGGTTTTGTTGCCCTAGGTTAGGTTAGTTTGTAATTCGTGCGCTGATATTAATATATAGGTGTTTATATTCTGCCAAGCGCGGCACGGACGTACGGATTTGTTTATAAACAATAAACAAGGAAGAGCAAATAAGTTTCAGTGTGCGAGAAAAAGAGGCCAATAGATAGGATCCCGGTTTGTTCCCTGATGAGGTGGGTCCTAACACCATCAAAATATTATTCCTACTCTTCAAATATCTAGATGTTTGGTGTTGTGACAATACAGTTATCACGCAGCGCTTGACTCTGGAACTCTCTTATTGTTGGAAAAAACAACAAAAAATTAAAAAGAGAGACGCATTAATTTGTCAGTAAGTATTTTTAGGGCGCAAGCTTGTACTTTTTTCTGATCAATACATTTGAACATCCATGTGCTTACATTGATTTTGGGGTTCGTGGGGCCTTTTAATTCTACACTTAGGCGAAGCTGTTGATCACTTTGACATTTGGTTTGTTGCAAATGGAAATATATTAAATCTGAAATCGTATCAATGAAAACTATATACAATAAATCTAAAAAATAGTTCCTCATAGCCCAATACTTCCTTATGGAACTGTACCCAATATTTATGTTACCAAATTGTATTTCACGTTGTTATAATGCAACATTGAGAATGCAAGAAAATTGCCATAAGGCTTTAAAATTATATTGTTCGGAAATAACAATTTAATTTTATATTAAAAATAGAGCAATGAACTATAGTTACGTTATAAAATAAGTCATAATTAATTACTGAAGTATGCACTACGTTATTTAATTTTGAACCATATTATACGTAATTTTAAATTGAACGGATCATCTTTTAAAAGTATGACATCACTGCATCGGGATGTGTTTGAAGTTTGAACGGAAGTCTGGCAACGCTGTACGCGGTTGCGCTCCCTTGTCAGTTTGAAATGGCGCGCGACCAAATATGAAAGTAAAATGCAAACAGTAATAACCAACAGTTGTTATAGCATGTTATTATTGTAGTGGTCCGCCAAGACTTGACACGTGCATCAAATCAACAGACACAAACAAAACAATTACGCAGGAAAACACAAACTTTTAACGATGTTTCCTGATAGCTGAAACAATGGAGGATAATTTTTTCTTATCGTGATAGTGATGTAAACCTCCATACAATATAGGCCTGCGCTGTGGTTTCAGTATGTCTATATAAACCCGTATCGCAACTCGCAACTATCCAACTGCATTTATTTTGAACCGCAAATCAGCCAGCAAAAACTTTTAAGTTTAAGTTTTAAATGTACATTTTAAACACCTAGAAAAACAGACAACTATAAAAGAACGAGAGTTACTTTAATAAAACGTTTAGTGTTTAATTTAACAAATACAAACTACTACGTAACACCAATAGTATTTTATATAATTAAGGTATTTAACTTTACACTTTGTAACACTACTTCTATTGATAGTACTCGCTACCTAATCAGCCCTCCAAGTTTATGTTTCAATTAGTGTTTGTTTTCTTCAAACCCTCCAAATCCATTGTGTATATTTGCTTGAGTTGTTACGTTATGCGAATCCTGATCACACACTAGTTTAAAAAAAATACGTTTACGTAACGTGAAAGTTGATCGTAATCGAGGCACAAACACAGCTCAAAGCACCCCCTTCACCCTACTCATGGGTTTAAAAGTCTTTTGGTTGTTTTCTTAAGGAAATTGAAGCAGACCAGAAGAGCAGCGCTGTAGTCTCTGAATATAGTCAAAGCGCCTTTCGAAGAAACTTTAAGAGTAAATTAAAAACTAACGTAGACTATTCCTCTGTACTTATCCTGCGATTGTCTAAATAAGCACTTCATCACAAGAGGAAAACCTGCAGGAGATATATCTTTTTGAAGTGTGACTACAAGAAAGAAGATTTTTCAACTTTTTTCAAATGTTTTGGAGATTCTTTTAATGGCGATACGACTATAACAGAGCGAACAAGGTTTCTTCCATAACTAGTCTGTTGAAAATAAATTAAAAAATAGCAATAACTTTAAACTACTTGAAAGCGTCAACCATTTTATGGCCCATTCATAGTTTACTCAAGCTTGTGACCAGAAATAAATATTGTTTATGACAAGCCCAGCAAATGTCCCGGAGAATATTGGATGATCTAAAACCAGCCACCCACTTAAACATGGCAGCAAGAAATAACTAACTGCCTTATTTATTTTCGTTTGGTGTAAGGGAAACGCGAAGAAAGAAGAGAACCAATAAAAAGCAGGGGAAGCTGTAAAACCTAGTGAATAGTTATTTTTCATGCACTCAATAGCAGCACTTCAAAGTTGACGAGATGGACCTTTCGTGTTGTATTAACGTAACATAAACAACGGACACTTTTAGAACTATAGTTCGAATCTACGAGTGTTGAAAATCTTTGTCCACCTTAATAAGGGGACGTCCTTTAACTACGCAAGTCTTAAACGTATACATTTTATCACAGTCCCCCCCTTCTCCTTTACACTATCTTACGTAATTTTTATGTTTGTGTAATTATTATAGTATTATTAATTTAAAAATGAAAAGTCAGTTTTTTTTGTAACTTACAATTTTTGTACAAAATATGAAATTTATAGTTAAAATTATTTTTATAAAACAATGACAATTTGTGACTGAAATGGAATTATGCCGGGATCACGATCAACTTAACGTAACGTTCACTTAAAGTTAACTTAACGTATGTGTGATCACGATTCACGTAACTTAACGTAACAACTCGAGCCAAAAATCTTCAGTCTCGAGTATGATCTGTGATTTGTACTAGTTGTACAGTGATAATATGTGAATGTATACAGTTTTCAATCGATATCATAAATATATATTACAACATTTTTTGATAAATTTGGCTTTCCTATTTTAGTTTAATTATTTTGTTTCAATGTCTGATCAATAGAACTTACGCTAAAGAGTAAACATTGGTCATAATACCAACAAATTAATTAATAAATAGCCTTGTTGACGTCACCCGCATGCTGGCATGATCACGTGATACCCTTCAAGTAACGTTCACGTTCACTTAAAGTAAAAAAAAGACATCCCAGGACATCTCTTACGTTATGCCGGGATCTCGATCAACTTAACGTTTACTTAACGTAACGTGACGTCAACAGGGCTATTTAGTAATTCATTTGTTGGTATTATGACCAATGTTTACTCTTTAGCTTAAGTTCTAGTGATCAGATATTGAAACAAAATAATTAAACTAAAATAGGGAACTAAATTTATCAAAAAAGTTTAATAATAGATATTTATTGAATCGATTGAAAACTGTAAATTTTCACAGATCATCACTGTACAACTAGTACAAATCACAGATCATACTTGAAAATGAAGATGTTTGGCTCGAGTTGTTTACGTTAAGTTACGTGAATCGTGATCACACATCTGTTTTCTTAAGTTAACTTTAAGTGGACGTTACGTTAAATTAAAGTTAAGTTGATCGTGATCCCGGCATTAAGTTAATTGCAAGTCAACGTTAAGTTAACTGCAACGTGATCGCTTCCATTTAAACACACAAGGAGATCATTTACGTTAAGTTAACTTCAAGTTAATGTTAAGTCGATTGTGATCCCGGCATTAATCAATAAATGAAAACAAAACTTTTTGAGGAAATAATTTTTGTTTTAGATTATTAAATTATTTTATGTTTTATTTTAATGTACATCTATTTTATTATTTTTATTGCACATACTTAAGATGGATAATCGATTAATACTAATATTTATAAAGTTCCAAACGTTTATATAACCAAATATAACAAAATTCACCAAAACCAAAACCAAACGTAGATATTTACGTATCCGCTTTCTGATCTAAATGGCTCAAAGTTCCTGTCCATGTGATGTGCGATTTTAAAAAGTTAATTTTTTTCAACATTAGTTGAAATTTTTGTTTATTTACGTGCGGAAGTTTAGATTAAGGCCCTGCCTACCCATAAATGCACGGTTCTAAACAAAAGAATATAAAACAAAATATATTTAATAATTCAACATTGTTGTTTTTTATTTATTTTAGTAACATATCTGGGCATCTTTCATAATTCTTATGGAATTTTCAAACCATGCTAAAAATAGTTATTGAAATATTTTCATTAAAATGTTTCCATTTCAATGCATTTTAAATGGGAAAACAAAAATTATTAATGGATTTATTTATTTTCTTTGTACAATTAAGCTAGAGTGTTTGTTTATAACATACTATTTAATGAATAATTTCTTTTTCGACATATTTTTTAATTTGGGTTAGCTTCAATAATCACGACGATATTGAGCTCTAACAACTCCCAAGTCGACTCTCTAGTCAAAATACATGGTTTTAAATACAACTTTTCCTTCTGCAACTAGTTGTCATAGCTGATAATAGGTGCCGTTAGTATGATCATTACCCATTTACAAGCTAGTATCATTTTGCAAGTGTTGGCTAACCTGCTGTATCGGAATGCAGGCGGCAATGGAGGGTTAAACTAATCTCTGTGACCTTGAGTCAAAGAAACATTAATACCATGTACGTTAGGATAAGAAGGGCCAATGTCCAATTATGAAAATTTGCGTAATTAAATATAAACAATTAAACATCTTAATATATTCAGTAACTAAAATACTCACAAAGTCTTCCTGCTGTGTGAAAAATATAGTTGGTCCCTACTTACTTCAATGAGAGTATTACTCTAGTGATACATTATTTTCAAAGAAAAAGCCACATGCTTCTCCATACACAAAGTTTTATGACATTAGCCCTTATTTAACTGAGACAGTAAAACATGTAAAATTCTTCACTCTTATCTTATATTCTTTCTTGAGTTTTCTCATTCTTTAGCACTACACGTTGTAATAATAAGAGTTAATATTCAAAGTATATGAAAACCACTGTACATTGAATTTTTAATCCACTATTATAATAAATAAAAATAAACATTCCTGCTCATATCAAACATAGTTATTTTAAATAAAATTTGGTCTAAATGTAATTTGGAGACGTTCTCAGTATAATTTTATATACTAGTTTTTATTTTACGGTCTAGGATTTGACTCTCATTGGACTTTGGAATAAGTTATTTTTCAAAAAGTCAATGAACAAAGTTTTGGTAGTCAAGATGTGAAAATGTTAATTTTATTTTATTAGCGTGTTAAATGTGATTACTTTTAATTTGAACCTGTTGCATTTGTGCGCTCGTTTCGGAAGAAATGTATCGAATCCCGAACAATAAGTACCCACGGTGATTACTTTTTATATAATTAACAATATGTGACCTTTGTTGCTTTCGAACAAAATCCAAGGGATTGTATAAATTTTGAGGAGGAGAAGTATTTACAAAATATTATTTTATATCCTTGTGAATAACAAGTTTATGAAGAAAGGGCGCACAAAGAAAATCAAAGATATAATTGATTATTTAACTTCTTGTAGTAAAGGGTAAGTTTTTTTTAATGGTATGCATATTACTGGCGCTTAGGCTATCTGTATCTACTAATTTAAGTAAAATAGATGAGCAGTGATACTATTTTATTTACTGTAGAAATAATATCAAAATTAAGATACAAATAAATATTTCTATATAACAATACAGCGATTATTCTGATATTTCAAGTACTTTTTTTTTTAAAGAAAAGCTCTTAGCTGAAAAGCAAATGTTACTAACACTCTGTAACGCACTTATTGTATGTTCAAAATCTCTTGTGCCTTGGCCGAGTTCGTATCACGCTAGTACTAAGTAATTTCAACCTAACAGGGAATCGAACTAGTCAAGTTATTGAGCTGATTAATTTACGCACTCAGTGCTCAGTCATAGCACTTTAGCAATATTGACCACGACATGAAGCCGATGATAAGTAAAATATATTTAAAACCATTAGAGTTAATGAACTTTTGTGTTCCCTATGCCATAAAGTAAGTAAGTAAGTATTTGATAACCCGACCGCCTCTGTTGTATAGTGGTCAGATTTACTGGTTTCAGATACTGAAGTCCCAAGTTCGATTCCCAGTGCCCCTAATTGTGTCTGTGAAGCAGTGTGTCTGAAACGGAACCAAAATCAACCTCGTGAGGACAAATGAGGAGATAATTGAATGAATAAGTAGCGCTTCAGTCTAGAAAACTGAGATAGAAATCTGGAGGGCTCGTTGTGCTAGCCACATGGCACCCTCAGCTTGAAAATGTTGGCCCTATCTTTGCCAACATACGGCAGCCTCTCGATTGGTATAGCCTGCTTGCAGGCTGACACCATGGAGATATTACTCAAGTTAAACTCTACCAATAGGATAAAAAATTATTCCCAAAAACATTTATTTCTGGAAAATTGTGTAAATCCTATAGATGTTTGAAAACTGTAAACACCGTATTAAATAACAGATACCCACTTCAGTGGCTGAGTGGTCTAAGGTGTCACTAGTGTTAAATTGGCCTGCTGATAGCGGAGCACTTGGGGTGCAAATCCTGGTCGAGTCTATTGAGGGTAGTTTTTCCTAAATTGTTTCCCCATCTTCCAAAATAAAAATGCTGGTAGATAGCCTCTCAAATGCTTCTTTCCTCATTACCATCCAATTAGATTATCATATATGCGTATAACATGAACAGGTAGTATGACGTGGTGATATCAGTAATAAAAATAATAGATATATTTATAGTCAAAATTGTTATAGTCTTCGAAATGAAACCGCTTTTAAAATATGTTATTGCCTCCTTAGCCTTTAAATTTTAAAAATTAGACAAAGCACAGTGGCCAAATTTAGCACATTAAATTTTGGTTATTTTTTATTTTACCTGCTTACTAATAAACTCAAATAAATGGTACAACAAAATCGTAGGCTACATACTCAATCGTATAGGTTATTTATTATAGTTAGTGACAAAACCTTCAAAAATAAGTTATCTCTAATTTTACCTTAAATAAATTTTTCTCTGATAAATAAGTGTACATTATTATTTATCACTACCCTCACCAGATATTTATTTGAAAAAATTTTCAATAGTGGTACAACAGCATTAACCTGGAGTCACGTGACACTTTGATATGCTAATTACTCAAAATGGGTACGGGTACAAAACTTTCTCTTTGTGGTACAAAACGGTACAGAGCTAGTATAAAACTTTGGCATGAAAAAATTCAAAAGTGGTACAACAGCATTAACCTGGAGTCACCACTTTTATATGCTAATTACTCAAAATGGGTACGGGTACAAAACTTTTCCTTTGTGGTACAAAACGGTACAAAACTAGTACAAAACTTTGGCATCAAAAATTCAAAAGTGGCACAACAGCATTAACTTGGAGTCACCACGTTGATATGCTAATTACTCAAAATGGGTACGGGTACAAAACTTATTTGTTGTTACAAAACGGTACAAAACTAGTACACAACTTTGGCATAAAAAAATTCAAAAGTGGTACAACAGCATTAACCTGGAGTCACCACTTTGATATGCTAATTACTCAAAATGGGTACGGGTACAAAACTTTTTCTTTGTGGTACAAAACGGTACAAAACTAGTACAAAACTTTGGCATCAAAAAATTCAAAAGTGGTACAACAGCATTAACCTGGAGTCACCACTTTGATATGCTAATTACTGAAAATGAGTACGGGTACAAAACTTATTTGTGTTACAAAACGGTATAAAACTATTATAAGACTTTGGCATCAAAAAAAGTTCAAAATCAAAAGGGGTACAACCGCATTTACCTGGAGTACGTGGAGTACTCACTTTGATATGCTAATTACTCAAAACGGGTACTGGTACAATACTTTTTCTTTCTGGTACAAAACGGTACAAAACTAGTACAAAACTTTGGCATCAAAAAAAGTTCAAAATTAAAAAGTAGTAAAACAGCATTAACCTTGAGTCACCACTTTGATATGCTAATTACTCAAAATGGGTACGGATACAAAACTTTGGCATCAAAAAAAGTTCAAAATTCAAAAGTGGTACAACTGCATTAACCTAGATTCACCACTTTGATATGCTAATTACTCAAAACGGGTACGGGTACAAAACGGTACAAAACTAGTACTAAACTTTGGCATCAAAAGGTTCTAAATTCAAAAGTGGTACTACAGGTTAATGGACGTCTAGCTGACTGGAATGAATAAGCTAATTTTTCTGCTCGAGAGTGTGATTGTATCTTGACGTTATGTCTCCCCACGTTTAGTCAAACTTGGTCGCCTACATACTTTACGGTCCGGCACTACACTTCTTATCTCTCTCAATTCTTGGAAAAAAGTTTGCTTGCTGCCTTTACTGATTACCGGTCGCCAGTCTCCCAATTGTTTAAACAAACCAGTAATTCTGCCAACCTGATAGCTGTAATCCACCAGTTTGTATAACGTTAGCAACGCCATCTATTTTAGAGCTGAAAGCTCAACACGCCGCCAGGGAGGGTAGGCAGGGCCTTAAGCTAGCCGGGTACGAAATTAACATTAATCAATTAACCTACTTCCGGTATGTCCCGTCTAAATATTGACCACGCCATTTTAATATATTTCTGTATGAGTTTTTCAGTTGTGAATTGTGATTAAAGGCCCTGACACAGACTCCGTATCCGTAGGTCCGTGGTCCGTAGTCCGTGGTCCGTAAGAAATCGATGCTACAATATCAGATTGCTCTGGCCACAGAGTCCTTATCCGTAAGTCCTTACTCCGTAGAAGTTGCCCAACTTTAACTTTCTACGGACTCGTTTATACGGACTACCAATCACAGCCAAGTAAATATGCGCATGCGCCTTGAAATAAAGAAAGAATATCGTGATAGAATCCGTCGCTATGGAAACATATACAAAATGAAAATATGGCTACACGCGGACCTATTTCAGAAACATTTTTAAAAATCTAAACACTCCGGGAAGAGCGGCTTCTAGGAAAGTGTTTTCTGAGAAATATAAAGTTCTCAGAAATATTGACTTTGCTTTTGTAGGTTCAACACCCCTATTATTTGGTTTATATTCCATTTACTAGCGTCATTACCTTTTTCTAATTGATAAATATGGATACTAGCGATTTTGAAATGGATTCTCTTCTTATTGATTGTGTTCGGCAAAGGCCTCTTTTGTTTAATAAAAAACTTAAAGAGTTTAAAGACGCTTTAAGAAAGGAAATTGCCTGGCTAAGTATTTCAGAAATCATCGGGATACCAGGTAACTTTTTGGCTACAAGTAGGCCTACTTTTACTTTGAAAGCCAAACCACTTTTTTAAAATGTTGCGTTTATTTATGAAAACTAGGGGGAAAAAATGTATGCATAAATAGTTTCTACTCTTATTTTTTTTTATCAGGGTGACTCCTTTTTTAGGCAGTTAGAAAATCCACCCGAGTTAGAAAAATATTTGTAATAGTGTAACCCAAACCTCTCTGTTTTTTAAGCCCAGTCCTTTATAGGCACTCATAGAAAATTCATCTGAACTAGAGACATATTTGTACTTCTGTAATACAAACCATTCTTTTTTTCTTAGCACGTCTTACTACCTATTCAGGTGATAGGCCTGTATACAAATTACTAATGGGTTAGAGATCAGAAGGGTTGAATTCAGAGGAAGGAATCAGGAAGGTTGAATTCTGAAGAAGTGCACCTGCGTTTGTGTACAGTGAGAGTGGAAAACCCACCCTCACTGCACCCGACCGAATTTAAACGGCGATTTCCCCGTCTTCAGGCTCTACATGCATAATGTATCTGTTCATATATTTTACTATGCCTAGTCCTTTTTTAGACAATTAGAAAATCCACCTGAGCTAGGAACATGTTCGCATGAGTGGAATCTAAACCACTCTAGCCAGATTGTGTGGCATTCTTCCCCCTGGTGTACATTGGCACATGTAATTAATATTGAAATAGGATTTGCAAGTTTGTGATAGCCGCAAAGGGCAGCACCACTCATAGGGGCTACCTAATATGTCAGGCAAAGCCCAAAGTTTTTTTTAAATAATTCTGCTTCTTTAGCACATAGAAGTATCTTGTCAAATACCCGCCTCGATGGTGTAGTTATTTAACGCACTAGATTTGTGTTGATCTTTACTGCCGAGGATGGGGAGATCGAGGTTCGAATCTCATTCAGGTGAACTGGGGGGTTTCCTAGATAGTTTTCTACTTTCTCTCCATGCAAATGTGGGTTCACTTCCTCTAAATTCAACCTTCCCAATTCACAACCCATTAGCAAAATTAATACTTAAATGTACAACCCAAACGGGTAGTAAGACACAGTGACAAATTAATTATTAATCTTTTCAAATATCCCAAATGTAGTCTTTATATTTTTTATCACACTGTCCTACTTGTTCAGCCATATATGTATATAGATAATTACTCTAGTGGGATAGGGACGAGGACGAAAGCATTTTAGAGGTAATTACCCACATTTACATGGAAGGAAAGTGGGAAACCATTTTGAAAAACCCCACCTTCAGTAGAGCCAACTAGGATTCAAACCCCGATCTCGTCTTCAGCAGGCCAATACAACACGAAAATGATGCTTTATACCATTCCGTTTCTGAACCCGGTTGGATTCTTCTAGTGTATTTTTGAGAATAATTTAGGACTATTGAAAAGTGTATAAATAATTGTAAAAAGTTAATATATCGTTTAAAAAAATATTTGTGCAGCTAAATAATGTAAGTTAAACTGGACTCGTCTTAGAGAATATTTTGGCAGACAAGTTTTCTCAACAAAGTTGTGTTTGGTTTCTTTGATCAGCTGACTGCTTGACGCGCGCTCTGTGCTGTAGACTACTTTCTTTCGAATTTTTTGATTGAATGAAGTCTCATACTACCTCATTGGTTGAAACGGTCACGTGATTACGGATACGGAGACTGTGATCGCGTGTAGAATTTCTTATGGACCTGGAGCACGGAGTACGGACCACGGACCTAAGGATACGGAGTCTGTGTCTGGGCCTTAATACGTAAGCTATAGTTTCGTACCATTTCATAAGATGATACTCAAGATGTTTTTAAACGAGACAACACAATAATAGTTATTCACTTATGCGACGTCGGCATCAGCCATGCGCTGTTCTCGCGATGTTTGAGTGGCAATTGTTTTTGTAGTTTCATTTCGTCTGTTAGAGCACTGACTTACGTTTTCTGCCATTCTAAATAAGGTTGTTGCTGTTAACTAAATTGTTCAACTAGGGAGCCTTGGACTATTCGAATAGTTGCAAGACAGGATTGCAAGCCATATTCTATTTATCGGTGAGTTAATTTTTGGTACTATGTATGCAAATGGTTAATTTAGTTTAAAATAAACTTTTATGTTCTAAATGAGAGTACTAGCTAGCCGCCATGTTATTGTATAGAGTAAAGCCATAAGTGTCCATTGTTGCTAGATACTTTTTATCAACTTTTTGATTTAATTAAAACAGTTTTACATAATAATTATTTTGAATTTCATTATTTATTTAACAAATCGAGGAAAAAATCATTCTATGATGAGCCAATATCTGGCAACAATGTCTACTAATACAATTGTTGGGTGTAAAGTCCAAACATACAATGGTTTTAACTTATGATCTGCGTTGCTACTAATCTAAAGAGTTTTTATGAACGACAATAAACATAAACTATTGTATTATTAACATCAGATTTTATTAAAACGTACAACAAATTTGCAATACATGTAACACAAATTGATACAATGACTGTTACCCCCAAAATGTTGTTTCATCTTTTGAAATTAAAACACAAAATAACCAACATTAAATGTGTTGAAATGTTTTCTGTGACCTTTGAAAAGCAATTTTCACTGTCCTTTTAATACAATCAGAATGAAACACATATTAAACAGGAACCGTAACCATATGTCACAAAATCACAAGTAATTACAGATTTTATTGCCAATAAATATTTTATTATTAAATTTGAAATATATCTTAGATAGGGATTTGAATATCGAACCAAGCTGCAGGTTCTCCTCGGTTTGTGGCAGGACAATCCAACTGTCCTGGGTTCGATTCCCTATCCAATACATATCTTTGAAATACATCATACCAGCTCATCGTATATCTACAGCAAATAAACAGTGAAGCCCACTTTTAACTGAACCAACACAACTTACCAATTAATTAGTTTAAAAATAGGCTGAGCATTATTGTTTGGTAAACAGCACTGCTATTTACTGTTTCCAACTTATAAACCATTGATCACTTGGCAGTTTTAGGATCGTTTCATGGATGAGGCTATAAAACATTGTCAAGAGTTGGAAACTAACTTTAGTATGGATATGACGTTAATTCCAACATACAGACCAATTTACATAGAACGGGACAGCTGTAACTGTTACTAGTCTTTTATGTGCGCATACATCAAGCCATGTGATGTCACTTTTGAGCGATATTATCAATTTAACAACAATAGTAATAGTATAATAAAATGTTGACAACAACAACACTATGTATTTTGTAAAAAGCTCCTTCTATGAAAATTGGACTGTATCTTTTTAGATGATTTCTTTCTTCAAGGACAACGAATGCGTTGAAGATTTATTTCACTTTGGCGTGAATTTATATAATCTGCCACAGCCCTATAAAATATATTCTGTGCAGTTTTTAGATGTTAATGGACAAAGGACAGTTCTTACAACTCAAACAAATAAATAGTTGCACTGTGCTGTTATTCGCAAGTAAAGTAAAAACTAACAAATTATTTTTTATGTTCTTCCACATAAAAGATTTTACCTGCCATTGCTGGGTACTACTCAATTTTTCAACATTTTGATAACGGAGACTAAATGAAAAAAAACCTCGTTTTTTTCAAATAGTTTTATTTAACATAAAATAAAACCAGTTTTTTATTCTAAAATAAACAACTATTAAGTGCTTTATGAAACAAAGGTACACACTCTGAACACACACACACACACACATATCCCACTCTACACCGATACACAGGAATTCATTATTTTAGGTCTGTTAACAACACATCTTTGAGATTATGGTTTTATTGAAGTGACCTGAAACATTTCTCACAATCTCTACCCCAATATATTTCTACAATCACTTTTATTTATTAATGAGCGGATATTTGTCTTCTAACCACACGCACTAACACAATTAGCGCTTCCTAAATTGACAACATGGTTATAAGTTTAATGATTTGTATTTTCGTTGAATGAGGATATTCAACATTTATTTTCTTTTCATTATTGCATTATACTTTCTAAATAACAAATGGTTCCTAATTTTCAGACTTTTGGGCTCTTTTATCCAAATGTACCTGTCATACTTTCGATAACATTTTATTTTACAATATTTCCAAACTTTATTTTGTCTTATTTTAAAAACAAAACATTTCCCATTAGCCTAGCTGCATAGAAAAATACTGAAATAGTTTGAATATCAGTGTTAGAGAGGTCGTGTAATGTACAGACCAATAAAGTTAGGACAAAATAATTTTGAAAATACACAAAATAGGAAACTTTAGCTCCCAGGATCCAACAGTTGACATCAACTTGTAGATTTTAGGACAAAATGTATTAACTTTCATATTTCCTCATTTAAAGATTTATCAAATAAAAGAGAACAGTTTTAACAAGGTTGGACAGGGACATGTTACCAATTTTTGCTAGTTTATAGAAACTAGCCTACTTGTTTACATTCTCAAGTGGAACACTTCAAAATGATTTCCTATAATATTGTGTAAGGAATGGTACCTTAGATTGATCATCTTTCAAATATAGCTTCATTTTACTGATAATCACAATAATTGTTTTAATGGTTGACTTATTCATGCACAATAATAATAATAATAATAATAATTTATTGTAGTGATGTTTTGAATAGATGGAACAACAACTTCAGGCATATTTTAAATGTTCATGAAAGATCCGAATTGGGCGAGGTTATCTAGGTAACCATAAATATCCAGGTATAAATTCAATTCCAGCAGAGATAATAAAGGGGGTTGATGAAATGTTAGTTTTAGAAATCCATAAAGTGCTATGTTCCAAATGGAACCATGGGGTATTGCCACAATAATGGAGGGGAGATAAAACCGAGTGTAATTATATTAGAAAAAACTGGGGATTCAACATGACAGTTCATCATTTATACATAGATTTTAAAAAGGCCTAAGATTCACCTAAAAGGAACAAATAATTAAAAATTTTATTTCAGTTTGGGATATCCAAAAAACTTGTCAAGCTCATTGGGTTATGTTTGAATGATATGCCTGGAAGGGCTGTCACTTATCAGATACTTTAGAAATACACGGATATACACTTTCCTCACTAATTGTTAATCTAGACTTAGAGTATGATATTAGTGTATTGCAAGGGTTGACACTAAACAGTACAATGCAGTTATTAGAGTAGCAACATATCATTTGACAAGCTTAATGAGTTTAAATATTTATGAACAATTTTAACTGGCAATAAGATATTAGATTGGAAATTAGGAAAAGAATAGTCAATAAACTGCGTGCTATTACTCGGTCAATAAGTTGTCGACATCTCGCCTGATTTCAAGGAGTGTGAAACCCAGAACTGTATGGGTGTGGAACGTGGTTTCTTACCTTACATGACAAAAACAAGGTAATTAGGAAGATATTTGAGCCAATAAAGGATTAGGCTACATAATGGTGAGTTACATAACCTGTACTCATCACAAGGTAGTGCATGCTCTGCCCACCGTAATCTACATGACTTGATTATCCTAAATCCGGTGGGCAGAGCATGCAGTGAGAATGGGAGACTTTAGAACCTTGTTCAGGGTAGTGACTGGCAAACCCAATGGGAAGAGGCCATTGAGAAGACCTAGACACATATAGGAGAATAACATTGAATGGACCTGTAGGAGGTAGGGCGTAATGAGATGGACTGGATAGAACTAGCTCAAGTTAGAGATAAGTGGCGTACTTTTGTAAGTACAGCAATTAAACATCCTAATGCCACAGAGTAAGTTAATGGTGGTCTATAATGACACAAAATAAACCCTCCAGGCTAGAAATCATACTTCTTTTACAAACCCTCCAGGCAAAAAAAAACATATTTCCTTTACATAAAACTGTTTGTTTGCTTCTCAAATCGATCAATAAATTTCAATTCATCATCTTACATTTGCATAAAAAGTCAACAATTAGCTTCATTAAGTTTGGTTTACCGCCAATGTATTAAGAATTATAGTCTCAGCCAGGCGTATTTAAATTTATTAAAAAAAAATTAAATTTTGAATCGTCCACCCCAAAAATGCAGATACATTTTCTCTAAATTGTACTGTCCTCATTGATGTAAATATTTAGATAGGTCTTAAGAGGTGTATAAAATAAAAAATAAATGTTATCTCAGAAGTTGAATGTAATTTGTTTGCCACATTACACTACTTCCCTCGCCGGCTCTTTGCAGGTGCTGTCAGCTTACATCTGTCAACAGCACCCCTTAACAGCCCCCCCCCCTATCCACAATCTCAAACACAAATATATTTTTACAAGTGACATATTCACATGTTCATTCACAGCACAAATAATACATTGTTATATTCAACATTTCTATCTTATTTGCAAAAAACTTTAAAAACTTCATCAGAGGGAACAGTTTAAATTGCATTTATTGTTCTTTATTTTTTTTATATATAAGAAATCTTAAAACTAGAAACAAATTATCACATATATTTTTTATGATATCTAAACTCATCAGATTTATTTATTCCTTTAGTGGAAACTGCGCTCAACCACGCTCATATGCCTTTTTATTTTACTTAGCTGTAAAAAATCTATTCCATTGCCCAAATTTGCATACCCGTCACGTGACTAGTTCTCTTCAAGTAAGGACGAATGGTTCTAAATGCAGGTGTTCGTTGTGCATTATACATTATACACTATATATCACATTTCTTAATAAACATGTAACATTTAGATCCACAGATCTAAAATTAAAGTTTTACTTTGTTTTTATATCTTATACAAATATTTAATGACCTTGTTTACACACAGACAAACTAAATATGTTGTCATGTAAAATAATGTTTAAAATACGAGTGTATGCAACATTTAACATAGCAGTGGGGTGACAAAGTATAAATGAATCAGCCCCCTTTAACTTATACAGGATTCCTATAAGATTAAAACTTTTGGTGTGAAATTTCCTCACAATTTATCAATCTGCATTCTTAGAATGTAAGTTATAATGTCTTAAGTATCCTATAAGAGAGCCCTGCAGTTTGCTTTCTTCCTGACAAACGCCCTTGAAAGATACACAGGGCTTGTTGATAATATTACAAGTGTTTCATAGAAAATGAGAAAGAGTCCACATGACATTTCTCCTTATAGAGACCAAAGATGAGAGACCTCATGACTATATCTCATTAGAGACCAGAGATAAGAGTGTTAGAGTACACAAAGGTTTTACGCTATGAAGCTGGTTTTAAAAATATTGGTGAAGATGACAGAGTTCAAAACAGGATACTGGAAGGCTAGTGTTAGATATGATCATTTAAAAGTGTCCTTGTCCTAACATCGATTGTTTGGTTCAGAGATCAAATATTTCATCATTACTTTGATGAAAACTATAAATAAAACATCATCTTTTAGCGCGGACCACTCCTGCAATTAACTTGTAAATACGCTCAATCCTAAGGGCATAGTTTCAACTTCTCGGCCGACAGTGACAATACATTAGTAACTATCTTATCTGATGCTTTAAAATATCTTTTCTATAATTATTATTAAGGCCTTTGACTCAATACTTCTTCATAAATTGATAGAGTATATTAATTAGCACTAATATTAAATTTACTGCATTAAAATGCTGGAATACAGATTACCTCATGGGAAGCTTCTTTGGCATTATGAAGTCATATATAAATAAATGTGTCAATCAAAATTACAAATATTGTTCCTATAGAACAAAAAAAAGTATAAAATTAAAATTATATATTATTGTTATGTTATTAAAAGTTTTTATTTTGAAGCCAGATTCCGAGTGAGTACATTTTTACCGACTCCACATCCCTGCTTTTTAGTGATGTTGTGTTTTGATGTTTTTACTTTTCAAATGATGTGGATGTACTTTGATGATACATATTTATATTTGAACAGACAGCCTGACATACTTTCACATGGCAGAAGTGTGTGGAGTAACAAAGCACTCCACCCTGCTTATTTAATAAGTTTTGTTAGAAGTGGCCAGGCGACACTCCACACTAACAAACAGAAAAATAAAATGATAGCTAGCCTAGCAGATGCTGGATGTTGGCTAATAACCCTCCTGCCAAGATAATATAGGTTCGAAAGATCTGAACATCATTGTTGGATTACCGTAATGTAAAATAAAGGATAGAAAAAAAAGAAAGTCTCTTGAAGGTTCTATTGATGAATAAATGTCTTGAATTTTCTTAGGCTCTACCTCGGTCTGATACATTTAAGTGTGGACTAGGCTTTAGAGCTTTGGACAAAACTATGTCTCATACCTGACTCAAAATAGACAAATTGAGAGAGCTTGTTTAAAACACAACATCCACGCTCAAACTGCGCTCAATAGGGAAATACAGAACTTTTATACATTAGTTATTGTTCAGTCAATTTTTCTGAACGACAACAAGTTAGGTGCTAAAATAATTCTCTAATCATCTGACACTCAAATTTCTGGTCATTTTGACATGTGGAATTATTTGAGAGTATTTGTTAAACTAACCAAAAATATTTGTGAAGCAATACTTTTTTTTACTAACTTTTGTATCAGAAAAATTCAAAATTCCTGTAAAGCGACAACAGGGCTAGAAGCAAAAGTGGACAATGGAACACAAACTAAAATTGTGGGGAAACATTGAGTTATCAACTTAGAGGCAGTGATGTTGTCAATATCACGGATAAATAACCAACAATTGTTTCTCTTCTATAAGTATTCAACGATATCACACTTGATGGATATATTGGGGCACGACGCTATGGACGCTCCATACCCGCTCCTGGACTTGTGTCTCTCACTGAGCAACTTCTGAAATATCGGTAATATCGCCAGATCCAACAGTTCCCCCTCACTCACAGCTGAGCACATCGCAGACATATTGCTTGTCACGTCGTGGTGACTGTACGTACCACCACCGCGTATCGATGCCACGTTGGGCGTGCTGGACGCCATCAAGGCGGACTTGTTGAGTGGGGCAGGTTTCCTCTGGGGCACTGAGGGCGGTTGGTGTGAGGGCACGCGAGGTGTCATGGCGGTGCGGCTCTTTTCGGATACGGAGCGCTGGAGTGATTCCTCGTCTGCTTCTGTGAGAAAATACTCGGATATCAGTGACTTTATCTAACCTATGTGCACAGGAATAGTGGTGGCAACCAACAAAATGGAGCCCAGGAACTAAAATACATTATTAACAGTTAGGAGGGGTTTGAATCCCTGGTTACCTGTGGCGGAAATCTTGATGGCTGCGATGGAGACGTTGGGCGAGGAGGCGAGGAGGCCGCCCCCGTTCAGCAGCAAGGGGGTGGGGACGCCTCCCACGGGCGGTAACCGTTTCTGGGATGGGTGGGAGGCAGTGGCCGCTGCGGTCCGGGCCACCGCGGCGCAGGTGACGTGGTGGTGGCTGGCGGCGGGGACGCTCGTCCGCCGCCTCTCGGGATGCAGACTCAGCTGCGCCGCCCCCGACGGGACGCTCTTGACGCTGGAGCGGCGGCGCTGGCTGGAAGGGGTCTGAGCCGCTGGGACGAGCGCTAAGGAGATGGAGGCGGTGTGGCGGTGCCGGGGGTGGAACTGACGCGGGGGCGGCAGTATAGGATCGATCTCGGGGTGAGCCACGTCACCAAATGAGACGACCTTGGGTTGGTAATTACAACACTAATTAGTCTCATTATGCTTCGGTAACAATGATCATGAGGGCTAGTTCGTTTCCTTTGTTACAGAACACAACATACAATAATAATTACTAACAATCCTCCCAAACCCTACAGATATTATTATTAATACACTATATTGTGCACCTTGCCTTGACGCCATCTTTGTTCTATTCCACTCTTATCAGTGATGGTGCGGTGTAAGGCGTCACTCGATTGCCGGGAGGTCGGGGTTCGAACACCGAACCTGTGTATAACGAGGTTTTTCATAAATTATTTCCCACTTTATTTAATTTCCTCCCTCATCCTTCACACTTAATGTATATATATTGGAGGGTGGTCGTAGGCTTCCACCTCGGACTTTTTTTTTACATCACGACTTTAGTAGGATAGTTCACCGCCAGTCTGCATCATTTGTCGCAAGAATATCATACGTATCTAAACAAAAGGAAAATTATCTATTTTCGGACAGAAATACTTTTAATATAACATAATATTGTCAATGTATCGTATTTAGTTTGTCAATAACTATTAGAATACATCGCAGCATGTTTAGCTCACTCAGACACGTCATTTAGAAATGAGAATGAAACAAAATATCGCGTGATTCAAGTAAATGAAGGAACTGTTGATTGTGATGATGCACCTTACCGTGTCCCAGTCTGGCACAAACGGGAATGGAACGGAGACGCCATCGCTCGGCGTCAAGTCGTGCGCATGCGCGAGTTTAGGAAAATAGAGACACTGAGTGCTACAGTGGTTGTAATGTGAACTACTCGTATGACACAGTAGTATAGCATATTCTTTACTTGGTGGTCAAGACAACAAATGAATGCTATCTAGAATAATTATGTTTACATAGTTTAAGACTTAAGGTGAATCTTGTATCGGAACATAAAAAAAACAACTAATTATAATTGTGTTTTAGTTTTAAAAAGGGTTTTAATTTATGTTTTATTTCCTTTAAAAGCTGATTTAACTGATGAAATTAGATTTATCAAAATTTTCAAAACTATTAATTGCAAGTGCTTGATTTTTTATATTTGATTTAATAACTTGATATAGAAAATATTACAGGAGCTGCTCGTGAAGGGGGGGGGGGCTTTGGGGCGCCGCCCCCCCCCCACAGAATAAAGCGAAAGAAGAAACAAAACATATTTTGAAATTCAAATCAATTTTCTGATATTTGTTCATTACATAGTGAAAAACATAAATCGTTATCTTGTGCCCGTTCTATTGGGGAAATTAGCAAAACCATAATAGCGTCAACGCGTAATATAAAGCGCGCCTATGTTAACAAGCGTTTTGGCAGACTGACGTCATTTTGTTTTTGGACTGAGCTCAACTGTGGCCAGCTTACAGATGATTTGTACACTTTAAAAGTATATTGTGTGTATAGTGTTCAATGATGTTAAGAATCTATTTATGTATTTACGTTTACTGGTGTGTGTGGTGTGTGTGTGTGTGTATTTCACGATGGACAATCTTCGTCTTCCAGCCAAGAGACTTGTTATACTTTGATATATAACTTTTATATACTTTTATTAACTTTATATTTTTAATACGTGTTATAGTTGTCAGCTAAATATAGGATGATATAAACCTGATATAAGGTTAGCTGTTTGTTGTCTACCTAATTTGACCATTTTTAAGAGCGCGCCCTCCCCTAAGGTTTACTCACGAGCCGCCTCTGGAAAATATACGTTAGCCTGAATACTTTCTAAACTATTACATACACAAATGAGAAAGTTAGAATATGGCGGTCGTGTATCTATATTTGCGCAAATTCTGGTACAATTGATTTAATATGCCATACAATTTATAATAATAATAAGATTTTATTATTGAAATGTAAAATTAAAAATAGTCTTCATCCTCTTCTCTTATCATGCCCGCCAACCGCTCCTCTCCCCTCCTCCCAGGCTTGATCTACACAACTTCCAGTCCCCATTCTGAGCAAGAGGTAGTCTGGTTCTATCAGGACCGTGTTGATCTCATACAGCCGCTCCTTGATACCTGACGGCTTGTATTCCTGCTTACCACCCATTCCTCAAAATATTCTGAAATGGTTTGAAACGATACTAAATAATTATTCAGCACTCTACACCCGACACCTTAAACGTCGAGACCATTCATCGGGGTTCGATTCTAGTCGGTTGACTGAAGGTGGATCTTCATAAATGGTTTTCCACTCTCACTCCAGTCAAAATTGGGTGCAGTTCTTCTAAATTCAACCTTACTCATCCCTAAACACATTAGTATAGTTAGTATATAGGCGTATAACGCGAACGGGTAGTAACTCTCTAGTAGGTATAACGCGGTGCTAAAAATAAAAAATATGTAGCACTGAATATTCAGGCTGGATATTAAAATTATCTGTTTGAAAAACAATAAATATCCCGTTACTGTCGCTTATTGCCGGATACTAATTTTACACACTATTTTAAAACCGTTGTCAAATTTCAAGTTTTAATAAAGGCCACTAAGGAATTTTTACTCAATGGTTTTCAACTCTTTCTTCATGTAAAAGCGGGTATATTTTCTCTAAATTATACCCTCCTCCCCTTTAATCTATTAATATAAAAATAAGATAGCTCATACGGGTGGACCAGCGCTCACTGTTCTTTGATGTTGCCGCCAGTGTTGTATAATTATTTTCACCTACATTTTTACTTTAGAAAACCCTACAAAAATATGTCAAGAAGTGTGAGGTTAGGCTGACGAGTTGGGGGAAAAAATATTTGCGTGTAAACAAGGACAATCGTGTATTGAATTAACTGTTCTGTCACTTAGCCCACTCTTAACTGGACGATATCAAAGTTTGTCGCCACTTGGTTGTCCATCACATTGTACTCCTTCCTATACATGAGCTTGTCTAGCAGTTGCTATCTACCACTTTGTCCTCTAGTGTCGGCCACTTTGTTGTCTTCCACTTTTCCACTCCCATAAATTAAAACTAGTAGCAGTTGCTATATAAAATCCTTCCCAACCACCATCATTGTTTACGAAACATAACTCAAAATATGTTTTGGCCCTTCAGCTTGGTCGATAACACTCGATACCAAGACATAACCAATTCAATCATGAAAACTCGCCTTGTACGATAAACCAATACTTGATTCACTGCTTACTGTAGAGAATTGTGTCTATGCAGGCTTTCAGACCAAGTTCAGCACGGAAATAGCTGTGTTTCAAATTGCAGCCTTTCAGACCAAGTTCAGCACGGAAATAGCTGTGTTTCAAATTGCAGCCTTTCAGACCAAGTTCAGTACGGAAATAGCTGTGTTTCAAATTGCAGCCTTTCAGACCAAGTTCAGTACGGAAATAGCTGTGTTTCAAAATGCAGCCTTTCAGACCAAGTTCAGTACGGAAATAGCTGTGTTTCAAATTGCAGCCTTTCAGACCAAGTTCAGTACGGAAATAGCTGTGTTTCAAAATGCAGCCTTTCAGACCAAGTTCAGTACGGAAATAGCTGTGTTTCAAAATGCAGCCTTTCAGACCTAGTTCAGTACGGAAATAGCTGTGTTTCAAATTGCAGCTGCTGGAGAAAAACGGAGCAATCTTCGTAATAATATACAGCTCATCAAAATATGATACTGATGAGGGTGACCTGGTGGTCTAGGGGTAAGGTGTCAGACTTCTGTGCTGGCGGCCGGGGTTCAATCCTCGGTCCCGGCACATATTTATCTGATTTTCAAACCCTTCCTTCACCTCTGACAAGGCATCTTGTGAATGTGGGGAATGCCAGGCCTCCACCGTGGTTCGGATTCCACGTTAAACTGTAGGTCCTTCATTTCATCCCACAATCACCCTACCATTACACATTAGCGTAAGTGCGTATAACCCGAACGGGTAGTAAGACGCGGTGCTAATAATAATAATGATACTGATGAGAGATTACCTACTCCAAATGGCAATAATTAACAAACTTTAAGTTCATGAAACAGCGCGTGAAAACATACATTTTCCAGAACTACTTTAGGGTGCACCTACAATTTCATATTTAGTTTTTTTTTATTTTTAATTTGTACTGCACGTGTTAAAACGTTAACATCTTCTTGTTATTGAATTGCAGAATATGACAAGCTGTGAAGCTGTGTTTGATTACTAGTTCAATTGAGTTGTATTGTGGCTCTAGTGATCGTCTGAGCTGCTCAAGGTATCGGCTCTCTTGAACCAGCTCACGCGTGATCGTCTAAGAAAGGCCTCAACCAACCACCTCGTCCTGAATATTCCCTATTGGGGTGGATATGTACCTGAATTTGCTTAGAGGGAGAAAAGGAAACCACTTAGTAAAATCAGCGGGATTCGAGCCCGAGCTTTCCCGTCACCATCAAACTGGATCAAGCGAGCTTGACGTTTATTCCGCGTGCTCACTAATACGGTTAACAAGTATGTTATTCTAAATATTATTTTCATTGTCAGTTTTCACCATTGTATATTTATAAGCCACATTTAGATTTGTAATAAATTAACTTAACAAATAAAGTATTTGCTATATTTTCATTTATGAATTCATTTGGTGGATTGAGTAAATAACTATTTATTAATACAAATTATGTTATTAATCTTTATGTTAATAGCTTTCAAAACAATTGGTGAGAAAACACGTCAAATGTCTCCAGCTGGGATTTAAACCCAGGTCTCCTTTGTTTCTAGCTGTCTGATAAAATACAAACACAACTTGTAGGGTGAATATTAACTGAGCTATATCCTGATTCATCTCTCTCTCTCTCTCTCTCTCTCCCCCTCCCTCTCTACCTCATCCACTCTCTACACTCTCACCATAGAACAGAGGCATCGTTCAATTTCTTTGTACGGGCTCACCTCGTGCGGCCGTATTTGATATTACTCCTGGAAAGACTAGCTCAGGAGTAACTTCTTGAGCCAAATCAGATATGTTTCAATATTTCAGGAGGGCCTTTAACGGCTTCTTCAGGGTTTTATTCATTTGGACCGTGCCCCATATATGACGCTCACATTACCTCTTAAGTCTTAAGTAAATATAAATACGCCATTTGGACAAGGTTCAAAGAATATCCCTGTCAAATTTCGTTTAAATTTGTCTACGCATTTGGCTTAAAACAGGACCTCTCTACACTCGGCTAAGATAGAACAGGACCTCTCCAAACTCGGCTAAGATAGAACATGACCTCTCTACACTCGGCTAAGATAGAACAGGACCTCTCTACACTCGGCTAAGATAGAACAGGACCTCTCCAAACTCGGCTAAGATAGAACAGGACCTCTCTACACTCGGCTAAGATAGAACAGGACTCTCTACACTCGGCTAAGATAGAACAGGACCTTCTACACTCGGCTAAGATAGAACAGGACCTCTCTCTATCACACTCGGCTAAGATAGAACAGGACCCTCTCCTACAAATCGGCTAAGATAGAACAGACCTCAAATCTAACACATCGGCTAAGATAGAACAGGACTCTCTCCTCTAACACCAGGCTAAGATAGACAGACCTCTCTACACTCGCTAAGACCATGACAACTCACAAAATTGAAAACAATATCAAGTACACTTGGTTTTCCCAAAGTTAGCATCTTACTTGATGATTGCACTATGGTCCTATCCTACAGCTACCATAGGTGAGTGCCAGGAGCTTGCTACTTAGATACCAGAGTGTATTATTAGTGACTGGTTAGGGGAGGAGGGGTTGGAGTCGGTCATCCCCCATCAAACCCTGAACCAAGGACTTCTCTTCCTCGGCTACAAAGTGAGCGTTGCTCTCCCCCGGGTCAGTGGTATCCGGGACCTCCGTTATCAGTCGCGCTGCGTCATCCTCTCTGAGAAACATCATTTCATAAATACATTATCTATTGTTAGAAATATCTATCAAAAGGGATGACTTGACGTATGAATACTAATATCTGGTCACCTGGGTGTGCGTCTCGTCCTGTCGTCTCCTCCTGACCCCGTTGAACAGCCAGAGCGCCGGCGCAAGATGGTGGTCACGTCCTTGCCCGACACTAGCGCTGTCCGTGAACCACCAACATCTATGGTCGAGAAGGTAGCTTTCTTCCTGGGAATCCAACATGGAACTACTCGCTAGGTTCAAGTGGGAGATGGTAAGAAACAGACTAGAGGGTGTGTTATGTACCATGTGAATAGCAACTACCTTCTCCAACTCTCTGTCCAATAACATGAATATAAGAAACAAGACTAGAGGGTGTGTTATGTACCATGTGAATAGCAACTACCTTCTCCAACTCTCTGTCCAATAACATGAATATAAGAAACAAGACTAGAGGGTGTGTTATGTACCATGTGAATAGCAACTACCTTCTCCAGCTCTGTCCAATAACATGAATATAAGAAACAAGACTAGAGGGTGTGTTATGTACCATGTGAATAGCAACTACCTTCTCCAACTCTGTCCAATAACATGAATATAAGAAACAAGACTAGAGGGTGTGTTATGTACCATTGAATAGCAACTACCTTCTCCAACTCTCTGTCCAATAACATGAATATAAGAAACAAGACTAGAGGGTGTGTTATGTACCATGTGAATAGCAACTACCTTCTCCAGCTCTCTGTCCAATAACATGAATATAAGAAACAAGACTAGAGGGTGTGTTATGTACCATGTGAATAGCAACTACCTTCTCCAACTCTCTGTCCAATAACATGAATATAAGAAACAAGACTAGAGGGTGTGTTATGTACCATGTGAATAGCAACTACCTTCTCCAACTCTCTGTCCAATAACATGAATATAAGAAACAAGACTAGAGGGTGTGTTATGTACCATGTGTAATAGCAACTACCTTCTCCGCTTGTGCTAATAACATGAATATAAAAACAAGGATAGAGGTGTGTTATGTACCAGTGAATAGCAACTACCTTCTCCAGCTCTGTCCAATAACACGAATATAAGAAATAAGACTAGAGGGTGTGTTATGTACCATGTGAATAGCAACTACCTTCTCCAACTCTGTCCAATAACACGAATATAAGAAATAAGACTAGAGGGTGTGTTATGTACCATGTGAATAGCAACTACCTTCTCCAACTCTCTGTGGTCGGGATGGTTAAGACGCCACTCTCGCAAAGGATTGAACTGCCGATGACGGGTAGATAGTTTGATCGGGTGTATTGAGGAGGGTAAAGGGTTACACTGAACCCCATGAAAATGTGGGTGCATTTCATATAAATATATCCTTCCTCAACCGTAACTATATGGCTTAATTAGTACATATGAATATAACCTGAACAGGTATTAAGACACGGTTCTAAAAAAGTATAAGTAACCAACAAGCATCCGAATTGAAGGAAGAAAAATAGTGCAAATAACTATGACCAACTAATTCAGCCCAAAAAAAATTCAATAAGCGCCAATGTTATTTCAAATTAGAAAATTTATTTATAAAATTATTTCGGTACCCAAGCGGAGAAGTGTATATTCTAATTTATGATCTTTTGAATAGCTCAGAAACAAAATACTAGTCAAGAAACCTTTTTTTAAAAAACATTCCTTAGGAACACATAAACTACAGTCAAATTGCACTAACAGAGGATTAAACCGTCAAACTCAAATAACTCAATTGTATGTCACGTTACAATAATATCCACCTCGTAACAACACTAGTCACCACGTCCCAACACTATCCACCACGTCTCGACACTATCCACCACATCTAGACACTATCCACCACGTCTCGACACTATCCACCACATCTAGACACATCCACCACGTCTCGACACTACCACCACGTTCCAACACTATCCCCACGTATCGACACTAACCACCACGTCTAGACACTATCCACCACGAACTCACCTGGGTCCAGGAGTCTCCACTGTCAGGTTGACGTACTCTCCGTCCTGGGAAGAGTTGAGTGAACACAGGGAGGTGATATCCGTGGTCTCCGTGCGAGAGGCCTCTGGAGAGATCACACAGACAAACTAGAGAACACGCTCTATAACATCAGTAAAGTATTATAAACCAACAGTGATGTTCCCATACCCTCTCTCTTGAGCAAGTCCTGTCTGGGAACAGCGAGACGGTCCATTGCCCCATCACAATGCGACATGTCCTTGCCGTCTTCTCCCAGCCTCCGGATCAACACCTGCAACATACGTACATGATAACAACTTGTCCTATTTGATCATCTAGCTCAAGTAGTGACTCAGTCTCGGGAACAGGTACCTGGAGCTCCGACTCCTTCTCGAGAAGTTCCTTGCGGTACTTCTGGTTGCAAGCCTTGGCGTCCTTCAGATTCTCCTCAAGTTCCGAGGCCACAGAGTTCCGTCTATTCTTCGACGTGGGCCTTAGGGTGGCGCGTATCATCCGTTTGTCTATCGAGCCTTGCGGGTTGCGCTTCAGCTCTATCAACTGCAGGATCAACACAAGTCAAGGAATATGTTGAGGGGCTAAAATAAGAGAAGGTAGATGTTGCGAGGCTAAAATAAGAGAAGGGAGATGTTTCGAGACTATCAAGGAAATAGGAAGATTTTAAGAGGCTGTAAGAGGGGAAAAGGTGGTATTAACATTTATCAACAAGATTAACACAGGTGTGGTTTGTTGATGACTCCCCTTTAGTTTCTAGAGTGGTGCTAATCATGATTACCTTGGGTCCGAACACGAGGCAGAGGGTTCCGGTAGTGCAGAAGATGATGAACACTGAAATGATGATGAAGGAAGCGTCCTGTTTGTCTGAGAGCACGAAGGATATGGCGGCCCCCATCACACACATGATGACCACGTTGTACACACTCATGCCCACATATTTGCTATCATTGAGCGCCGGAATGCTCACATGACGCGTCTCCCACGCTAGGAACGCGCCGAAGATCTGACGAACAAAGGAACAAGAGACTTGTCACTCAATGTTGTATTTTATAAAGATGGCCGGATGATCTAAGGTGTTACTATCGTGTTAGACTGACCTGATCACAGGAAGATCGGGGTTCGAATCCAGGTTGGGTTCCTGAGAGTGATTTTTTCTAAATGGTTTTACATAACCTGAACAGGTAGTAAGTCACGGTGATAAAGTGATAAGCTGAAGATATCCTCGTTTTCCCCTCGAGGTTGTTTCAATAACTACACACTTCATTCTTTATCCAGCAAACATTCTCCTCTTTCAATACAGCTCATCGAATAATGGTGTCTGTAAATAATTAATAATAAAATGAAGAGTGTCACGAGCATTGCATGACAACCGTCGCACGCACAGGTGCATCAAAGCTGCAATTTTGAAATGTTTGATTATAGTTTTGAAACTTAATTAAAAACTGGTTCGGGCTACCTTCAATGTACAGTCATTAAAATAAAAACATTTCCTAAGTAAGTTTGTAAAGCAGAGCCTATGTATGATTGATCAACTAGGGACAGAGGGGGGGAAGGAAACATTGTGTAAAGTTGAACTACAGCAACCGCGCAGCTACGATTCGTGTAATTGTAATCCGTGCATATTTATGTGCTTACCATGAGAAGTCCCTTGTAAGCGTATATGGAGCTGACAAAGATAGTCATCCTCTCACTCTGGCAGTATTCATTCTCAGGAACTATCATGATGTCTTCACTGGAAGGATGAGGCTGGAACAACAACCTCACTCACATTGCTTATAACAGAACATTGAGCACTACTTTACCAGTAACACTGTATGGAGGGACTCACGTAGGGCTCCATCTGCTTGGTCTCCCGGTAGAAAGGGTCGGTGACCTGCCACGTGGTCATTATGGCGAGGTCAATCACGAGAAGAACTCCCACCACCATGAACAGTTGGTAGTCCTTGATAACCTGGGAACATACGGGGCACTGGTACTTTACTGTCCTTGCAGTCAGTACACCAGGCACACTAAATATTCTTTATGAATACTTTCCCCTCACTTTTTGACAGTCTACTATACTCCATTCCGAATACTCAACGCGCACTTTCTAAACTCGAAGATATATTGGCTCACGACTCACAAACTATAGCCCAATTTTCATAAACAGTTTTTTTTTTTATTTCATACACAGTTAACATTTTGTTATTTTATATGTATTGATAATATCTATCACAAGTGACCGCTGCAGATCTCATGACTTGACGTATGCGCACGTGAAAGTAGTACTAGTAACATTCCAGTAGTGATTGGTGTTCATCAAAACGATAATGAATTTCAAGAACTACGTTATAATTCATCTATAATAAGAAATACAGCTAATTCACATAAATAAGAGGAAGCTACAGTATTGGAGAACCCAAGTCAGCATAGTTACAAATAAACCTAGCTAAAGTCCCGAGATCAGACTCCTGATAGTTTAAACAAGAGGTATTTATTTGGAGACATAGTCACCTCCTTCCTGATAGAGCCCTGCAAAAACAGGGTGTCTACCATCCGGGAAAATCAGGGAAAACGGGAATTAGTCGGGAATTTGAAGTGATCGGGGAAAAAACGGGAATAAGTTGGGAATTTGGTAAATCACAATAAAAATCCGGGAAAATGAAAAATATGAAATACAATAATCATTAAATCAGTAAATTAATGTCATTTTTTTGTTTGTAGCTGTGTAATATATTTTTAATTCCTAGTAAACAATTTTAATACAAATTAAAAATAATTATTCAAATTTTAAAACTTATTATTATTCATAAAAAAGATAAATAGAAAAATGAAGGCGGAGGGGAAAAAGAAGGGTTGGGGGGGGGGGGGGTTAGAAAGATATGACATATTTTTTTAGTAGGGAATTTTAGGAAAATGATCAGGGGAAATCTGGGAAAAGGTCGGGGATTTCATTGGTCAAGTTAGTAGACACCATGAAAAACCACCTACATAAGTTCACATACAATTTCAGGGAATAGAATATGGCCATTTTTATTTTAAAACTTTTGGGTTGTCATCAAATGATAATCCTATGTCAGACGTGAACTTATCGAATATAATATGATAACGTATTTTTAGGGATCAAATTACTAATAAAACAGTTTAAATTTAAGTTTATATTTGTATTTCAATAAATATAAAGAATAAACTCATTATATTTATCATTGATTTATTTCTGTTACTATTCTACCAAAAGCAAAGAAACTCTCGCATTGCTCATAATATTGCATTCTCTCGCATATGCCTTGTGAACAGTGTATTTATGCAATCTATTCCACAAGAAGTGGTCAGGTCCACATAATATATTGTGTCTCCATGATCGAGTGGTTAGAGCTTACCTCTCGAACAATCTAGTTTGTAGGAGCATTTTCTTTAGACTACCTTTTCCATAAGAGTAATTAATGAAGATAGCCCTGACGATTAAGATACAACAGTAAGATAAACAAAGCCACGGTAAATATAATCCATATCGGTGTTTGGGACACACAAAACCATACCATTTAACGTTATTACGAATTATTTATTTCATGTATTAGATAGTTTAATGTTAAAAATAATATGCATTTACATTTCTAAACTTATGACTTGTTTAATTACGTTTTTCTGGGAATGGAACACCATCGGCGAGAGAAAATTAACAAATAGCTGGTCGAATTTTAAAACCATATTTAACGCGATACAGAATTTTTGTGTTAGAAAATAATCTTTTATCTGTAAAAGAACCGTAATCATTGTTTATTGGTTACCTCGGATATGAATAAAGTTATTTCTGTTAATTATGGGTTATTATTCAATTTTTAAAATCATGTGCGTAGTAGTTAAATACATATAAAACCTTTGTAAAATTGTACACGTGTAAATTTAATAAATTTTATGTTTCGATTTTACACTAAAAAAATAAAATTTAATCATTAATTTTACACATACAAATATATCCCCACTAACAAAGTCAATGCATCAACTATTTTAAGATAAAACTGAAACAAATGTTCTCAAGTCTCGCAGGAAAATACCAAAAAGGTTGATAGGATGGACTTGCGCGATGATGATTCGGACAAAGACACGTTGCTGAACGACACACGCTCTCTTTTGTATCAGTTGTATTACCCCGTTGGGATGAACCAGTTGGTGATGTCTACAAACAGGATTCTGATGAACTGGAATACTTGTTTGATCCAGTACGCCATAAGGAGGAGGATCAACGCCAACAATTCGAGACGACGGAGAAGGCTTCTGACGACGAAAAAAAAGAAACCATTGGAGTTACAGGGGAAAAGGATATACTAGTAGGAAAAATCGAAAAGGAGGATCCTAATATGAATAAAGGCCAACTCCCGGTGGCTTTTTACTCTTCTGACGAAAGGAGGAAAAACATGCTCCAGATTGCCAAACTCAATAAAGAGGTTCAGACCCTTCTTGAAATGAACAGCTTACGCTGCCCTTTGGCAGATAAGGTTTGCAAGAAGGAGAAGGCTGTGTTGGAGGCAAAGTTAAGCAAGGGAAAGAAACAACTCAAGGATTTTATGAAACGTTTAAGAGACAAAGAGGTGGTGAGCCAATCGAGCCTGGCCAACAAAGATAAACAGGTCGAAAGGTCCGGAGACTTGAAGGATTTAAGACAATCGATTCTACCGACAAAAACTACCCAAGATGAAACGTCAAAAGAAACGCAGATCAACAACTACAAATCTAATAAAGTGCTGAAAGAAAAGCTAAGCGAAATTACACGGTTAAAAAGGAGGATAACTCAACTTGAAGCTGATAATACAAAGCTGAGAGATGGGAGAAGCATAGACCCTGATGATGGGTTGAGTGAGCCGAGTGCCCAGGAGCGAGGAGGATCATGAAGTAACAATAGGCTCTCAAATTCTCCCAGACGGTCTCAAGGAGATCACGAGCCAAGTGGACTCAATCAGTTATAAGATTCTCGATAGTAACGTTGACATCCATAGTAGATTAGAGGACATCACCAACAAGAATTACGTCCTGCAGCGCATCGTGCAGGACCTCACCGATAAGATAAGGCGGATACACGACGAGATGACCACGAATAAGATGGGGTCAGGATTAGAAGAACTTGAGTCGGACCGGATCATGTTCGACAAGGAGCGGAGACACGCGGCTGAGCTAGACTCTGAGAGGGGCAAGAGGATAGAGCACGAGACGTTGGCGATAAAACTAAGTCAGGAGGTGCTCCTTCTTAAGAGGAGTCTACTTCAGATGAAGGAAGCGATCTGCGAGTACAAGGCTCTTGGGGCCGACGTCATGTCAGACCTTGAAAGGATTCTTAGAGATCATGAAAGCAAGGATGGGACAGACGATGCCTTGCAAGGAATCGAATCCGTCGGAATACTCCGAGGATTGGTGAAGCGATTATTGAAGGATGGTAAAAGCATATCGGACAGGGTCACCGCCACGATCGTCTCACTTAAAGAGTGCGAGGTACCACCGGCGAGGGACTATGACAAGGATAACCTTCTGGAACAAGTCTCGAAAGTCAAGGCAATGGTAAGGAGAGAAATTCAAGATAGGATGAAGGAGAAATTGAAGATCCTGAAACTGCAGGAGCTTGTGTTTGTCTTGTCGAAGGAGATAGAAACCCCTTCTCACAAACACTTGGAGGTCACTCCTGGAAGATTGGTAACCTGCGTTGAGGATTGTAGGGAGCAGATTCGGGAAATGGTTGAAAGTATAGAAACCTCCTTGAAACACCTGGAAGAAGCTGGATATTGCAATGCAACATAAACATTCATACATTTTGTGTCAATCGTATTTGTATGAGTAATTTATTTGTTAATTTTCTAATAAATATTGAAATTATACCTTTTTTTATACAATTTTTACAAACAAATATGTAGTAATGCTTTACATATCTGACGGTATATTTTAAAAGTATTACAGCATTTCTTTATTTTACAGTGTATCTTAATTTTTATCGCTTGAATAAATGTGAATGTCGGTTGCCATTGTTCGATATGTTAGTTAGCATCTCAAAGATACTCTCCATTTATCCTGTAAGCTTACCTTGCTTAGGTCCACTATGGTGTAGCTTATAATATAGGGTCATAATGTAATCATTAATGGTATTACTTACCTTGCTTGGTTCCCTATGGTGTAGCTTATAAGATAGGTCATATGTAATCAGTCAAGGTAAGACTTCTTTGCTTGGTTCACTATTGTGTAGCTTAGAAGATAAGGCCCTAGTGTAATCAGTCAAGGTAAGACTGTAATGTATATTTTATTTATTTATGTATTTTCTATAAAGGCAGTGACACATTTATTGGAGGTAATATTGAATTTAAGGAATAAACATAAGCTTATATAAAAATCGTTTTATTAGAGTGGATAAATGAGGGGTGATCACGGAACCTTTGATGAATGTAAAAGTAGGTCGGGGTCCCAAAAGTTACCGACGTCTGAGCTACTTTAACGCAAAGATAGTGGCTCCAGTTTAGAAAATCAGATTAACGGCTGGAGGGTTCGCTATGCGACCACTTGGCATCCTATATCCGCAATCATCACCAACAGGTTGTGGCTGCTCGGTCGGTATGGTTTGATTCCGGACTGACGCCATGGAGTTTTTTTAGTGCTGGATCATGGTAAAGGGATATTTATTGTCCCATTTCCGTGATTTCTAGTCTCTTATAGCACCGCGTCTTACTACCCGTTTGGGTTGTACGCTTAAGTACTAATTACGCAAATGGGTTAGGAATGTAAAGGTTGAATAAAGTAAGTGAACCCACTTTTTCGTGGAGGGAGAGTGGAAAACCATTTAGGAAAAACCAACCCAGTTCATCCGATCGAGATTAGAACCTCGATCTCCCCGTCCTCAGCAATCTAGCTCAACATGAAACAAGCGCGTTAGATAACTACGTCACTCAGGCGGGTAAATTCACAGCTAACTTTGCATTAGCAGCACAGAAGAATAATTAGGGATGTTTATACATAATCATAGAAAATAAGAGCGTGGACACATTGGAGGGGTTTGGAGTTGCTGCTCCCCTCTCCCCCAAAACAGTCATTCACTCTAATGTTGATATTTGAAAGTGTAGTGATAGATAAGGCACTATTTTGTGGCACTAGCAAAACAAAAGTGTACATATATTGTTGTTTTGTAACCATAACATTAGTCAGTGCTGGACAATAAATCACAAATTTAAAATTCAAGAGTTGCTTAAACAAAACTTTTGGAAAACAAATACGTACTTAAAAAAAATGCAAGCTCATAGAACTGAGCAGAAACAAAACATCAACTCGATTGTAAATGATTTTGAAAAAGGGTCAGATGAAATATTGGAATGTGATAATCTTGAAGAAATAAAGTTATGTGATGAAAATGTTGGATTGGTTCAAAGTTCAGGATCTGAAAAAAACGACTCTTCATGTCCAGAAATGGTCAGCACTCGTAGCCCTACTTCCCTGTGCAGTCGTTTAGATGCTTTATCTCCCAAACGGAGCGCTGACCGTAGCCCTAATGTATCAGATAGGACCCCGACTCAAAGTCGTTATTTAGACTATTTATCTCAGAAACGTATCGCTGATAGACGCCTTAATTTACTAGATAATGTCTCCCCTAAGTCATTACATTTAGATCCCATGCAGTGTAGTCGTTTACAAAATTTATCTCCTAAAGATTTAATTTTACCTAATTCTCAATCAAAAGAGTTGACCTCATCCCCCAAAGATATCATTCGTAGTGTCAAGCCAATATATTTAGATTTAAAGCAACGCAGTAATTTATACACTTTAACTCCCAAATCCATCAGTCCAGCAATTAGGACAGTAGATTTGGATCCACCGACATGCAGTACTACACCTATGTTATTATGTTTGGATTCACTGAGATGCAGTCCTACAAATAGGCCTAGGTCAGTAGGTTTGGATCCTCCAAAACGCAGGCCTTTACCTAGGCCTAGGTCAGTATGTTTGGATTCACCGAAACGCATTCAATTTGACACATTACCAATTCATCAAAATGAAGTTAAATTAGATAATCCAGAAATTCAACGAGCCCAAGAGGAAAGAGACCAGTATAAGTTAAGAATGCAACATTTCGAAAAGGAGTTTGATAGGGTGAAAAATCAACTCTCACTTTACGAAGGTCTTAACCCTGATGAGTTGTTAAAATATAAGGAAGAAAAAACAAGCCTAGAGGCCAATATCAAGATTTTGGAAACGCGTTTGAACATAATTAACAACGAAAAGAACCAGCTACTCGATTCGGTCCAAAAAATGGACCGAGATACTCGAGGAGATTTGATGAAGAAAGAGGCCAGAATACTGGAACTGGAAGGACAGTTGCAAGACAGGGACAAAATGATAAGAGAAGGGGAGTTGGAGATAGTTAAGTTGAGATCAATCATCAAAGGCCTTAAAAGTGAACTGAAGGAAACTTCAAACCAAGTTCTTCATCTGGAGAAAAAAAGTAGTCCTCGAATAGACGAAGATAACCTCAAACTTAAAAAAAATCTTGAAGTCCTTGAAAATATGATGAGTCAGTTGGAAGAGCAGCACAGCAAGAACCATTCTGAAAAAGAAATTCAAGTTTTTGAGGTTCCAGGAGGGCTAACTTCTCCCCATCTCAACAGGAGCACGTTGGCTTTATCCACCGAAAATACACCATTTCCACCAAATACGCTACATGAAATTGAGGAAATTAAAACACACTATGAAAAAGTTTTAGACGAAAAGGAAAGTGAAATAAATTTTTTGAAAATGCAAATAAAGGTGGGAGTAAAACTGCAACAGCAATACAATAACTCCTTTAAAGAAACTGAAGCCCTAAAAAGCCCCGAAGAATCTAAAAGAGACGATTCTATGAGTGCATCAGGCGAAAAGAAGAAAGAACTGGAGAAAATTATTATGGAGAAAGAGGATATAATTAAAAGGCTTAAGAATAAACAACTTGAGAACAGTTTGTCACACGATACAGAGTTGGCGAACTTAAGAACAAATATTGAAACCTTGTCGCGCAGTAACGAGAAGTTGGTGGAGCAGAAGACAGAGCTTGAATTTCAACAATGTCAAAGCCTGGAGGATATCGATGAAGTCAGATTACTTTTACAAAACCAAGAGAGAGAGTGCAAGTGGCTTTAGACTCTAAAAACGATACCATTTTACAGTTGAACACCAAATTAGAAAATATGATCCAATCCGTTGAAAATACAAACCATTTGTTGAAGTGCTAAAAATGACCCATAGTACACAGGAGAAGGAAATTAAAGAAAGTAGTAACCGAATAGATTTTTTAGAAACCCAGCTTATCGACAAGGAAAGCATCATTGCAAAATTAAAAAAAGAGCTGGATATCTCCACAAATAAAATAAAGGAGATGGAATCGGATCAACATCAAGAACCATTGAAACAAAAATCATCTTCTCCAAAGTCCCAAGGAATTGGAATTCCAGCGATCCACATCTTGGATCTCACAGGAAGAGTTGAAGAAACAAGCGACATACTCAATAACTACGACCGTGAGTGGCACAAAAAACTTGAAAATATCACGAACCAAAATTACCTCCTCCAATACACAGTGTACGAGCTCACAGGGAAGGTGAAGCGGGTTAGGGAAGAAGTGATCGGGATGAGGAAGGAGAAAGACGTTGAAGATATAAAATTAGGACAGAAGCTGCTTGAAAGGGATCAGCAGCATGCGGAATCTATCAATTTAGAGAAGATAAAAAGGCTCGAAAAAGAAACTCTAGCGATGAAGTTAGGAAAGGATGGGGTACTCCTGAAACGAACGATAATGCACCTGAAAGACGTCATTTGGGCTTGTAAAAGTATGATAGGTGAAGTGGCTCGTGATCTTGAAAGGTTCGTCAAAGACCTCGAGGACAAATCAGATACAACCGTCGCGAAGATGATCCGAGACGTAATAGGTCGGTTGACTGCAGGCGAGAAGATGATCTCGGAGAGAGTTGACACGAGGGAATCATCACTTCCTGAAGAACAGGAGAACAAAGGGAAGACGGTCGATCAGGACCAAGAAGAGCTTCGTCAGCAAGTTTCGACAATAAAGGAGATGATGAAAGCTGAACTGAAGGAAAGGTGGAATGAGAAGTTGAATATCCTTGAACTAGAGGAGATCGTCGTTAATCTGGAGAGTAAGATCAATGCATACTTGTTCCCTGATAGTAAGGGGGAGATCTGCAAGAGAGAAATAAACTGCTGTGTTGGGACGTGCAGGGAAAACCTCCACAAAATGAGAGAAGGTATTGAGAACTCGTTGCAAAACTTAAAATCTCTGCTGATGCTCAATCTCTGAACAAATTTGGATAGCAACATATATATTCATACTTCCAACTTTATATGTTTATATACAAACTAAATGTTTGACCATTATATTGTGTTGTGTACTGTTTAATATTATTTAGAGTTCAAAGTTCATGCGTTTCCGGTAGCACTACCGTGAAATTATTAAATCTGTTAAAATAAATATTCTTTTTCTTAATGTATTTCTATTGGATCTATGAAATTATTTTACAATATGCATTTTAAATTATGCCTGTATCTCATTGATATTAACATAAACTAAGCTTATAGGCAGCAATCCTATCTGTTTGTGCCCTAAATTTCACATGATTAGAGCACATGCTTATTACAAAACCTTCTTCCGAAACAAATGTGTGTTTATGAAAATAATTAATTACAGTTATTCAAGTATCGCCAGAAAACTTTTCTTTGACATGGTAGGTTGAGGTAAGGTTCAAATCCAGTGCGATGAGATAAGTTTAAAAAGATCTGATTTTTACCATGGTGGGTTTGGAGGTAGAAGATTTGATGTTATAATGAGTGGGTTTGACCTCTTGAGAGGTCCAGTACACGGTGTCTTTAAATCTTTTCTGTAGTAATAATATTTACAAAAAAATAATCAAAAAGCACAAATGACGACGAAATGGGGGTGTTACTGTAATTATTGACACCAATTTACTCCTTGTCAAGTGAATACAGAAATGGAGCAAATAAAAAAGGCTGATAGTGAGTGTAAAGTTGTGAGATTTCTATACTTGCAGATTTGCACGTTTTAGTGAATCCAGACTCGCACATAACAATATAATCTATTGTTTAATAATAACCATGGATGCAATTAGTTTTCCTTGCAACGAAACAAACAAAATTCACAAGTGCATTTTACAGTCAGTTTTTTAGTTGACACCTTTATATCACAAATCAAACTAAAATTGGCAACACTAAACCAATGGCGGCCGAAGAATTAAACGCGCTCAAAAAACAACTTAATTTGCTTCAAAGCTCAATCAACTCGAAGGACAGGTCTATAGAAAGAAAGGATAAAGCGATAGCTGAGATTCAAAAAGTTCTTAAAATAAAGGAAGTATTAATAAACAAACTGAACCTTAATGTAACTGAGAAAGAAGAGGAAATTCGCAATTTGAAATTGCAACCTTTAAACCTCAAACATGAAATTCTTCCTGAACTGCAAGAAGATACACCGGTCAGTGATAAGACCATTACTACCCTTAAGAACGAACTGGAAGAAAGTAAAACTGAACTACAAAATATGAACTTGGGAATTTCGGGGCTGAAAAACTTTATAAAAGTTGCGTATAGAAATGAATTGAAAACATTGCGATTTGAAATCGTTGAAAGTGTCAAAGAAAACAAGAACAAATTTGTAGATTGTCTGACTGTGACTGGAGACAGACCAAATCAGACGCAATCAGACTTGATCGAACAAATGAAACTAAACAATATCAAGCTTGAAGAGGAAATAGAGCAAAACAATGCAAATATTAACAAGCTCCAACACATATTGAATGAAAGGGAAGATTATTCAGAACGTCTAGATGAAATAGCTGAGCAGGAGGCAACCATCGGCTATCTTCAAGAAAGTTTGCAAGAAAAAGAAAATGAGTTATCTAATATCGAGTTGAAAACATCGATGGCCTTTGAAGAGAAAATTACTTATCAGCAAAATGAATTGGCTGAAAAGGAGAGAACTATCAGCCAACTTAGAAAAGACTTGCTTGAGAAAGGAAATGTTTTACCAAATTATCACACAGACATTATGAAAACCATAAATGAAATCGGCCTTAAACTGCAAAACGATTTGTCTAAAAAGGATGAAGAGATAAATATACTTAAAAAAGAGTTAAAAGAAAAAGAAACGATACATTCAGAAGAAAAAGATAATAGGAAGAATTTAGAAATAAAAATGCAACAAATGGTGGACATAGTTACCGATGTTCGAGAGCAAATAAGCGAGAAAGAAAAACTATTGACGAACAAACTTCAAATGTCAAAAGAAAACAATTCTGGACTTAAAAAAGAATTATATGAAAAGGAACTTATTATAGAACAACTTAAGGCTGCATTAATAAACAAAGAAAGAGCTCTACAAGAAATTGACACAGAATTTTTTGAACCACCAAAAGAAAATATCGCTAAACTTAAAAGAGAGTTAGATGAAAAGGAAAATACTATCATACAACTTCATGAACTACTAGACACAAAAAAAAGTTTACAAAATATAAATATTTCTAAAACTATTGAAGAAAGCAAATCTGAACATGAAAATAAAATGTCGGAACAAGAAAATAAAATGTCTGAATGTGAAAATAAACTAGCCGAAATGGAGAAAACCAATACCCAACTTAGAAATGAGCTAAATAAAATATATTTGCAAGACGTAGATATCAACATTTTGAAAACAGTGGAAGACATCAATCTAGAATTTCATAATAAATTGTCTGAAAAAGAACTCGTAATATACAAACTGAGTAAAGTTTTGGATGAAAAAGAAAATATGTATTCAAAAACTATTAAAAACATGAATGAGGAAAACACTTTTCTTCATCGTGAACTTTTTGAACACAAGAAAAATATAAACCAAACTAGAAATGAATTTATAAAAGCAGATAATGTAGTGAAACGTTTAGATTTAGGTGAAATGAGTAATTTGGAAAATAACAAAGATAGATTCGAAAATAAAATAGAAGAAAAAGAGGCGAGAATAAATAAACTTGAAGAAGAGTTAAGGAAAAACAAAACACTGGATTTGAAAATATTAGATAAAAATAAAGAAATCATGGCTGATCTTCAGAATAAATTATTTGAACAGGAATTAGTGATCAATCAATTACGTAAAGAATTAAATAATAAAGAAAATGAGTACTCGAAAAACTTGAAACTAATCAATGACGTCACACCCACAAAAGAGTTAGAGAACAAGGAGGAAACTATTATTAAACTCCAAGAAGAAACGAGTGAGAAAGAAAATAATTCTTTAATTAATATCGGGTTGGAATCTTTGATCTTTAATAACGGAAACAAATCAGAAAGTGGACATTCAGAAGCTGAAACAGTAAATAAAGACCAGACAGTTCAAGAAACGAAGTCTGTGCTAGTGGAAAGAGTTACAGGAAGTTTTGAAACACTATCAGATAAACGTGTGATGAATGGTACGATGCAAAGCCTTTCACAACCGCAGACGTATCCATTTGTTAAAGCAGACAAATATGTCCAGGTAATGGATAAGAAACGACAAGAACTTGAAATATTGGTCATGGGAAAACATAACCAAATTACAATTTTAGAAAATGAGCTGCGGAAAAAAACCTCAATAATAGAACACTTGGAAGACGAGGTAAAAAGTCACGGACGGAGGATTGCTATTCAGCAAAAGGAACTGGAAATTTTGGGTTTAGAAAATTTAAAGTTGGTTGAACAGAGTGCAGCTTTGGAAACAGAAGCATACCAGAATATTATCGATATTCAACTGTTAAAGAAGCGCTTGGAAGACAAGGATAGTGTGTTGAAATCAGTCTTGGGAAAGAAGAGTAGACACATTTCAAAGTTAAATGCGTTCATAGATATTTTGAAAGAATCTGTTGCCAGTGATAAACACTATGTAAAAATGTTGAAAAAAAAGCAAGGAGAGCATGAGCAGCGTTTGGCAGAAAAGCTCAATAAAATCGAGTCATTGAAATCCCATATGGACATTTTAAAGCGAAATCAAGAAATTCACAAGAGTAAAATTAAAGAAAACTATTCTGAAATAAAATCGTCCACTTCAGTAAGCCCTCATTCCCCTACCAAGGAATATTTGGACTTTGAAATCTTGTTAAAAAACGTGGATGTAAAAGAAAGGGCTTTTAGAGAGTCTTTGAAGAAAAAAGACGATGTCATCGAGCAATTAAATAACCGTATAAGTACTCTGAGTAAGGAAGTTGACTGTGGAAAACGCACAATAAATATTTTGAAAGAAAAACAAGCCACACTAGCAAACTTTACGAGAAATAACGATACCGGTAGTGTAATTGATTTGTTCAAGCAACCCAAGGAAATGATGACCTCGAAACATCATTCGGAAGGTGAAAATAAGTATACTAAATCAAAAATTATTGATGATATTTCAAGAACTAATATTCCAGCAGAACCGTCCCACGTAGAAACTAAGCAACACGGTTCCTGAGAATACTAAATACCTATGGCTTAGCAGACTCCAAGTACTTTCCAACCAAAATAAAGAGTCCGAACAGCTCATACGTGATCTTACCGCTCAAATAAAACGGGTAAGGGAAGAAGTGACGGAGATGAGGATTGAGAAAGAGATGGGTGACATAAAAACAAATCAGCAATCCCTTGAAACAAATAAAAAGCACGAGGACTATTTAGGTGCGGAGAAACAACTAAGGCTTGAGAAGGAGGCCTTAGTAATAGATCTCGAAAAAGAGGTTCTCGTCTTCAAGTTAAATAATTTGCAACTGAAGAACGCAATATGGGGGTGCAAGCTTATGTTGGACCAGGTGATATCGGAGCTTCACAATATACACCACAGAAGCTTTGTTTCCAGCAGGACCGCGTCGGAACCTTCCATGTTGGCCATTGACACAAAGTTGAGACGTGTCATCGGGCATCTCAAGGAGCAAGGAAGAATGATGTGGAAGATTGTAGATATGGATGGTTCTTCCATCATAGGGGGTGACAATGCAAGTGGGAGGGAGGGTTGACGGACAATACAATCCTGGAAGAAAATGATGATAGTTACTACAAGTTGATAAACTCCTCAACAGGAGCTGGTTGAAAAGTGGCCTTAAGATTGAAAAAATGCTTAGGTATTTGTAATAACTTTCTGTAGTTCTTAAATATTATATATAGTGATAAATAATTATTAGTAAAACCATTTGCCGATACATATATCATGATCCGTTTAAACTCTTTTACAGTTTGCTAAAAATCTGACAATTCCATACACTTTCTAAATTATTTCTAAAAAGTGTGTTTCTAAGTGTACAAAATCAATTTCTAGAATCTGCCACGCATTGGAGGTGAGGGAAGGTCTAGAAAGGCAGAATTTTCAAGATACGTTTGTATTAAGAACAAGATTATCCATATTTAAATATATTTTCCAAACAATCAGGTTTTACTTCTGGGTCCCCTGTAGAGCGGTAGTTAGTGGAGTAAACGGTCATAAGTTAAATCCCACTACAATTGACATGAGTGTGTCATGTGCACTTATGTAGTTGTTGCTCCAGGTAGGATGATTCCGAACTCACCAAGGAGCCTGTTATACTGTAGTACGGGACAAGGGGAACGTCGGGGGTAACTGGTAGCTGAAACTGATCACTTGTCCTTCTTACGAGACTAGGACGAGGAGGGTGGATATATATCATACTTGCTATTCAATAGTAAGAATGAGGTTAGTGTCTAGGAAATGCACATCGTCCATGAATACAACGATAAAAAATGCGGATAAACTCTCCATCTTCGCAACTGGTCGAGCTCACTACATTATCCCCCTTGTGGATATTATACCCGCTTTGTAAGTGGCTGTAAATTTCAAGTTTCTAGCTCATCTGGAAGTGGGTAAACATTAATGTGAGTGAGTGATTGATGAGTGAGTGAGTGAGTGAGTGAGTGAGTGGAGTAGTCAGCTGAGTCAGCTATGTGGCTTTATAGTAGTATGACAGGGGAATAAGTTGTGGGGATGAATTATTTGAAGCCCATTGGGGTTCTGTCTCAGTTATACAACAGTTTCCACACTTGACCATTAGACAGCAGGACTTAGTCCTTGAGGTCTTAACATACACTTCTGTTTGGGTTCGAATCTCCCGTGGCACTGAAATGTGTTATTTCCGCGAATATAAGTTGAGTGCATAGATACAAGAACACTACATACACCTTGTACTAGGTTATTCATTCTTACTTCTTAGGGAGGAAGCAGTGTTCCCCCTGTTTACCACTTCACCCACCTATCAGAATCAAACATATATCAGGCAAGACGGCAAACCAGAGAAGAAAGTACCTACCTTTTTGTTGAGTTTTACATCCGTGAATATGGAGTGGACCCTCCAGGTCTTGGAGAACATGGACCCGAAGGCCAGAGAGAAGCCCGCCATGAGCAGCCACGCCCGCGCCGTACAGATGTAGGGGAACGCCTCCACGCTCGTCAACGTCGAGTCTAGGCCCAGAAAGATGACGCTGCTGTATGTCAGCATGCATCCGATGATGATCAGGTTGTTGAGGTAGGGGCTCGACATCTTGATGTACCTGCAGGTGCACCGAGGGGACTGTAATGTTTTGATGAGCTGTATGTACCTGTTTTAGGTGCTAAGATAGTTAGGTGTTATTTATAAGGAATGATAATATTCTGACAGTAAACAGCTTTAAGGGGGCCACCTACCCGAGTTGGAGAGCGTTACACAAGTTTAGAAATCCTAAGGAGTTTCATTATTTTTTAAACATGAAGGCAAAATGTATCAACATTTTCATATAAGACTGTACGATTTAAATTTTATATCAATTAATAATTAATAGAAGAGGAAATTAGCTAATTTTCAAACACATTTCACTTGACAAGTCACAACAAGGTCACATCAGAACACTATAATATAAGGATTATGTTGTGATTTATTATCAGGCTGATATTATTATTATTAGCACCGCGTCTTACTACCCGTTCGGGTTATACACACTTACTCTAATGTGTAATGGTAGGGTGATTGTGAGATGAAATGGTGTACCTACAGTTTAACGTGGAGTCCGAACCACGGTGGAGGCCTGGCATTCAGGCTGATATTAAAATTAATTATGTAATTCATAATGAGTACTTATTTAACGTAATTACTGCATTGGACAAGTGAGTACGCGACCCGATATTGCACTTTATAAGGAACTGTCATGACTAAAATTGAATCGGTGAATATTAGCCCGATTAGACAAGTGATATTATGACAAAAAGACTTCTTGACGGCCGCAGGCCAGGATCGCTCGGTGACCACCAGGCGAGTGACGACACCTGCGCTGGCCAAAAGCACCCTACTACCTTGTCTTCCGAGAAGATTTCACCTGGGTGGTCGATAGAGAGAGACAGACACCACGGAGAACTTTACTGTTATAAAGAAATTCCTTTAATCCAACGCACACAGGATGGCACACATTGAGACAAGTCTGCCTCCTTAACATTTTAACCACCGGGATCATGTTGTTTTTACTTAATGAACTTACTCTAGTGAAGTAAGAACAGTTATCAGTTATATTGTCTTTGATTCCTCGCTAACCAACCAATCCCAGGACATTACATGCCGCAATCTTAGCATGCTTTTGCTTCATGTATGGCTATAATGGGGTAAGGATGAAGAAATCATTTGCGTGGGAGGGGAGTGGGAAACTATTTAGTAAAAACCACTCTCAGTAGACCCGACCGGAACTCTCCTCGGCATCACCACACCTTTAGATCATGCGGCCGGAAAAAAATTAGTTGGTTGGGAGATGTTTCGTTTAGTTCTGTGTGCGCTTGGCCTAGCAGTGTGAGGGCATTTCCCTTCAAGTAGACGGAGCCCTTAGTCGCTATCAGAAGGAAACATAGAAACAGTTTTTAAATATTGGGATTGAATATCAACTCTTTTTAGGTTTTTGTCGTAAATTGTATCTAAAAGAACGAACCATTTGAGCGCTGGATGTTTCAAATAAAGAGAACAGGACTTTGAGCATCATTAATGTCAGTATTGTCTACCAGTGATTTAAACTATCTGACTTACGATATGAGTTTAGTAGGCAATAAGAGTGAACATCCGCCTGGAATGGGAATGAAAAATACCCAACACCCTCCTCTTCGTCAAACCCACCAACGCACACTTATTATCCCATCGGTGGGCATGCGGACTAAATGTAAGGCTCATTTAACCTAGTCAACTATTGACGGGCTGATTGTACTGAGCGATTTTTCCTAAATGGTTACCCATTCTCAATTCACACAAACACTGCCTTCCTCATCCCTATCCACGGGCGGGCGGTAAGACGCGGTGGATTTTATTATTGTTTCAGTCATTTACTACAAGAGGGACTTTTAAAGCGTCTGGAATCGTCCTTGTAGTGAACTCCGAATTATTATTATCCAATATTCTTTAACACAGCTCGTTGACTAAATGTGTGACCCCAGTCGGTATTCGAGGCAAGGTCTTTTGGAACAAGAGCTGGGAGATTCGCTATCTCTAACACGAGGGATGACACTGAGATAAAACCACGCACCACAATTGTATTTCAATCTATTTGTATTGTTTGTTTCAATCTCTAGTGAGCCAACGAGGCTGGCTGAGAAGTTCAAGTAACTCACGGTCCTGCCGATAGAGTGTGTGTGTGATTTACCCTCTATTGACTGTAGAGACCTGCTAGTCCACTAACAGGCACTACTCTTAGTGCAACAACCGGCCAAGTCCCGGTGACTCTCAACTGATTAAAACAATATTCACACCACAGTCGCGCTCTTTGAACTTCTCCTTAGAGATAGAGTTTAAACACCGACGTCCGTGTAATTAATACCAAGCTGTTTTGGGAATTCGAAAAATATTATTCGCGTTTTAAACCAGCAATGAACCTCACTGGTAAGCGCGTGTCCTAATGTTCCTGTGTGATGAGGTCGGGCCTCGATTCCCAGCCAGTTCTACTATCTCTACGACAAACGCAGGTATATTTGCTCTAACTTCTACCTTTATCCTTATTCTTCGTCAGTAGTAAATTCCCGATGTTTTACAATGGACGTCAATAATCAGCCAGCCCAAGATACGGGCGGGCTTAAGGATGGTAACCTTGAGGGATCATGAATTTATATCTCGGATAACCTAGTTTTAATTAAGTTCCTACCTCTACCTTTTTTTTTAAAAAAAAAGTTTGGAAATAGTTTTAATCCCGGCTACCAGGATAACATCAGGCTAAAGGAGGTGGCTAAATCTCCAAGCGTCCAAGGAGGCAGCTGCTTGGGATTAATAAGATTCTCATGGAGATGCTTCGAGTTCATTTCCTTAAACTAATGGCTTAGGATATTAGTAGTTTTTGAAATAGTGGATTTGTGTCATTGGCTCGACACACAAATGTTTACTATTGTTTCTAACAAATACCAGCCAAGAGTGTTAGGTGAGAGGTGAGCTCTCCTGCCTCGATGGAATAGTTACCGTGAGATCAGCACTTTTCTCATCTCGTCTAAACTGATGTGACGCCATCACCCAACCTCGTGACAACGTTAAATCATCAGCTTTGACCTTAAAAGTTGGTTCAAAACACTCCTTTTAACATATACTTAATACCTTGAAATATTAAGTAACATTAAAACAAACACTCCAACTATTTCGTTTTTTTTTTTCGTGGCAAGATTGCCGATTATTTGAAGTAGTCTACATAAACCATTGATGTTTGGGGCGAGTATAAATATATAAAAAAGAGGAGTAAATAAAGTATGCCTTACCTTTTTAAAGGAAGATCCATTTAGCAAGTTTACACACCCTTGGGACAAAATAGAACTGGCATCACCGCCGCCTTTCGAATAGACGTGACAATAGCGCGTTAGATGCTGCACTCTAGGGACATTCGCTAGCATTACTCTGATTACTGTCTCTGTCTTTCCCTTTACAACATGCACGTAAGAGGAAACAGATACAGTGAGCCACGCCGGTATTTGACAAACAACGATAACACTCGAACAACTCCAGTTTTCCCAAAGTTATTTTTATATTGTTTAAAAAAAGGTAGACATATCGAGCGTAAAGTAACCAGAGCATCTGTCCTTATAAAGTAAGTTTCAGATAGTTTCTGTCGGACTAACAATTTCTGGTATAGAATAATACATGTTCAAATAAATCAAGCAGTACAAATATTTTTATGACAAAATACTATTTAATAATTTATTCACAGTTTCCAAATGCAAATAGTAGGCTGGAAATATGAATCAACCAACTGTTTATATCGGTTCACGACTTACAAACTATCTTAGCTTTATAACAAACTCAACACCCAATCCCCATATCGTCATTTTAACACTGTAAAGAGAAAATCACGATGTCACCAACTAATTATAGTATTTCTTTGTTTGCTGGGAATCTACCCCGGGACGTTAGGCAAACGCACAACCAATATTTGATCCAAGGAAATACTTTTATACAGGATAGCAGCTCTAACCTCCTGTGTGTTCAAATAAAACAAGATTTATTATCAAATTTAGAACAAACTAAAGTGTACAGAGACCAAACATGTTAGACGCCGGGCTATAAGTTGCCTGTGCTCTTGTGGAGCTGTTCGCAGGGTCTTATTTCCATTCGTGCGAACTCAAGTTTCAATCTTTACGAGCTTTTAAGTACATTTAGCCACGACAAGTTCCTCGTCATATGATGACATGCTCGCGACTGATAGGTTTCTTGTCTAGTCGATAAACGGGGCAACTGATAGTAAGTGACCAGTTGCCCGCGACTGATATAACATAGGTTTAGTAAGTGACCAGTTGCCCGCGACTGATAAGTTTCTTGTCTAGTCGATAAACGGGGCAACTGATAGTAAGTGACCAGTTGTCCGCGACTGATAGAACATAGGTTTAGTAAGTGACCAGTTGCCCGCGACTGATAGAACATAGGTTTAGTAAGTGACCAGTTGCCCGTGACTGATAGAACATAGGTTTAGTAAGTGACCAGTTGCCCGCGACTGATATAACATAGGTTTAGTAAGTGACCAGTTGCCCGCGACTGATAGAACATAGGTTTAGTAAGTGACCAGTTGCCCGCGACTGATATAACATAGGTTTAGTAAGTGACCAGTTGCCCGCGACTGATATAACATAGGTTTAGTAAGTGACCAGTTGCCCGCGACTGATAGAACATAGGTTTAGTAAGTGACCAGTTGCCCGCGACTGATATAACATAGGTTTAGTAAGTGACCAGTTGCCCGCGACTGATATAACATAGGTTTAGTAAGTGACCAGTTGCCCGCGACTGATATAACATAGGTTTAGTAAGTGACCAGTTGCCCGCGACTGATATAACATAGGTTTAGTAAGTGACCAGTTGCCCGTGACTGATAGAACATAGGTTTAGTAAGTGACCAGTTGCCCGCGACTGATATAACATAGGTTTAGTAAGTGACCAGTTGCCCGCGACTGATATAACATAGGTTTAGTAAGTGACCAGTTGCCCGCGACTGATATAACATAGGTTTAGTAAGTGACCAGTTGCCCGCGACTGATATAACATAGGTTTAGTAAGTGACCAGTTGCCCGCGACTGATATAACATAGGTTTAGTAAGTGACCAGTTGCCCGCGACTGATAGAACATAGGTTTAGTAAGTGACCAGTTGCCCGCGACTGATAGAACATCGGTTTAGTAAGTGACCAGTTGCCCGCGACTGATAGAACATAGGTTTAGTAAGTGACCAGTTGCCCGCGACTGATAGAACATAGGTTTAGTAAGTGACCAGTTGCTCGCGACTGATAGAACATAGGTTTAGTAAGTGACCAGTTGCCCGCGATGTATCGCATCCCTTTGATTTACTCAGTGGACGAAGGGCCTAAATTTTCAATTGTTTTTATATTTAGAAACCGTTTGACTCTCGTGATTAACAAACAATCTTGTGTTTAAACCTTTACGTTTCCATTATTACAAAACTGTCTATAACGTATTTATGGATGTTTTTTTAAATATTTTACTAATAACTTGTAACGATGTTACACCAAAGAAGTAACAAACTGTATAATGGTCCGTAACATGGGGCTGTACTCACCGCCGCCTTGCTGAATGGGGCACTCCGGAGCTCAAACATAACGACACTCTCCACCAAGGCAAGTACAACGTGAACTGAAGCCAGGCCAAACTCCATACCCCGTTAGTGATGGTTGCCACGCCCACAATAAACAAAGACTGAGTTTGACCAGGGCATTTTCTAGTTCCGGCTGTGGAAGTTTCCTAGCACTTTCGATAGTGCTCAGTGTCACCGTTTCCCCCACCAGAGCGCTGCTCACCTCCCTTCCTCTGTTTTTCTCCACCCAGCTTCCCCCTCTCTGTGAATTTGCTCGAGTTTGTGTGCTATAAAATGACTTGTAACTTTAGCCTATTTACTCATTGAACCACCGGAATTCATAAGGTGAGGGCGCCGACTTAATCTTCTCTAGGGCATGAACTTCAAAATTCAGAGGGGAGGTTGTTTTTTATTAGCACCAACAGACAAGAGCTCACACCATCGTGTTAGAGAAGCTATAACTTGATCTTCAAAAGAAAAACATAAACCAATAACCCTGTTTAGCACAATCATCTCTTAACGGACGCACAGTGGGGCCAAAAGTCGCAGTTTGAGGGCCATGTCCCCTATACCTGATATTTGCGTTCAAAAGTCATCCTTGCTCGAGCAAGACATGCCCTTTTAATGGGTTTATTCAATAAACCAAGTTCAAATCTAAAAAATGGATTTGACAGCTGTAAGTAAGTAGAATATCATCACACATTATAAAATGTATGTGATACCAATTAACTAATGATTTGTACAAAAATTAACGTAAAATTTCAACAAATTTTGTAAAAACGTAGAGAGTGAGTGAGTGTATGAGTTGTGTAGAGTCCTGCGAGCAGACCTATTGTAGGTTATTTAAGGAAAACAAAAACCTGCTACTGTTGGTGCAAGTTTTTATCCGAAGACGCTCAATAGTCAAGTAACAAGTATATTAAAATGTTCTCGAGTAAAAAAATGGGATCTTAACTAAAGTTTACTATTAAGATCCGATCCATTTATTACTAGTTTGCGTGAATTATCTCGGAAAATTTTAAAATCGTTGCTACAAGAAGCATTTTTATTATTTGCACCAAATATTAGAGTAAGTAAGAAAAGCCCCAACTATCTTACAGTTGAATCATCTGACTGCCAATCATATTATTCTTCTGATGACGATGCATAAAGTTGTAATTGACTGTATTTTATAGTTATACATAGATTTATTGAACTTTTAATTTCACCTCCTTTCTTCATAAGCAACTACATATTTAATAAGAAATTTAATGGTAATCGTTGATAAATAACTAAACATTAAAAACAAGTTTAAAAAAACACTTTATATTCAGATATTAAAGTTTTGACAGCCTTCTCAATCTTTCTTTTTTCTATTGTTATTTAGAATTAGAATTTTAACTAACGATCATTGAAATGGGTGGAATTTAAATTTTAGCTTGGGTAGTAAGTTTTTCTATGTAAATCGTTCATATTGGAACCACCATTTTTCAAATTTTGGCTTCTGATTCGTAATCGGTGATCCCAAAAACCCCCGAGTACTGAGTTTCACCCAAATTGTAAAACATGTTCGACTTTTGGCCAGGTTTTTGGGATTTGGCCCCACTGTGGAGTCCTCCGTGAGGACCATTGAGCCAACGGGACCGGAAATAATGTCTAGTACGTGGTTCTGGCGTTGTCCGTACGATAGCACCACTGTGCAGTTAGCGGTAACTCAACAAGAGGTTCAGTACTGCGGGTGGCATGTACTACATTCTCTGATACTAGGCTCATTTGTCAAACCTTCTCTCATTGGTCCAAATTTCAGTAATACCACAATATAATTGGTTATAATATTTAAATATACCATTTCATTGGATATCTATGGGCGTATTGTGAAGAGGTTTCAGCTGTTACTAAAAGAGAGTGGTGTGAAGTACTGTAGTATGATATCAGCACAGACTACAACTTGTCCCACTCTGTAAGCACCCCTGGTAAATATCTACTCCTTGATGTTTTATATTCATGAGTCTGCTCTAAGGAATGCTTACTTCCTGAGGGGCAGCACTGACGGGGATTATTAAGTTTGCTCCTAGAGGGTGTTGAATCATCAACTCGTCTCATACATATTACATAAAGGTTCTTATTTTGACAAAAGTTGACTCTCCAATTGATTTTAAAACTCTTGAAATGAGAAAGGGTGACCAACACCAGGGATCAGGTTCAATTTGGATCGCTCATATGTAGCTGATGATTTACACTCGTCCATCACAGACTGCGCCTTGAACCGTACAACTCTAGGATAGCTCAGAGGTAAGAGATGTCCAGGATACTGGGAGTATGAGGTAGGATTGCTTCAAACTACACAGGCGTTAGCGTGGAGAGAGGAGATGAAACCACACTGACTAGTCTCACGCCTTAGTCCTCTCAGCCACCACTAGCTAAATGAATTAAAACATATTAAAATATTCCAATCACAAATTTCGTGATTCGATGTTTGAAAGTTAAAAATAACAAGATGGCGTCGCTCTTGTGGGTGAAACAAGTTTGTTGTTTTGGAAACTCTCACAGTCAAAGAGGACCGGCCTTGGTTACTTAATATGCATTAGTAACATTAGTAACATGTTCGAAAGTAATTAAAACATTCTCCAGTCTGGCGGTGTTGATATAAATAACAAACATTCATCTTTAGAAGAGTTGGGTTGGTCGAGTTACCTCTGGTTCCTGGAGGTGATGTTGATAGACAGGAAGGTAGTACTCACCTCTGGTTCCTGGAGGTGATGTTGATAGACAGGAAGGTAGTACTCACCTCTGGTTCCTGGAGGTGATGTTGATAGACAGGAAGGTAGTACTCACCTCTGGTTCCTGGAGGTGATGTTGATAGACAGGAAGGTAGTACTCACCTCTGGTTCCTGGAGGTGATGTTGATAGACAGGAAGGTAGTACTCACCTCTGGTTCCTGGAGGTGATGTTGATAGACAGGAAGGTAGTACTCACCTCTGGTTCCTGGAGGTGATGTTGATAGACAGGAAGGTAGTACTCACCTCTGGTTCCTGGAGGTGATGTTGATAGACAGGAAGGTAGTACTCACCTCTGGTTCCTGGAGGTGATGTTGATAGACAGGAAGGTAGTACTCACCTCTGGTTCCTGGAGGTGATGTTGATAGACAGGAAGGTAGTACTCACCTCTGGTTCCTGGAGGTGATGTTGATAGACAGGAAGGTAGTACTCACCTCTGGTTCCTGGAGGTGATGTTGATAGACAGGAAGGTAGTACTCACCTCTGGTTCCTGGAGGTGATGTTGATAGACAGGAAGGTAGTACTCACCTCTGGTTCCTGGAGGTGATGTTGATAGACAGGAAGGTAGTACTCACCTCTGGTTCCTGGAGGTGATGTTGATAGACAGGAAGGTAGTACTCACCTCTGATTCCTGGAGGTGATGTTGATAGACAGGAAGGTAGTACTCACCTCTGGTTCCTGGAGGTGATGTTGATAGACAGGAAGGTAGTACTCACCTCTGATTCCTGAAGGTGATGTTGATGGAAAGGAAGGTAGTACTCACCTCTGGTTCCTGGAGGTGATGTTGATAGACAGGAAGGTAGTACTCACCTCTGGTTCCTGAAGGTGATGTTGATAGACAGGAAGGTAGTACTCACCTCTGGTTCCTGAAGGTGATGTTGATAGACAGGAAGGTAGTACTCACCTCTGGTTCCTAAAGGTGATGTTGATATACAGGAAGGTAGTACTCACCTCTGGTTCCTAAAGGTGATGTTGATGGAAAGGAAGGTGATAGCCATGACGATGCCTGCAGAGGCGGCAGCTGCCAGGATGGAGTAGATGGTGATGTTAACGTGGGAGTGCTCGAAGATCTGCAAAGTACGATCCTTAGGAGGTGCCCGACCGTGCCATCTGATGGGCTGTCCTCTACTCAGGTCCAACTGCTCCATGACCCCGTTAAACTCTCCCACCTTCACCTCCGTGCCGTCTGAAACAAGGCGACAGTGACCTTACCAGGGTTGACTGTAACGTACTCAGCAGCGCTGATTGTGACCAAACACTGCGATGATTCCTGGAGGTGTTATATTATTTATATTTAGCACCGCGTCTTACTACCCGTTCGGGTTATACGCTTTAAGTACTAACTACGCTAATGGATTAGGAATTGGGAATGTCGAATTAGAGGAAGTGAACGCGAATTTGCGTTGAGGGAGAGTGGAAAACCATTTAGGAAAAACCACCCCCATTTCACCCGACCGATATTTGAACCTTGATCTCCCCGTCCTCAGCAGTCGAGTTCTACACGTCTAGCGCGTTAGCCAACTACACCACTGAGGCGGGTGAAGTTTTATACAGTTTATAATTTTAAATATATTTTTAACATACTTACATAATCACTGTGGGTAAAATTGTTGAGGAATCCTCCTATTCCCACCCACGATATGACTAAACAACTCTGATATATTTGGTTCCAATCCAGGTGAGGTCCTAAATAGTAGTCTCCACGAGTTGTGAACCAAGCCGTGCGGGAGTTATTAGCAACTTTTTTTCATTTAGAGTAAAATTTTACTCAAGCAGGATTTTTCAGTCTAAAATATCATTTGTTTTGAATTGGTTTTGTAAAGTGTGAAGGTGTTTTATTTATGATTGAATAAATTACATAAATACATATTTTACTAATAAAATTAATAAAAGCTCAATAATTACAAGATTTGTTAAAAGCTAGAGCATTTGGAAATTAATTTTGAGACATTGTAGGCTTATACGAGCATATTTATGATAGTGACATTTTATAATATTTATGTTGTATATTACATATGTACCTAATGATGCCGTTGCCTTACAGGGTAGGCTCGAAACTTTGCATATAGCTCAAACAACATCCTCACCAACTTTCTCCACACTTCTCTGTGCTTGCAACATCCATACACAGGTCATACATGCTCTTTTATACTTAAAACTCTTATTAATGTTTTTATTTTTCACACATTTGTCTACAACATTTAGCCAAGTCCTACCACCACCCCTCCCGTTATATCCACACACTCTACCTTCATATATTTGATCCATCAATCAATCCACACTCATCCTCCCAACTTGCCCAAACCAACGTAAGAGGTTTCTTTCACATTTACTTATCTGATTCCCTTTCAAACTACACTCCCTCAACATCCATTCATTACTGACTGTCCAAACGAGTTTTACACATACATTTCTTAGATATCTCATTCCAACCACATTCACCTTGCTCTTGTATTTTTACTGACAAACCCACTCTTCACAACCATTAAACACTGTCACCCGTCTGTCGATTTCATCATATATTCTTCCATTTTTACTGAACATTCTACACAAAGATACAAAAACATTCACTTGTTCTAACGATTTTCCATTTGTACCAAGTTGACAATCATTTCCTGATCCGTCCTTATTAAAAAAAATTTACCTAAATTTTTTAAGCATTTATACGAATATTCATTCTGCCTGTCGCCACATTCAAACAATTTAGTGAACTCTGCAAGTTATTTTCATTCTCAGCCAATGATACGACATCATATGCATATAGCAGCATTCTCACATTCAAATTGTCCATTTGTACATCAACCACGTCCTCACAAGCATCTCTCGTACAGTTACCCATGAATACATTAAACAACCATGGAGACAACCCAATCCTGTATAACGCTTTATCCACCCTAACACACGCTTTACTTCCATCATGCACCGCCATAGCCTACTCTCTAGGAACATTCTCTTCCTTACTGCCATATATTTCTCAACCATTTGTTGGATTGCAAATATCTAGTCCATGAAACCACATTGCACATCCCAAATCTTATTCGCAGTTTTTTCATGCAACCTCTCAATTAAAACTCTTCCAAAAACTTTGCCTGGAATACTCAACAAACTATTTGCCCTATAATTGTTACATTCACTCTTGCTGTGTCTGCCTTTGTACAAAGGAACAATGAGAGCATTCTTCCAGTCATTAGGTACGTTCATAATCCCAGCTCCACAATCTGGCAAGTAACACTGCACCCCCACACTTGTTATTTTTAAAGTATTTCACTTGTGATCCCATCTACATCCCTAGCTTTGCCATTCTTTAACATTTCATATCTTTTAACATCTAAGCCTCGTTAATTCTTTCACACCGTATAGCATTTCCCCTGTTTTATGATAATTTCTCTACGTTATCGCTAGACAATTGCTCAAAATACTCCCTCCATTGCTCTCTTATGCTGTTTTCATCCCAGATCGTCTTACCTTGTTAATTCTAAATGCCCACTCCTTGCTTCGTTTTCTTTACCCACTTCCAAAACAACCTTCTCTTTCTCCTTTTAGTCTCATTTGCTCTTTACTCTCCTCCCACAGCCTCTCCGTTCTATTTCACTCTTCACATCAATCATTCGTTTGTATGCTTATTCTCGCACAGCTTATTTCACCTGTTTCTCCCACCAAGCAAATATTTTAAGTTTTGCATCACCGCAGACCCACATACATCTTCGGTTCACTCAACTACAGCCTCTTTTATTCTGTTCCAAACACTTTCTTTATCATTACCATTTATTATTATTATTTATCTAATTCAACTATTGAAATCACTAGGCAGTGTTGGTTCCACATACAGCTCTTCTCACAAACACCTTAGCTCCCTGACTTCTCCCAGCCAGTCATTCACACCTGACCACAGTGCCTGGATACCATCATTGACCATCACATTCACACCTGACCACAGTGCCTGGAGACCATCATTGACCATCACATTCACACCTGACCATAGTGCCTGGATACCATCATTGACCATCACATTCACACCTGACCACAGTGCCTGGATACCATCATTGACCATCACATTCACACCTGACCACAGTGCCTGGATACCATCATTGACCATCACATTCACACCTGACCACAGTGTCTGGATACCATCATTGACCATCACATTCACACCTGACCATAGTGCCTGGATACCATCATTGACCATCACATTCACACCTGACCATAGTGCCTGGATACCATCATTGACCATCACATTCACACCTGACCACAATGCCTGGAGACCATCATTGACCATCACATTCACACCTGACCACAGTGCCTGGATACCATCATTGACCATCACATTCACACCTGACCACAGTGCCTGGATACCATCATTGACCATCACATTCACACCTGACCACAATGCCTGGAGACCATCATTGACCATCACATTCACACCTGACCACAGTGCCTGGATACCATCATTGACCATCACATTCACACCTGACCACAGTGCCTGGAGACCATCATTGACCATCACATTCACACCTGACCATAGTGCCTGGATACCATCATTGACCATCACATTCACACCTGACCACAATGCCTGGAGACCATCATTGACCATCACATTCACACCTGACCACAGTGCCTGGAGACCATCATTGACCATCACATTCACATTCACACACAAGATCTTCACTCTCTTTACCACACACTCACTCCTCTCATATTCCATGTTCAGTTTTAACCTCAGCTGCCCATCAGAGACAAATATTGGCCATTTTGTTTTAGTACCTAGTTTAGAGTAGACTAGCCTTGTTTGTACTTATTGGCGGTGACACATTTTATCCAGTAAACCTCAAGTGCAACTGTTGCTCGCTCCTACTCTGAGCACTGTTCTTACAAACCAGTAACCCTACTATAGAGACTGGCCAGTATACCACAAGCTGTCAGCTAATGAGTCATGCTTTCATATTAATATTGAACTCTTTAACAAATTCAGCCTAAATAAGTGTTTTTGCCCTAATTTAATAAAAACCTTAGGCTCGCATGATTTAATACTGATATGAACTATACATTATAGTTGTTGAAACATGGCAACACCTTAACACGGTTTGAACTATTTTGAAGGTAATTTAGAATACGTTGAAGCTATAAATGTAAACTCTTGTTTTTTTTTATCAACCCCGTAACAAGATAGTTGGAGTTGTGCGAGTTTAGAACAAGATAGTTGGAGTTGTGCGAGTCTAGAACAAGATAGTTGGAGTTGTGCGAGTCTAGAACAAGATAGTTGGAGTTGTGCGAGTCTCGAACAAGATAGTTGGAGTTGTGCGAGTTTATGAATTCACCTCCTAAACCCGATAGTGTTCCGAGTGTAGTTATTGGGGTAGCAGATACACAAGTATCCCCTTGAGACACATTTCCTCGCCCTCCCTACAAGATTACCCGGCCGGCATCCCTTGTAACTAACTAATCGGCCATCAAGGTGTGATAAGATTTGTAGACCTGGTTCGTAACGTTATGTACAGAGTGCTATTGTAACCTTACAGCCCCGGCCGGCAGAACACGTCTACTGACCTGCAACACCACATCGTACTTACTCTGGAACTGTTTGAGCAGAATGCTGGCCTTGCGTTCGTTGTCGTAGAACCTGACGGGACCCTGCAACACAACACACAAATCACTACATTCGCGTGGAGGGAGATTGGGGAACCCCCCGCCCCCCATAGCCCTTTTTATCCTTCTATTACTAAGTAAAGGGGTTATTTTTCTCCTAAGTGCGTCACTCGCCGATAGTTATGCCCCCTTACCCTGAATTTGGGATATCCCTAGCCCCATTTATAACGGGAGGGGGCCCTGAATATAAATCATGTCCTGTCCCAGAAATGTCCCCAGGTATTTAAGTTAAGCTGATGCCCAGTTTGCGAGGGCGGGATTAATTCAGTTCCCGAGTTTCGGTAGGAAGGGTTGGCGAAACTGCCTCGACAGGGAGTCCCCAGGCTTCCTAAACATAGCCTTGCTCTCGCCACTACCTGGCGGCAGAAAAGGGGTAGTTTCGCCAAACAAAGCGTCAACCTTTAGAATTCCAGGGTATGAGGAATTAATCTTAAATTAAAAACGTATATTTTTAGTTTGTCGTATTAAACAGATATTTACCACAGGTCAGAATACTTGCAGAATTCCACTAGTGTGGTAGTGATGAGAAAGGTAGAATTTTAGAAGTATGACACCCACATTTGCGTGGAGATGACTAGGGAAAACAACACCTTAGCACAGTAGTTGAATTAATTCACTTATTTAATGTGTGTACTGGTTGTTTATGAGCTTAACCTAACTACACCTTAGACCAAATAAAACCACTAGAGCCTGGCTCATAATGTACCAACCAGTGAGATGGGTAGTAACACTACTGTCTCACTGAGGTAGAGCCTGGCTCATAATGTACCAACCAGTGAGATGGGTAGTAACACTACTGTCTCACTGAGGATATAACTCGGGACCATACGAGCGAACCACTGAGCAGTTGACCCAGAGGCGTTGTTAGCACCAGGGACTACTCGCAACTAGAGGTGGGTACAGTTGTTCACTGGAATGAACAGTAGATTAACCGAAGTATCCGAGTGTTTACTTCTCGTGGTTCACCTTGAACAGATGAAACAGTTCTACAAGTTGAGCTGAATGAATCGTTCGTTTCCAACTCCACATCTCTGTTCCAAGCCAGCCGTACCTCTGGAGCAGTCCTCTTCACAAGCCCGGTCTTACGGCCCTCTTCACAAGCCCGTCTTACGGTCCTCTTCACAAGCCCGGTCTGACGGTCCTCTTCACAAGCCCGGTCTTACGGTCCTCTTCACAAGCCCGGTCTTACGGTCCTCTTCACAAGCCCGGTCTTATGGTCCTCTCACAAGCCGGTCTGACGTCCTCTTCACAAGCCCGGTCTTACAGTCGCTCAGCGACCCTAACCGCTCAGCCACAAAATAATTCCACGCCTTGCAGTTGACACGCTTCACAGACACGTAGAGCAGGTTGCTCACATGTTAAGGGGAAAGACCGCGCTCAATATTGGACCGTATGACTTAGTGGCAGGACAAACACGGTAATCAAGCCCCAGAACGTTGAGAAGACGCTAACCTACTTTCTTCTCTGTCTAGCTTCAGTTGGCAGAGGGAATAGCGCCAGTCAGGTACACTATCTGTGCAACCAATCAGTCCTCTCTCTTTATCTCAGCTCATTTAATATTAATTTGTGTAATGAATGTGTCGTCATTGAACGCTCGTGGATCGATCTGTGGGGATTCCCCAGGCAAACCTCTGGGACACGGTCAAAGTGACCTAGACTGCCTCTAGCTCTAGCTAGGTTAACAAATAAACACACTCGTTTCGGGCTATCTACTTTCAGGGGCAGCTTCACGCACTCGAACCAACAGTGTTAGGCGTGCAGATACACACGGTAGCCATGTATTGAGGCTAGCTGTACTGTGGAGAGCTATGTCTCTAGGAGTGGTCTGTGGAGAGCTATGTCTCTAGGAGTGGTCTGTGGAGAGCTATGTCTCTAGGAGTGGTCTGTGGAGAGCTATGTCTCTAGGGGTGGTCTGTGGAGAGCTAAGTCTCTAGGAGTGGTCTGTGGAGAGCTATGTCTCTAGGAGTGGTCTGTGGAGAGCTATGTCTCTAGGGTGGTCTGTGGAGAGCTAAGTCTCTAGGAGGGGTCTGTGGAGAGCTAAGTCTCGAGTGGTCTGTGGAGAGCTAAATCTCTAGGAGGGGTCTGTGGAGAGCTATGTCTCTAGGAGTGGTCTGTGGAGAGCTATGTCTCTAGGAGTGGTCTGTGGAGAGCTAAGTCTCTAGGAGGGGTCTGTGGAGAGCTATGTCTCTAGGGGTGGTCTGTGGAGAGCTATGTCTCTAGGAGGGGTCTGTGGAGAGCTATGTCTCTAGGGGTGGTCTGTGGAGAGCTATGTCTCTAGGGGTGGTCTGTGGAGATCTATGTCTCTAGGGGTGGTCTGTGGAGAACTATGTCTCTAGGAGGGTCTGTGGAGAGCTATGTCTCTAGGGTGGTCTGTGAAGAGCTATGTCTCTAGGGGTGGTCTGTGGAGAGCTATGTCCTCTAGGGGTGGTCTGTGGAGAGCTATGTCCTAGGTGGGCTGCTAGGGTGGTCTGTGGAGAGCTATGTCTCTAGGGTGGTCTGTGGAGAACTATGTGTCTAGGGGTGGTCTGTGGAGAGCTATGTCTCTAGGAGGGGTCTGTGGAGAGCTATGTGTCTAGGTCTGATATTGGTTAATCCACGACTGGTTTCTCTGCCAGTCCACCTCACTATCTGGAACCAGGAGCATGTCCCGACGTGGGCTGTATTCCTCCTCGCCTCGTGTCGTGATGACGCCACTCTCGGTAGAAACATAACATGTGGTGCACTACGATGAGATTAAGTAACACAAAGTTGGCTTGTATTCGCCTGGTTGGAGGACGATAAACACGGGATTGATACCTTAGACAGCGCGACCACCATTGTGGGCCGATATGTCCATTTGTTGCCTGGAGAGAGTGGTGTAAACCACTTTATTGAACAGGACACGCAAGAAGGATGACTTCTCTCCTCATCATTCACTAACGAAATAGAACACAATATTATCAGGGTCTCGTTCAGGAGGAGAGACGTATTTGAGATGGTTTCTGTTTAGTGCGACTGATGTTTGCTAACAAGGATGGGCTCTCAGCTTGTAGGACCTCCTTATTGCAAGGTATCCTTCAAACCAGAACGTTGTTCCTCTTCCTCAGTCTGTTTCTCCCTGGTCAGAACAAACACGGCTACACTTCTCACTCGAGAGATGGAAAATAAAATAAAGAAAGGGATGGGCGAGTCCCTTAATTCAATTAGTGAGCAGCCGAACTAACGCGCTCCCGTCATACATCACGGTCGGAAGCTCTCGTTTCGGAGGAGGATTTGATGGTAGTTCCAGGACAGGGGGGGGGGCTGATTTGTGGTGAGAATTCGTAAAATGAAACCCCCGGGACTACCCCAGTTATATTTACCAGAACAAAATATAAATAATACCGATATTAGTTATTGACGATCACAGGATAATTCTCGTATAAAGGCTCTTTTAGGAAATATAAACACAGTATATTGCGGTTTAGTTTGATTACAGTTTCTTATTTGAATTGAAAAATTACACCAGGACACGGGAATTGAACCCGGGACTTTTAGCTTAGTACGTCAATGCTCTGACCACTGAGCTATCCAGGACTCGTCCTGTTCCCAGGGTTGTTCTTCACTCATATTTTAAGACAGAGTCTGTGATGGACATGTGGAAACTGTGAGCTACATATGAGTGATCGCTCGATCAGATAACTCGGCCACCTTCAACTCTGGAGGGCTTTATGCATCCAACTGTACATTGACAACTGTACATTGACAGCTGTACATTGACAGCTGACGAATGAGCATGTCAAATGGGTTAAATAGACAAGCTATTATATTTGTTAGCCACGGCGATAGTCGCATCTAAATATCTTGAGTATATAATTGTAATTAACTGCTATACCCTGCACATTATCTCTTAGTGATCCACCGTGGTTCTGGTACTTTCGTAAGCTCGAACGTGTTGTTGGTCTCGTAAGTGTTTCGAGACGCAACCACTCCATCATGATTTATTGGCGACAATGCGCGATCATTGATAGGGCAATTTAACCTAACCTGAAACTTGAATAACAGTTCTGTTTCTAGAGCAGATCAAGGTGTCAACCTAAGCTTTTGTACGTCCAGTTGAAGAGCACGTAATTCAACACTTGGCAAGCAACATCTAGAATGGACCGTTATTTATAAAACACTGAGCACACCTTGAGATAGCTCAGAGATAAACATTATATGCCAGGTCTCCAGGGAGTACTATTCTAATACTAGCTGACTGGAAACTACAAGTGGAGTTTTATGCAAGATAGCAGTGGATGACTCTACTTCCTTTTTTCCATGATATTACTGCCTGTATTTCCTTGTTTCCATGATATTACTGCCTGTATTTCCCTGTTTCCATGATATTACTGCCTGTATTTCCCTGTTTCCATGATATTACTGCCTGTATTTCCCTGTTTCCATGATATTACTGCCTGTATTTCCCTGTTTCCATGATATTACTGCCTGTATTTCCCTGTTTCCATGATATTACTGCCTGTATTTCCCTGTTTCCATGATATTACTGCCTGTATTTCCCTGTTTCCATGATATTACTGCCTGTATTTCCCTGTTTCCATGATATTACTGCCTGTATTTCCCTGTTTCCATGATATTACTGCCTGTATTTCCCTGTTTCCATGATATTACTGCCTGTATTTCCATGATATCACTCGATGCCTGTATAATCCTACTTGTTCTATCTTTGTCTGAACTGGTACCTCGACCATGCGACCCTGGCGGCAAACAGAGAGATACTCACAGTAACACCCTCGAAGCTGGTGTTCTTGAGAGCGTCCAGGAACAAATCCTCCCAAAGCGGGTCCCGGTACCGGAAGTCCACCATGGTCTGGTTGTGCCGGATGTGACGTATCCTGTGTGCCACGTGCTGAATGGCTAGTGCCACGGCCCACACCCCGTCGTACGTATAGCCGTGGAACCTGGAGTATTCTACACCTCTCCTGGAGTCGTACTCCAGCAGGTACTCCTCGGCCGTCTGGAGACAGGAGGAGTGGTGTTAGTTGGAGGGAGTGCACCATCATTAGTGATTGATATGTTCAACTTTCATATTTGGACGCACAATCACAATCACAATAAATATGAATAATTCCTCTAAAACTGTCTATAATCCTGACAGAGACTGTCCTAGTTCTTGAAGGGGCTGTACAATACCATCTGTAGTTTACAAGTGAGTACAGCCCCTCTACAGACGTTGTAACACAGACTGGAGGATAACAAAGTTGAATAATAACTTTTAGTAAACTCCGAGGGACGTGTAGTTTCCTGACTAGTGCTGAGATATGAACCAGAGACTATTGAGTAACACTCACCATCACGAGCTGGACTGAGGCTTTCTGAATCACTTAACATTAATATTGTTAAGGACTTAGAGTAAGAGACCAGGATGAGAAGAGCAAATACAATGAACTCACCTAAGATCTCCCTGGGAGGGAATCTAATGTACACCAGCATGGCATCGAACCTCGACCTCTCGACTCATGATTTACACCAGCACATCATGTCCATGGAGACTCAGCCTTGTGACCTTGTGCGTGGTGTGGTCTCATCTCCAGGAGTCAGTATAAATATGTGTTTTACCAGACCATCTAACATTTGTTAGAGCTCTAGTTTCACAAATGGCCGTCACTTGTTCTCCCCGGGGAAACAGCTCGATATGAACCCAGTTCTCTTAGATCTGGTAAATATAATAATATCTGAGTATGGTCTAGTAACGAAGTAGCTTAGAAGATACAGACGAATGAACTTTTAAAGAGGAAACTTTCTAATTATAATATTTGCCAACAAAAGAATCTCTCCTTGAGACCTCGTATCTTTTCAATTATCTCCTGATTATAGTTCAGCAACAAATTCGCGGGAAGAAGGAGCACATCTGTATTCAAGGTTGTTGGACCAAAGTTTATAGAGACGGCTCTGGTTGGTGTGTTTTATTATATAGAGTGAGGGTTCTCCGAGGCGCGACTGATTGCCTGCTAACAGGGGCACAACAACCTGTCCCTCCCTTCATTCGCTAACTTGCCTCGTTACGTTACAAACAAACAACAACATTTGTTTTGCCCGACAGATCGCATTGTACATGCTACTTTGTGATGGATTTAATTTGCTTTAAAATAATGACGTTGGAATTATTATAAATTTGATTTAGCTTATGTTTTATGAGATAGTTTAATGATTTAATTCTTTTAAATTAATTCAATCAAGTTATTTAATTAGTTTTCTTCATAAACTCAGTGATCAGATTAGCTTTGGAGCGGTGGAGAACCTTATTAGGTTTTTAATTGTAATTCTGGAAATATTATTATTATATTATAATATTATTATTATTATATTATAATATTATTATTATATTATTATTATATTATAATATTATTCTGGAATATTATTATCAAACTCTAGTGTAAACGAGAGTATAATAACAAGTAATAATGTTGATATAACTATTACATAACATAGATAAGGTTTGAAGAGGGCTAGGTTACCTTCCCCCCCCCCCCCCGACAGGATGAATCTCCCGAGAAAGCGCTTACATCACGTGTTATAGCGACAATATTGACTGGCAAGTAATTCAACCTCCACATCCTGGTCCTATCACCCCTCCCCTCCCACCATCTACCCTGAGCTGGATGCGAGTGTGGACACGGCTAATATAATCAAACTGTGATTATTGGTTAATGGCAGGTTAGCGTGTCTGACCTAAAATATAAGAGCATGGATCACACCGTACAACAAGGGGTTAAGTGCACTATTTACAGAGTCAATGCCTTCTGTGGACAAGTCTATAATATCCTGGTTCCCTCCTAGATAACGAGTAGTTGGAGATAGTTCCATAGGAGACTGGTTCCCTCCTAGATAACGAGTAGTTAGAGATAGTTCCATAGGAGACTGGCTCCCTCCTAGATAACGAGTAGTTAGAGATAGTTCCATAGGAGACTGGTTCCCTTCTAGATAACGAGTAGTTAGAGATAGTTCCATAGGAGACTGGCTCCCTCCTAGATAACGAGTAGTTAGAGATAGTTCCATAGGAGACTGGCTCCCTCCTAGATAACGAGTAGTTAGAGATAGTTCCATAGGAGACTGGTTCCCTTCTAGATAACGAGTAGTTAGAGATAGTTCCATAGGAGACTGGTTCCCTCCTAGATAACTTGTAGTTGGAGATAGTAATAGATTAATTTGCATAAAATACATTAGTGTTTAGAAAGTGCACGAGAATGATTCAGAATAAAGTTAAATGCAATGAATGTATCGCTGGGGTTAGTTTTGTGATTTACTGGCAGTGGCTTCAAACTCTTAGTTCATGTGGTTTGTAGGCCGTGGTTACCACTCTCGCTTCATGGGGTTTGTAGGTCGTGGTTACAACTCTCGCTTCATGGGGTTGGTTACAACTCTCGCTTCATGGGGTTTGTAGGCCGTGGTTACAACTCTCGCTTCATGGGGTTTGTAGTTCGTGGTTACAACTCTCGCTTCATGGGGTTTGTAGTTCGTGGTTACAACTCTCGCTTCATGGGTTTGTAGGTCGTGGTTACAACTCTCGCTTCATGGGGTTTGTAGGTCGTGGTTACAACTCTCACTTCATGGGGTTTGTAGGTCGTGATTACAACTCTCGCTTCATGGGGTTTGTAGGCCGTGGTTACAACTCTCGCTTCATGTGGTTTGTAGGTCGTGGTTACAACTCTCGCTTCATGGGGTTTGTAGGTCGTGGTTACAACTCTCGCTTCATATGGTTTGTAGGCCGTGGTTACAACTCTCACTTCATGGGTTTGTAGTTCGTGGTTACAACTCTCACTTCATGGGTTTATAGGTCGTGGTTAAAACTCTCGCTTCATGGGTTTATAGGTCGTGGTTAAAACTCTCGCTTCATGGGGTTTGTAGGTCGTGGTTACAACTCTCGCTTCATGTGGTTTGTAGGTCGTGGTTACAACTCTCGCTTCATGGGGTTTGTAGGTCGTGGTTACAACTCTCGCTTCATGGGGTTTGTAGTTCGTGGTTACAACTCTCGCTTCATGGGGTTTGTAGGTCGTGGTTACAACTCTCGCTTCATGGGGTTTGTAGTTCGTGGTTACAACTCTCGCTTCATGGGTTTGTAGGTCGTGGTTACAACTCTCGCTTCATGTGGTTTGTAGGTCGTGATTACAACTCTCGCTTCATGTGGTTTGTAGGTCGTGGTTACAACTCTCGCTTCATGGGGTTTGTAGGTCGTGGTTACAACTCTCGCTTCATGGGGTTTGTAGGCCGTTCCGTAAAACGCGAAGATTAATTCTTCATACAAAATCATTAATCTTACATTGCATACGAACTATGTCACAAATATTGTTACATTTTCAAGATAACGACGACTTTTTCCAATTAATTTCTCAAAATAATAATATTTTGGTCCAGGTACATAACACCGAGTTGTACCTTACGTCCTGCAGTCTTATGTTCTATACCCGGCTTGGTTAACCATCTGAAGGCACAATCGAAGTTCGAATCGCTAATACAAATTTCACTTTCCAAACTTCTTACCCCTTATATTATTTAGGACTATTAAATTAATTGTATTATAATGTATAATAAATAATGGTCGTTTTGTATCAATGTCTACTTTTTTCATAGTAAATGGTCACGCGCTGAACCAAATTTGACCACAAACACATTCAGGTGAAATAGTCGGTATGATTCTTTAATATGATTAGCACCGCGTGCTTTCCTGATGCAAGCCCGCTCAACATGACTGTATGACATCTAGTCTAGCCAAGCTATTTCACGGCGCTACAGTTCACTTTGTCATAATGGAGCAACTTAAACTTGCTTACACACGAATCACAAGTGGACAAACAAATGAACATCGTTATGCGAATAGAAATGATAGTAAAATAAATGTATCGTATTTTGGTGTTTCTACCTCCATTTGTTAGAGAACTTGTACATGTTGCAGTATCGTTGTTTCCCATTGGTTGTTGCGATATCGCGAGGCTTAACGCTCGTAGAGCTAGGCTCATATGTGATGCCACGATGAGTGGCTCTTTTCAAAGGAACTGCTCTAGATTCTCCTACTCGGGCTGCTTTCAACACTTGCCATCATATAACATGCACCGAGATTTTTATTATGTTTAAATAACGGTTAATAAGAGCTTTATCTGAGCGAAAAGTACTTTTAAAATAAGTTCACGTTCATTAAAATGGAGAGAGAATTACAATCGCATTTGGAAACCCCGCTACTCGCCCAAACGCCGGTGTGCCCAGCCAAACATCCCCGACCCGGAAATGACGGTTTACGGAGAGCCTTACACCGTACATTGCGTGACCACAAGCTCATTATATTAGCGTCTTGGACTACAACTCTTATTTAACACGATTTCATCTCGTGTGAATGGTAAGAATGGCCCCAGAAATGCATCAACCCGCATAACATCTCCGTCTCTCGCCGCTAGATATCACTTGTGGGCTGAGAGGGAGAGACCGCTTTGTCTGCTCAGTGAGATTAATTAGGAGTTCACTAGACAAACTCGGCACTCACACGTGAGCTATGCAGAAGGCGGATAAAATAGACACGGGAGAGCTTAGTTTCCTCTCGGCGTAAAACTTTCGTACAAGCCTGAAGAACAAAAGAGGTACGATACTTTACCATCCAGGCTTACCACCAAGTGGAAATAAAAATTCTCTATTTACAGTTGAAGAGGGTGTAGAGATGACGATAAATTAGGGAATGAGGAGGGGAAGAAAGAAAATGGGGGTTTGGGAGGGAGGTTTTGCATCACTCCGCCCTTATCGTCCCAAACAGGGTAATGCTGACTTGAATTACGGCTGTTACTAGCATAGCACCGAGGATAGCTCTTTGAGTAGAATACTAGCAAGTTGTGATACACTTCTTTGTAGGTTTGTGAGCAGGTGGTGGTGTATGCTGTCAATATGCACTTGTTTGTAGGTTTGTGACTAATGGGGTGTATGATATCAATGTGTACATGTTTGTAGGTTTGTGAGCAGAGGAGTAGATGAGGCCAATATGTACGTGTTTTAGGTTTGTGACTTTGTGACCATTTATTTTTTGGGTTATCCTATTAAAGTGTATACACTTTCAGTAGGTAAGCTAAAATCTATAAGCCACGTAAGTCTATGACTGCAGGTGAGGTATTGAGACCGGGCTATTGACGTCATCACTTGACTCTAGATTTGTACAAATATCACAACTCGTGTGAACTACTCTGGGATTTGAACAAACGAGAAAGTTGTTTTAGGCAAGGTTTTTGTCTGGGCACTAATCTCTGATCTAATTTAACATTTAAAAAACCTCTCTTAGAATTGCCGCTTCATATATAGTTACAGAAAGTTTTGAAACGATAGAATTTGTCTTATCTTTTGAAACATGCTGTGATCTATTTTGAAAACATTGTTACCACCCGTCAGTTCCCAGTGCCACTGTTGCTGGAAAACACCCATAAATTCGCTGGGGTCGAGGAAGGGGGAATGGGGTTGTTCTAGAGCACCCACAAATAACATCTAATAGGTGAGAAAGGTTCCAACATTTTTTCATACCCCTTCTCCCCCTTCATCCTAACAAACTTTTGCAGGTTATGTTTCACTTGGCGCTCGATAATCCTGTCAACGACCGTGTTTTATTATTTTCCCTTTCTGATGCTGCTACCAACCTGACAAGAATTATTCCCCACGAAGCGGGAAAGACTGAATCGCAGAAAACTTACATCCCGGGCAGAAATCCAATAGAGATTAGTTTTATTCATCCTCCTAGAGTTTGCTAAGGGTATGGGGTTGTTTTCAAATCTTATTTTAGTTTGAGTAGGGTAAGGAATCCGGGGTCATGCGTGAAAAACTTTATTCGAGTTAAACTAACACTTGTATCGATGCTCGATATGAGAGCTCCATTTAGTTGATGTCGGACTGTAGATATAGGAACACGAGTCAGTCCTTAGTGGAATGAGAGGGATACCTTGGCCAGTTTGCAGGAGTATGATCAGAGGATACTATGGCCAGTTTGCAGGAGTATGATCAGAGGATACTATGGCAGGTTTGCAGGAGTATGATCAGAGGATACTATGGCCAGTTTGCAGGAATATGATCAGAGAATACCATGACAGGTTTGCAGGAGTATGATCAGAGGATACCATGACAGGTTTGCAGGAGTATGATCAGAGGATACCATGACAGGTTTGCAGGAGTATGGTCAGAAGATGCCATAGCAGGTTTGCAGGAGTATGATCAGAGGATACCATGACAGGTTTGCAGGAGTATGATCAGAGGATACCATGACAGGTTTGCAGGAGTATGATCAGAGGATACCATGACAGGTTTGCAGGAGTATGGTCAGAAGATGCCATAGCAGGTTTGCAGGAGTATGATCAGAGGATACCATGACAGGTTTGCAGGAGTATGATCAGTAGATACCATGACAGGTTTGCAGGAGTATGATCAGAGAATACCATGACAGGTTTGCAGGAGTATGATCAGAGGATACCATGACAGGTTTGCAGGAGTATGATCAGAGGATACCATGACAGGTTTGCAGGAGTATGATCAGAGAATACCTTGGCAAATTTGCAGGAGTATGATCAGAGGATACCATGACAGGTTTGCAGGAGTATGATCAGAGGATACCATGGCAGGTTTGCAGGAGTATGGTCAGAAGATGCCATAGCAGGTTTGCAGGAGTATGATCAGAGGATACCGTGGCAGGTTTGCAGGAGTTTGGTCAGAGGATACCATGGCAGGTTTGCAGGAGTTTGGTCAGAGGATACCATGGCAGGTTTGCAAGAATATGATCAGAGGATACCATGGCAGGTTTGCAGGAGTTTGGTCAGAGGATACCATGGCAGGTTTGCAGGAGTATGATCAGAGGATACCATGGCAGGTTTGCAGGAATATGATCAGAGGATACCATGGCAGGTTTGCAGGAGTATGATCAGAGGATACCATGGCAGGTTTGCAGGAGTATGATCAGAGGATACCATGGCAGGTTTGCAAAAGGACAATGTGGAATTATGATTAGATGACACTTTGGGAACTTGAAGAAGGACATTGTGGAGGTATGATTAGATGATACCACGATGACTTGAAAGAGGACATTGTGGAGGTATGATTAGATGATACCATGGTAATTTGAAGGAGGACATTGTGGAGGTATGATTAGATGATACCATGGTAATTTGAAGGAGGACATTGTGGAGGTATGATTAGATGATACCATGGTAACTTGAAGGAGGACATTGTGGAGGTATGATTAGATGAAACTTTGGAACTTGAAGAAGGACATTGTGGAGGTATGATTAGATGATACCATGGTAATTTGAAGGAGGACATTGTGGAGGTATGATTAGATGATACCATGGTAACTTGAAGGAGGACATTGTTGAGGTATGATTAGATGATACTATGGTAACTTGAAGAATGACATTGTGGAGGTATGATTAGATGATACCACGATGACTTGAAGGACAACATTGTGAAATTGTTACATCATTGAATGCAATATTAACCTTAGGTAAAATTCATAATTAAAATTTCGGGACTTTAATATAAAATAAATGTCTAAGAATTCTACGACTTTGAATTATATTTATTTTAATCTTGTCAAAATTTGCGGGCATTGAACTAGCAATTGATATAGCGTATGCAAATTACTGTACAGATTAAACTTGTGTACCTCCAAAACGGCGTTTTAGAGGTTAAACGCCTTGTTGGTACTCCCCGCTGTTTCCTGTGACGATCACATAACTCAAATTGATGTTTTATTCCCACATTACCTCTTGATCATGTTCCAGTTTAGTCATCTTTGTCTCAGTAGCTGAGTGATGTAGGGTTCCAAATGAAAGTTATGAAGTGTTTGCCCCATGCATTTACAATAATTCTCCACGAATAAGGAAAGAACTACATTAACACGGTTAATTCTCTACTAAGGTTTGTGCCTAGGTCGAGTGGTGTATTTTTCTATAAACAAACAAAAGGGATACAGCGTGTACTGGCCAGACAAGTGCGATAGACTGGATGGGTAGTAAGACTCTCTGGACCACTGGTCACTTGCATATCTTATCCACAAGTTAATTTTCTTAACAACATTTCTCTTTAAAAAAAGAACATCCACAATTTATTTTTTAATATGACTAAAAATATCCTAGCATTAAATTATTATTTTATTTCTATATTTTAATATTTTTTCGTTATCTTGGTAATTTTTTCTTAATTGTAAGCGCAGTGGAGGTTTTAATTAAAATCACGCACCGGATCTTGAGGCAAATATCGCAATTAAAATTTTCCCTGCAATATTATAGTCCTCTATTTTACTATTTCATTTTTAATTTACTTTTATTTATTTTGTTACTCGTCTTCCCTTTTATTTGCTTATATACAAAAAGCGCCCTCACCCCAAACACCCATTTATTTATTTATTCAGTTTTTGTTAGGGAGTTGGGGGTTAGCGTAACTTTTCTTCTTATTTTCCACGCCTTCATTTATTTACTTTTATTTGTGTGTGTTTGTCTGTCCCTCTCTCTTGGTGTGTTGAGGAGAGGGCGACCACTCTCTCTTCCCGCCGAATGTCGACATTAAGAAGGATCGTGACGTCCCCACTAGTTCAGTCGTCGTGGGTACATCCCGAGACTTGCACACAAAGTTGGCTCGTTTATTTATATTGAATGTGTCCAATATCGTTTGTCCATCTACACAACATTTTCCAAAAATCATAAAAATTGCTAAACAAACAGTTTTACTGAATTTTTAGAACATTGAACTTGGAAACTAATAAAACATAAAAAGATACGGAATATACAAATAATTAAATTCTTACTGGAAACTTGAACTTTAGCTTAAGATTTAAAATATAATATTAGTTATTATTTTGTTAAGGTTAACTATCCTCGGTAAATTTGTATTTATAAAGTTATAATCATTTTATCCCCCTACATTGATTACGTGGTCACGCGGAAACTGGACGGGTAGTGACAGGAATGTCGAGGTTTAAATCCCGGCTGGGAAAAAGTTTCCACTAAGCTACCTTATCAATCCCTACAGATGAGTGATTACGATATTGTCGAAGTTGTTAACTGAAAACAATAATTCCCTCTGCCGGTCTCCGGAAACATTTCTCCAGTAGATGTTTGGTTTGATATGAAAATATGGACCTTAGCAAACAATTGTTATGAATGTGTGTACACATACACACCACATCTCACAGCTAACTAGATATAACCTTTCCTTCACCTCCGACAAGACGTGTATTCATCTCAACTTGTGAATGACAGGCCTCCACCGTGGTTCGGATCCCACGTTAAACCACCAGCTTGTAAAGCTAAACGCTCCTGGCCACGGCTAACCTAGTCTAGGCTACAGTAAAATCTTGTTTAGGTGCCATTTTGTTTTAGTACGGTAAACACCAACATTATCAACTAATGAACATTTATAAGGGTAAGGATTGGAAGGGTAATTTAGGATAAATACAGCCGCATTAGCATTGGAAGGCGATGGTAAAACACGTGACCAAGAATCCGACAAAGATTAGAAACTCGATCTTTTCATCACGAAAACAAATAGTAGACCCAGTACTCTTCCGCCTAAATTCCAGCACATACTGGCTAGGTACAGACTTTTGCGCCGGCAACCTCGTCTGCATTATTGATTCCAATCTACTTGACCCTTGATGGGACGGTGCCACCGTGGTCGATTCAGTAAACTGTAGGACCTTCATTTATCTCACTGTCACCTACCATGCACTTATGTAAGTGCGATAACCCAGGTAGTAAACGAGGTCCTATATAATATACATAATATATGTAACCACAACAGGAATAAAAACTACTAAAGGTTGTTACCACATACAGTGCGGTAAGATGTACAGAAACTTCCTTCATCAACGTTGCATTGAACAGGCTAGTTTAATTCCAAACTTCTATCGCTCATAGATTCTAGTTTGATTGGAACACGCAGGTTTACAGACAACAACAAATCGCTCAGTAGATGTCTAGTTCTGATTGGAACACGCTAGGTTTACAACAACAAACAATATCGCTCCAGTAGATGTCTAGTTCGATTGGAACACGCTAGGTTTTACAACAACAAACAATATCGCTCCAGTAGATGTCTAGTTCTGATTGGAACACGCTAGGTTTTACAACAACAAACAATATCGCTCCAGTAGATGTCTAGTTCTGATTGGAACACGCTAGGTTTTACAACAACAAACAATATCGCTCCAGTAGATGTCTAGTTCTGATTGGAACACGCTAGTTACAACAACAAATATCGCTCCAGTAGATGTCTAGTTTGATTGGAACACAGTTACAACACAACAATATCGCTCCAGTAGATGTCTAGTTCTGATTGGAACACGCTAGGTTTTACAACAACAAACAATATCGCTCCAGTAGATGTCTAGTTCTGATTGGAACACGCTAGGTTTTACAACAACAAACAATATCGCTCCAGTAGATGTCTAGTTCTGATTGGAACACGCTAGGTTTTACAACAACAAACAATATCGCTCCAGTAGATGTCTAGTTCTGATTGGAACACGCTAGGTTTTACAACAACAAACAATATCGCTCCAGTAGATGTCTAGTTCTGATTGGAACACGCTAGGTTTTACAACAACAAACAATATCGCTCCAGTAGATGTCTAGTTCTGATTGGAACACGCTAGGTTTTACAACAACAAACAATATCGCTCCAGTAGATGTCTAGTTTTCTGATTGGAACATGCTATCTCTATTTAAACAAACAAACAATATCCTCAAGGATGTCTATTTCTGATTGAACACGCTAGGGTTTATAAACAACAAAAATAACGTCCGTAGATGTCTAGTTCATTCACCTAGGTTTTACAACAACAAACAATATCGCTCCGGTAGATGTCTAGTTCTGATTGGAACACGCTAGGTTTTACAACAACAAACAATATCGCTCCAGTAGATGTCTAGTTCTGATTGGAACACGCTAGGTTTTACAACAACAAACAATATCGTTCCAGTAGATGTCTAGTTCTGATTGGAACACGCTAGGTTTTACAACAACAAACAATATCGCTCCAGTAGATGTCTAGTTCTGATTGGAACACGCTAGGTTTTACAACAACAAACAATATCGTTCCAGTAGATGTCTAGTTCTGATTGGAACACGCTAGGTTTTACAACAACAAACAATATCGCTCCAGTAGATGTCTAGTTCTGATTGGAACACGCTAGGTTTTACAACAACAAACAATATCGCTCCAGTAGATGTCTAGTTCTGATTGGAACACGCTAGGTTTTACAACAACAAACAATATCGCTCCAGTAGATGTCTAGTTCTGATTGGAACACGCTAGGTTTTACAACAACAAACAATATCGCTCCATTAGATGTCTAGTTCTGATTGGAACACGCTAGGTTTTACAACAACAAACAATATCGCTCCAGTAGATGTCTAGTTTAATTTCTCACTCATGGTAATATCAACAATGTCTGCTCTCCTCTTCAACAACTGTTGATATCATCAAGTGGTGACAAACTGAATATCAACTGAAGCGATGTTCTATCTATCCTGACGTTGATTCTCTACCACCTTAATGAGCCAGTGGTTATTTAATATCTATACTTATAAAATAACATGTCCTGACTGACTGATTGACTGATTCATCATCGCCGAGCGCAAACTATCAAGGCTACAAGCATGGAATTCGGACTGTATATTCATTTTGTTATGTAGGCACCCACTAAGAAAGGATTTTAGAAAATTCCACGCCAAAGGGGTCAAAAAGGGGATGATAATATGTATGAAAGTCCGTCATTTTGAAAGTTACATAAACCAAATTTTGTATTTCGGTTATTGACGTAAAACAAATAAATACGTGTTTCAGGAATTTTGGAAATTTTATTTAATAAGGGATGAAAAGGGGGGTGAAAGTTTGTATCGGACTTGCATTATTTTTGATCTGAGGTCAAGTTATGGTCATCAACGTAACGTAATATTTTAAATTAATCTGTAAATACATATGTATATTTTCGTATTTGTATATAATCAAGTTCCACGCGAGCAAAGCCGCGGGCAATAGCTATCAGTACAAATATATACATTTCCCTGTAGTTTTCTGGGCCGCTGGTTCTCGTCTGTGCGTGGCTTGTCTCATACACACAGGGGTAACACAGTTCACATGTCAATAGTAGTCGGGTCCAACTTTCATAGGAAGAACCTTATCTGCCTGCTACAGAAGTCAAGTCATGTCACTTTTGATAGATAATATCAATAATAATCATAATAAAATAATAATAAAGTGAAATGTTATCAATTGACTGCAAGAGAAGAGTAGGCCTACCCCCTCCATAGCCGTAAACGATATCTTGATTGTTTGAACCATTGTACCTTCTCTCGTCAGGACAGGTGAGATGAGACTCGCATGCTATCCTGTGTTGTAAGGACTCGTGGGGTGTCCGCCCCCTGACCAGTGCCAATAATGTGTCGCCCTCCCAACATGCACTGCATGGCGGAGTGATCTACAATCTTACAACACATGTGCTGAATGCTGTGAATTGTGTATACACGCAATTAGTAATAATAGTAATGGGGTGTCTCTTCCTTGGTTGTAACAATGGCTCGGTGAGAGCCAGCACAGAACCAAGTTTGGGAGGTTGGGGTTTAAATCCCAGTCAGGATACGTCTGAGTCAGGGAGTATTAGTGAGCCGGTGAGGGTTAGAGGAGACTACCAACAACAGGAGACAAGCGTCAGTGTACTGGCCCAAGAGCCACTCACACCAGGTGTGGGTCTGGAATACAGCTGCGCAAGTCCTGCCTGAAGAAATGAATAGAAGTAAAGAAGGTCGTTGGGAAAGGAATGAAAGTCCTTTCTGAATAAACTGGTATCAGGGAGAGCGCACGTCCTCTTAACAAAAAGAGGTTTGAATGACTGGATTGGACAGAGGAGAGCCGAGAATCATTTGTGTAGGAAGTGGAGTCATGTCATGGACAAGAAGATTGTGTGGCCCTAGTCCAACAAGTACCATGTTCCTCTAGTCTCGAGAACTGTGTCTCTATAGTCTCGAGAACATGTCATGGACAAGAAGATTGTGTGGCCCTAGTCCAACAAGTACCATGTTCCTCTAGTCTCGAGAACATGTCATGGACAAGAAGATTGTGTGGCCCTAGTCCAACAAGTACCATGTTCCTCTAGTCTCGAGAACATGTCATGGACAAGAAGATTGTGTGGCCCTAGTCCAACAAGTACCATGTTCCTCTAGTCTCGAGAACATGTCATGGACAAGAAGATTGTGTGGCCCTAGTCCAACAAGTACCATGTTCCTCTAGTCTCGAGAACATGTCATGGACAAGAAGATTGTGTGGCCCTAGTCCAACAAGTACCATGTTCCTCTAGTCTCGAGAACATGTCATGGACAAGAAGATTGTGTGGCCCTAGTCCAACAAGTACCATGTTCCTCTAGTCTCGAGAACTGTGTCTCTATAGTCTCGAGAACTGTGTCTCTATAGTCTCGAGTACTATATCTCTATAGTCCCGAGTACTATGATTATATAGTCTCGCGTACTATGTTTATATAGTCTCGAGTACCATGTCCCTATAGTCTCGAGTACTATGTCTATATAGTCTCGCGTACTATATCTCTATAGTCCCGAGTACTATGATTATATAGTCTCGCGTACTATGTTTATATAGTCTCGAGTACCATGTCCCTATAGTCTCGAGTACTATGTCTATATAGTCTCGCGTATTATATCTCTATAGTCCCGAGTACTATGATTATATGGTCTCGCGTACTATGTTTATATAGTCTCGAGTACCATGTCCCTATAGTCTCGAGTACTATGTCTATATAGTCTCGCGTACTATATCTCTATAGTCCCGAGTACTATGATTATATAGTCTCGCGTACTATGTTTATATAGTCTCGAGTACCATGTCCCTATAGTCTCGAGTACTATGTCTATATAGTCTCGCGTACTATATCTCTATAGTCCCGAGTACTATGATTATATAGTCTCGCGTACTATGTTTATATAGTCTCGAGTACCATGTCCCTATAGTCTCGAGTACTATGTTCCTATAGTCTCAGTTGATTAGAATCAGGGTCTTCACTGAGGTTATGCTTCATATTATTACCAACAGACTGCGCTAGTAGTATATGCAAGACTAAAAGTATCTTCCAGGAGTCTCGAGCCATTTTCTCAACTAAGAGCTGTTTCGCACGAGGTAACTAGCGCTCTGTTGATTAACATAGAGGTAGTTTGGAGGGTTCACACGAAGCAATAGAGTTGCCCACACCGTCAACAATCGCTCATAAGTTGTATGGTGCCATTCACACAGGGCAACACTCACTTGCTTGGTTAATCACGTGTTTATATGGTGCCATTCACACAGGGCAACACTCACTTGCTTGGTTAATCACGTGTTTATATGGTGCCATTCACACAGGGCAACACTCACTTGCTTGGTTAATCACATGTTTATATGGTGCCATTCACACTGGGCAACACTCACTTGCTTGGTTAATCACGTGTTTATATGGTGCCATTCACACAGGGCAACACTCACTTGCTTGGTTAATCACGTGTTTATATGGTGCCATTCACACAGGGCAACACTCACTTGCTTGGTTAATCACGTGTTTATATGGTGCCATTCACACAGGGCAACACTCACTTGCTTGGTTAATCACGTGTTTATATGGTGCCATTCACACAGGGCAACACTCACTTGCTTGGTTAATCACGTGTTTATATGGTGCCATTCACACAGGGCAACACTCACTTGCTTGGTTAATCACGTGTTTATATGGTGCCATTCACACAGGGCAACACTCACTTGCTTGGTTAATCACGTGTTTATATGGTGCCATTCACACAGGGCAACAATCGCCGGCCAGTAGCCCAAGTGGTGCCAAACTCCAAGCACCCGTTGAATTTTATTCTTGGTACGGAAAGTTATCTTGTTATCTATTGTCGGTTTATTTTTGACTGCATAGTCTTTAATAAATATTTATGATTATTACATACTTCGCTAGAAATGTATTTAAGCTAGTCATAAGTAATGAAAATTGAAATGTCGGCCGGGGGCTGGGTGGTGTCTCTGTTCAAGATTTAAGGTGCCACAAAAAATCTCAAAAACTGACCCTTTTTTCTCGTGTTCTCTGGTTAAGTTGGTACTGATTTTTCTCTTATAAATTTAAAGTTTACCGGTAATTATTGTTGCCTCGTGTGAAACGGCTCTAAAGCTACCAAAAGATGTATTTGATAAACATAATTGAAACAAATGCCAGCACAGCTAATGATCTCCCCTTGATTTGTTCATTACGTCAGACAATCGCTCGTTATCCACGTGCCTTGAAGAGAAATAATTATATTATTCTTGGTCACATGTATGTAACACACACACATATATATTTATATATACCTACCTCTATAGCATATTTTCTGGTTATAATCCTGGTTGAAGGTCCAAAGTGAACACCGTACTAAGTACCAACATTTTATATTCGCCATTAATCATTAGTTTCTATTGGACTGAGTGACTTACGATTCCAGACACCGTGATCTCTCCATTGGTCGACAGAGGCAGAAGGTCCGTTAGGATGCAACCTTCCAAGGCCGTGGCCAGCTCCAAGCAGGTACAGGAAGCAACGCCTTCCTCTTGCAGCCACCAGTCCTCCGTGTACGTCCCCATGATGAGCCACTGATACTTGCGGCCGAACATTCCCGACCTGCAACCGACAACACTCGAGACATGAGCAAGAGGTTACTAGCGGCCGAACATTCCCGACCTGCAACCGACAACACCCGAGACATGAGCAAGAGGTTACTAGCGGCCGAACATTCCCAACCTGCAACCGACAACACTCGAGACATGAGCAAGAGGTTACTAGCGGCCGAACATTCCCGACCTGCAACCGACAACACCCGAGACATGAGCAAGAGGTTACTAGCGGCCGAACATTCCCGACCTGCAACCGACAACACTCGAGACATGAGCAAGAGGTTACTAGCGGCCGAACATTCCCGACCTGCAACCGACAACACCCGAGACATGAGCAAGAGGTTACTAGTGGCCGAACATTCCCGACCTGCAACCGACAACACCCGAGACATGAGCAAGAGGTTACTAGCGGCTGAACATTCCCGACCTGCAACCGACAACACCCGAGACATGAACAAGAGGTTACTAGCGGCTGAACATTCCCGACCTGCAACCGACAACACCCGAGACATGAACAAGAGGTTACTAGTGGCCGAACATTCCCGACCTGCAACCGACAACACCCGAGACATGAGCAAGAGGTTACTAGCGGCCGAACATTCCCGACCTGCAACCGACAACACCCGAGACATGAACAAGAGGTTACTAGTGGCCGAACATTCCCGACCTGCAACCGACAACACCCGAGACATGAGCAAGAGGTTACTAGCGGCCGAACATTCCCGACCTGCAACCGACAACACCCGAGACATGAACAAGAGGTTACTAGTGGCCGAACATTCCCGACCTGCAACCGACAACACTCGAGACATGAGCAAGAGGTTACTAGCGGCCGAACATTCCCGACCTGCAACCGACAACACCCGAGACATGAGCAAGAGGTTACTAGCGGCCGAACATTCCCGACCTGCAACCGACAACACCCGAGACATGAGCAAGAGGTTACTAGTGGCCGAACATTCCCGACCTGCAACCGACAACACCCGAGACATGAGCAAGAGGTTACTAGCGGCCGAACATTCCCGACCTGCAACCGACAACACCCGAGACATGAGCAAGAGGTTACTAGCGGCCGAACATTCCCGACCTGCAACCGACAACACCCGAGACATGAGCAAGAGGTTACTAGTGGCCGAACATTCCCGACCTGCAACCGACAACACCCGAGACATGAACAAGAGGTTACTAGCGGCCGAACATTCCCGACCTGCAACCGACAACACCCGAGACATGAGCAAGATGTTACTAGTGGCCGAACATTCCCGACCTGCAACCGACAACACCCAAGACATGAGCAAGAGGTTACTAGCGGCCGAACATTCCCGACCTGCAACCGACAACACCCGAGACATGAGCAAGAGGTTACTAGCGGCCGAACATTCCCGACCTGCAACCGACAACACCCGATACATGAGCAAGAGGTTACTAGTGGCCGAACATTCCCGACCTGCAACCGACAACACCCGATACATGAGCAAGAGGTTACTAGCTTAATTTCAATGAAAATACTGAAACAATGCTTTGAAAATTCACCTTTTCCTGCCCCTGTTACCGTAGACGAAATATTCGTAGCTATACTAGGGCTTACAAAATATGACTTGGGAAATGAGAACACAACCCTTCAGCCGATGTTCCACACGCCATTTAGTGGTTGAGGTTGCATTAAACCTCGTTGAGTTTCTGTGAGAAAACTGTTCTATCCAATCTTTAGTACAGACAAATGGGAATTAATGGGTTGATTAAAAAAAATCCAGAACAATTTATCAACTTTTTGTCACTTGTTATTAAAATGAAACGGGATGAAGGGTGAAGAAAACCGAAGAAAACGTAGCGTGGGCAAAAAAGAATGAAAAAGGGGGGAAGGGAAGAAATAATTTAAAGTGACGTCATACTAATGTGACAGTTGGAGAGGGTCTATTTGAACAAAAACGAGACATGTCCAATTACGACAAATTTGGCGACTAAATGTCCGATTACAATTGACCTGGTAAGGCTATACGTATATGTACTGATTATGAGTAAGGTTGAATTTAGAGGAAGTGTACCCGCATTAAGGACATTGTGATCCCATAGACTCTGGTTCAGTCCTTCAGAATATGCTCCTGGTTACTTATTCAGGGTGCTTGAACTTGAAAGTTCTTATTCTAATTTTGGTTCTGAGAGTAAGGTTTGTTTATTAGATTAAGTCTCTAGAGCTATTTTAGTTTTGAAAAGTCCACTAGTGCTACTAGACAAACCAAGATGGCCACATATCAATTACTTTGACGCACGTCTCACCTGTGAGCCTCACAGAAGATCCTGCGAGCCCACGACTCGTTGAAGTTGCCGAGGATTATCCTCACATCCTTTTCCTTTAACTTGTCCATTGCAGTCCTCACCTCGTTGGCGAAACTCTGTGTCTCTGCCACCTGAAACCCCATAGTGTCGAGGTCCGCCACCAGGTGGTTGTGAGCCTGCGAACAAATGGGTTAGTTATAGTTACTTGTAGTTCCGCCAGGCGCTAGTGTAGCGCACACACCAAGGTCCGATAGTATTCAGAAGGTCTTATCTTTTGTGTAGCAATTGGTAGGAAATATCATCTTTAATCCTAATAAATAGAGTTCTTTAAATTAAGTCCAAAATAGAAGCAAAAACAAAAATTGAATTGATATATTTGGGCTTATATGACTTATGTGATTTAATTTGTTTTTATAGACGAATCTCGGTAGATTGAAGTATCAATGCCACACATACCTTAACCTAACAAACGAACTTTGATTTATGCTTTGATTGGTTGCGACACTAAACAAACATATTTAAATGTATTGTTTGCTCAGATAACTATATTGAAATATGAATAATATTGAATAATTAGATCTATTCAAATATTAGTATACGTTTTAAAATTTGAGTTGAAATTATATTTCAATATACATTACGTATGAAAAAAATTGTTAAATAATAAATTGTTAGTATTTTAAATTAGGTTTGTTTGTGAGAAAGAAACTTATTTAAAAAAATAGATTCTAACTGCACGTGACATATTTTCTTATTTTCCTGACATAAAGATGTGAAAAGCTTTCCTATTTGGAAGTATTTGAACTATTAGTTTATTAGTTTGATTGTAATTGACGTCAACGAATCTCACAATCAGTGTAGCTTACATCAGATTTTCATTTGAAGAGAACTATAAAAATACTAGTTCTTTTTTCATGTTATATGGAGCTGCCTTTTTTTTAAGGATTTCATTAGTACTTGAAACATAATACTGATAAGATATTAAAATATTTTCAATTTTGCTTACAATTTTTTTTACTTCAGTTTATAAAACAATTGAAACTTTTTTGAAAGAAAGGAAGAAAGGTGTTCATTTATAAAAACAATTTACACATATTGTATTTTGGTGTGTGCTACAATGGAGCCCCGAGTACACATATTGTATCAAGGCCCACACTAATAAACTAGGATGATTATAAAGTTTAGTTTGCCAAAGTTCCATTAGAGCTCTCTACTGTTAGCTTGTGTTCCCACAAAGAGAGTGGTTATATAACGTTAGTTGAAGTTGTGTTTTAAATTTCTTACCTCTCTGTCAGACACAAGAATAATATATTGGCCAGTGTCGTACTCGATATACAACGCATACTAATCTAACGTGGAGGAATTTAGTGCACTTTATGATCTATAATTTTAATATATTAATAGGTAGCTCGTATGAAAAGCTTTTAAGAAACTTGTACCGGTTTATGAAATGTGGAGATAAATTTAAAATAGTTATTCAAAGTTTATGACAATGATTTAAAATGTTTTATAAATAACCACATATTGCTATCAACGATAAATGGATACTTACAGCAATCTATTTTATGGTTGGAACGTAAGGTCTTGTATTTATGGTTTCGTCCCTTGGTCTGAGCATGTTCAAACTACAGAGAATATGTTGATGTTGATGTTGATGCTGTGACCTTTCAACTTTCAATCGAGGAACTACTGTAGGTCACCAAACATATCATCTTGTATTTATTGTGTTCTCATCTTCACTTTATCCAATCATCTTAATTTTTATATTTTTAAACAATATGAAGATTATCAGCAATTAAATAGTGTTGAATATCTGAATTTAATTTATAGTAAACCAATGGAATATGATGATATTATAGTTGAACTTTATCATCTGTTTATCACTTGTCAAATCTTTAGTATCACCGCACCATTGACAGATGTTTATCTCTTCCCGGTTTCATTTCTCAAATAAAACTCTCTTATTAAAATAATGGTTTTGTGAAGACTATTTGATAAATTAGGTAATTATGATTCAATTTTCTAAGACAAGTTCTTAATTAGTCAGAAGAAAAAAGAAAGAAATTATGTGGTTCCTTCAACCGTAAAATCAAATATTAGATTTCTTTCTTTTCGTTTTTTCTTTCGTTTCCCAACCTCTTCTTTTCTTTAACGTTTTTTTTAATTTTCCTACTCAAACAATTCTTATCATTTGATATTGACATTAAAGTAAAAAGAATCATTCTTTATTTTTGAAGGCTGTTTAAATACAAAAAGTCGTGACTATTTTGGTTTCTGCTGTTCTTGGTCGATGTTGAAGAGAGACGAGTTCATATTGTTTTAACCTACACTATACACTCTTTTGTCAAAATTACTCGCTTGTTCAAATCACAGAGCTACAGGTAAGTCCAGCAAAATATCTAAAGTTTTGTTGAGCTTTACACAAATCTAAACAACTTTTTGATGACATCAGAAAATCTGACTTAATGGTGTCCAGTAATGTGAATTATATATGTAACAGTGAATCCGGGGGGCTCTAACCAAGACAAGTGCAAATATTAGCAACCTGTACCAATGAGCACTAAGGGGTACATAATTTAAATTGAAAAGAATTACGGTTGAACAATAAATAGATTTATTAAATAAAAAAACAAATAACAAAGATTAAGGTTTACAATAATATTATAGGTTGTACTTTGAAGCTTGATGCAAACAATTTGACTTTGTGGAATATGAAGTTTTGACTGTAGCTACAAGGGCTGTGCAGGCGGAAGTTTTCTAAAGGAGAAAACAGTTAAACATTTATTAACAAAGGGTATCAAACGAGTTACACATATATATTATGATCAGTCTGCTTGAATGGGTCTTAAGATAATATTTTTTAAACATTTCGGATAGTGATAAGCAACAGTAAACTCTGTTGATAACAACGGACGATGGTTAATAAACAGGTGTCAACAAAACAGTACTATAGCTGGTCTATTTCCCCTTCGGTACTGCCAGAGCATTCAATAGTACATAAAATTCTAATAGTAATTATACTAAGAGCAACCAAACAACAATAAAAGCTAAATAACAGGCAAAAGAAAAAAAGGGTATTATTTGCGCGGACCCCACTATGACTATAGTGCAGCTCCCTGGTTTGAACACCGAGGCTAATGCAGCACGAGAAGCGTGAATACATGGCCAAGCTAAAATATCGATTTCCATTAACTCAACTGAGATATGGAAAACAAGACAGACAGCCTGGTTGTAGCAATCCATAAATTACACAGATGCACACGACGTACACGGAGTCATGAGAAACATTGGCTCAAAATAGATTAATGGAACTTGTGGAAGTTTTGCAAGTCTGTGGCTAAGACATTACTACTTTCTCAGCCCATGGCTCATAAAGTAAAGACTGTATCATAAGGACACAGGGACATATTAACTACAACTAATACACTAAGTCAAAAGGGGAGACTTGCCCTTCAGACTCCAGGACACGATATTTAATCAATTAACAGACACACTTCCATCTTGTAGTCAACAAGGCTTGAAATGAATAAACTATCCATTAGACAAGAAAACAAAAATATGCTTCGACAGAAAAAAAATATAAAAAAACTCTATATTGTCTAGTTTTTTAAACAAAACTAAACCCTAAGTCATAAGGACTTGTCGACGTTAGTTCATAATACTTAAATACTCCTGGCCGGGGTAGTGGTGGATCTGATGATCCATACTCCATAGTCGGCGCTGTTCTTCGTTACGTGATAGTGTAGAAGTTCCTCCTTCGACGCTGGGTTGTAGTAGAATGGGTATAATCTGAATCCGGTATAGTCCCAAATCTGATACGAACGGAACAAAGCAAAAGGGTGATAAACTCAGGAATATATACAAGGAGAAGGACGGATGAAGGCAAGGTGAAAGGGAAACAAAGGAGGCTGAACAGTTTGCGGGGTGAGGGGAAGGTACAGTTCGTAGAAACGCCGCTTGGCAACTCCGACAGCAGCGGGTCGCAGGATTGAGTCCATTCTAGACTTCTTGGCGCATCTGAAGTGGAAGTGGAAACATGTGTTGAAGCCGCCATGCTGTTGTTTTTTGAATGTTTTCTCCTAACAATGGCAAGATAATCCAAGAACATCTTAAAACGGTGAGTAGATACTAAAGCATCTTTTATTAAAATATATCTGGTATGATTATATTATTTAGGATCAGCTATTATTTTAATGAGAATTTGTGATATAGATGTACTTTATTATTTTTTCTTGTAGGCAGCATGGCAAGTGTATGTAAATTTATCCGACATCATCCAGTGGCAGAGAGCATGCGTTAAAGTATTTTATTCATACATATGATAATATTAATCCTCTTCTTTGATATCTGCTACAGTATTTATCAAAATACAATTTTTTGAACAACCACGTGTTTCAATTTAGGGAGATACGTAATTTTATTTGACTGCATCTAGTCAGAGAAAATAAATTTTGAGGTAGATTACTTTTTAAATATGTTAATATTGTTTCTTTCTTTCGTAAATTATTAAAATATTGATATTTAATTGTAGCTGTCCAATCTGTCTGATTGACATGCCACAAACCTACCGCTTCATTGCTGTCTCTACTGTCGGCTCGTGGCTCTTACCGCTTCATTGCTGTCTCTACTGTCGACTCATGGCTCTTACCGCTTCATTGCTGTCTCTACTGTCGGCTCGTGGCTCTTACCGCTTCATTGCTGTCTCTACTGTCGACTCGTGGCTCTTACCGCTTCATTGCTGTCTCTACTGTCGACTCATGGCTCTTACCGCTTCATTGCTGTCTCTACTGTCGGCTCGTGGCTCTTACCGCTTCATTGCTGTCTCTACTGTCGGCTCGTGGCTCTTACCGCTTCATTGCTGTCTCTACTGTCGACTCATGGCTCTTACCGCTTCATTGCTGTCTCTACTGTCGGCTCGTGGCTCTTACCGCTTCATTGCTGTCTCTACTGTCGACTCATGGCTCTTACCGCTTCATTGCTGTCTCTACTGTCGGCTCGTGGCTCTTACCGCTTCATTGCTGTCTCTACTGTCGACTCGTGGCTCTTACCGCTTCATTGCTGTCTCTACTGTCGACTCATGGCTCTTACCGCTTCATTGCTGTCTCTACTGTCGGCTCGTGGCTCTTACCGCTTCATTGCTGTCTCTACTGTCGACTCATGGCTCTTACCGCTTCATTGCTGTCTCTACTGTCGGCTCGTGGCTCTTACCGCTTCATTGCTGTCTCTACTGTCGACTCGTGGCTCTTACCGCTTCATTGCTGTCTCTACTGTCGACTCATGGCTCTTACCGCTTCATTGCTGTCTCTACTGTCGGCTCGTGGCTCTTACCGCTTCATTGCTGTCTCTACTGTCGGCTCGTGGCTCTTACCGCTTCATTGCTGTCTCTACTGTCGGCTCGTGGCTCTTACCGCTTCATTGCTGTCTCTACTGCGTTCTCTTGTATACTCCAACTCGCACATGAAGGATGAACGATAGTTGGCCTGACTGTTGAGTTGGACAATAAGCTCTCCTGATAAGTTGGACCATATGTTTTCTTACAGGGACTGAGGGGGAAGGGTAACTAAGCCATGCATTCTCTTTCTTACAAGGAGCCTCGTTTTCAGGAACACACTCTTTACCGTAGTAGATTTGCCTCAAGAGCGAAATTTTATAAAATACCCGGCTCTTTATTACCGAGATGAAGTCCATGTGTCGATACCTCGAGTAGAGGAGAGAGAGAGAGAGAGAGAGAGAGAATAAAACTTCCGTTGATTAAACTCGAACACTGTTTTATGTTGCAGTCATCTCGTTTTATTGGATCCTTCATATTATTAAAAGTTGTGTTGACTTCATCTAAATCTTTGATCGGGTAATGGAGTGATTCGTTGACTGACATTCTACATAGAAGTATCTAGATGGTTCTGGTAGAGGTGAGAGATTAAGGATTGTGGATGGTAAATAAATATAATTTTATATTGATAAACATTTTCCTCCGAAAATTGATGAGTATTTTTTCTAGTAAAACTAATATTTCGATTTTTTAATACAAAATGAATGTATTTACTGAACATGTCAGCTTTTCAAATATATTCAATATTTAGCTTGCCTTTATTGCGAATATATTTTCCTCTAAAAAGAAATCCAAGGTGTGGCTTGAGTGTTGTCAAGGCAAGTTGAGATTCTCTACACTGTGTAATTTGTTTTCATCCCTGATGTTAGAAACACATCACATGTGAGCAGAGACTGCGTGTGATTGGTCAATTATCCTGACAAAACTCCACGACACCTCAGAACCAGATATTAAACGAATATATTTCACTAGATTTAATTAAATGAAATAAAATAAATAATGTTTAGAAATTAAAAGTTGATTTGGTTATGGTTCAAGTATTTCAAACTTGAAATAAGTTTAAATTGCAACAATGCCTTTTAGCTAATTGAAAACATTTATCAGTTTTGAGTATCCGTCTCCGTGTATTATCTAGCAGGGATGGTGGTAGTGAATCTCACAACAATGTTCAAAGAGGTATCTTCTGGCTCAATTGGTACAGCGAGGACTGGCCTCTTGTGAGAGTGGATGGAACTGGAGGTATCCCTGGCTCACTTGTACACGAGGACTGGCCTCTGGGAGAATGGAGGGAAACTGGAGGTATCTTCTGGCTCAGTTGGTACAACGAGGGACTGGCCTCTTAGGAATGGAGGGAAACTTGGAGGTATCTTCTGGCTCAATTGGTACAGCGAGGGACTGGCCTCTTGTGGAGAGTGGATGGAAACTTGGAGGTATCCTCTGGCTCACTTGGTACAACGAGGGACTGGACTCTTGTGGAGAATGGAGGGAAACTTGGAGGTATCTTCTGGCTCAATTGGTACAGCGAGGGACTGGACTCTTGTGGAGAGTGGAGGGAAACTTGGAGGTATCTTCTGGCTCAGTTGGTACAACGAGGGACTGGCCTCTTGTGGAGAGTGGAGGGAAACTTGGAGGTATCTTCTGGCTCAATTGGTACAGCGAGGGACTGGCCTCTTGTGGAGAGTGGAGGGAAACTTGGAGGTATCTTCTGGCTCAGTTGGTACAAGCGAGGGACTGGCCTCTTGTGGAGAGTGGAGGGAAACTTGGAGGTATCTTCTGGCTCAATTGGTACAGCGAGGGACTGGCCTCTTGTGGAGAGTGGAGGGAAACTTGGAGGTATCTTCTGGCTCAGTTGGTACAACGAGGGACTGGCCTCTTGTGGAGAGTGGAGGGAAACTTGGAGGTATCTTCTGGATCAGTTGGTACAACGAGGGACTGGCCTCTTGTGGAGAGTGGAGGGAAACTTGGAGGTATCTTCTGGATCAGTTGGTACAACGAGGGACTGGCCTCTTGTGGAGAGTGGAGGGAAACTTGGAGGTATCTTCTGGCTCAGTTGGTACAACGAGGACTGGCTCTTGTGGAGAGTGGGGAAACTGGAGGTATCTTTGGCTCAGTTGGTAAACGAGGGACTGGCCTCTTGTGGAGAGTGGAGGGAAACTTGGAGGTATCTTCTGGCTCAGTTGGTACAACGAGGGACTGGCCTCTTTGGAGAGTGGAGGGAAACTTGGAGGTATCTTCTGGCTCAGTTGGTACAACGAGGGACTGGCCTCTTGTGGAGAGTGGAGGAAACTTGAGGTATCTTCTGCTCAATTGGTACAGCGAGGGACTGGCCTCTTGTGGAGAGTGGAGGAAACTTGGAGTATCTTCTGGCTCAGTTGGTACAACGAGGGACTGGCCTCTTGTGAGAGTGGAGGGAAACTTGGAGGTATCTTCTGGCTCAGTTGGTACAGCGAGGGACTGGCCTCTTGTGGAGAGTGGAGGGAAACTTGGAGGTATCTTCTGGCTCAATTGGTACAGCGAGGGACTGGCCTCTTGTGGAGAGTGGAGGGAAACTTGGAGTATCTTCTGGCTCAGTTGGTACAACGAGGACTGGCCTCTTGTGGAGAGTGGAGGGAAACTTGGAGGTATCTTCTGGCTCAGTTGGTACAGCGAGGGACTGGCCTCTTGTGGAGAATGGAGGGAAACTTGGAGGTATCTTCTGCTCAGTTGGTACAGCTAAAGTTGACAAACTTGTCAGAATGTTCTGGCGAGACCCTGAATGGAAAGCGATGGCAAGTATTGCAGACATCTGGCCTTAGAAAGACAAACTACATCTTTCACAAATGTCGAGCTTAAATCATCTGAGCTAGTTTGCCTGTAGTTTTGCTCGATGACGCCATAGGAGGTTGAGATAAACTTCTCGCAAAATAAATACATTTTGTCAGACAACAGAACTAAATCCACACATGAAAATCTTCAAGTATTTGATAGTTTACTGTATTAATAATTAATAATAATGTACACTTATGGAAAGTGTATGATGGGATATAAGAATAGATTATTAACATTGATTTTTATTGAGTATTTTGGTGCCTATTTTTAATTTCCTATTTATGTGTGTATTTTTGTTCTTTTTATTGCCCATTTCCTGATTTTTTTTAAATTTCAGTGCCTTTAAATCATCTTTTAGTGGTAATACATTCCCATGTGAGATGTGTGGAGTAAAGACTACATATTATTGGTCAAATGGGGATAACATATCACATTTACAGCCTATGGGCTACCCTCGATGTGAAAGCGCTAGCTAAAATAACGGCTCGAACGGGAGAGGTCGCTTATTTCCCTGGTATAGTCACTTTCTATAAAACTCTTCATTTGGCTCGGCGGAAACATCCACAATTATAAACAATTGTTTACACGTCTAGTTGTAACCATAATGTTTCCTCTATCGCATCTTCGCGTCATTATAATAAACTAACCACTCTACCCCAAACTCTCTTTGGGAGCACACTTTGTACGTCTTACTACCCGTCCAGTACTAACCACTCCACCCCAACCTCTCTTTGGGAGCACACCTTTTAACGAGCGTAGAGGAACAAACTGCACAACAGCCGTGGAAAACATTCATTTACATCCCCATGTATATCATCATAACAAGTGCGATAAATACTTGGTCTCGCCCCATGCACGGTACACGGACACAAGGTGGAGGTGGCTAGCCCCTTGTCGCCCCATGCACGGTACATGAACACAAGGTGGAGGTGGCTAGCCCCTTGTCGCCCCATTAGTTCGACACCTTCCCGCCCTTTCTTTGATAGCCAAGTTTCATTTGCGGCGAAACTTTCCCTTGTCTGTCTCTTCCAAGTAAGGACCCCTCTCCTCCACCCTCCTTTCCCGTGGGAGATGGAGAGTTTGGCCCATTAAACTGTGTGATGGGCCCATATAGACCGCAATAAGAGCTAAGCCGGACTAAAACGCACTTCATTTGTTCCCCAGGAGGTGGATTTTGGAAGGACTATACCTATACATTGTTTGGATACATTCTGAAAACAGATATTCCATCACTATCTCTCTCTCTTCCACGAACTTCTCTAAACCCTTGATGGTTTGGACCTCATTTAGAAATGTATTTTGTTCATACGTTCATCATTACAGCAGGCAAGTTACGTAGTTGGGTATAAAATGTTTGGGGTAGTATTATGCAATGCTACAAAATAATATCTCAATAACCCACCCATAATCCTAAATAATAGATCAATAACCCACTCATAATCCTAAATAATAGATCAATAACCCACTCATAATCCTAAATTCTTCTTCTTCTGATCAATGTAAGGAACTGTAGTAACACATTTAAACTTATATTAATAAAATGAAGCTTTTCTTACTATCTGTCTGAAGCAAAGGCAAGTGTCTGTCTGAAGCAAAGGCAAGTGTCTGTCTGAAACAAAGGCAAGTGTCTGTTTGAAACAAAGGCCTGTGTCTGTTTGAAGCAAAGGCAGTGTCTGTTTGAAACAAAGGCCAGTGTCTGTTTGAAGCAAAGGCAAGTGTCTGTCTGAAGCAAAGGCAAGTGTCTGTTTGAAACAAAGGCAAGTGTCTGTTTGAAGCAAAGGCAAGTGTCTGTTTGAAGCAAAGGCAAGTGTCTGTCTGAAGCAAAGGCAAGTGTCTGTTTGAAACAAAGGCAAGTGTCTGTCTGAAGCAAAGGCAAGTGTCTGTTTGAAGCAAAGGCAAGTGTCTGTCTGAATCAAAGGCAAGTGTCTGTTTGAAGCAAAGGCCAGTGTCTGTTTGAAGCAAAGGCAAGTGTCTGTCTGAAGCAAAGGCAAGTGTCTGTTTGAAACAAAGGCAAGTGTCTGTCTGAAGCAAAGGCAAGTGTCTGTTTGAAACAAAGGCAAGTGTCTGTCTGAAGCAAAGGCAAGTGTCTGTCTGAAGCAAAGGCAAGTGTCTGTCTGAAGCAAAGGCCAGTAATGTCAGCGCAACGCCGGGTACTTCTGTTAGTATAAGATTGTTGTTTCAGGTTGTTCATGTGTTATTGGACTTGACTAACACTGTATTGGGTGAGGTTTTCCAATCCTGCTCTCTAACATGTTACTGCGAGATGTTGTCAGGTGCTATGACGTGTTGAATGTCATTCAACAGCTTGTTGTAATAATACACCGGAAATGATATTCCTTTGGATGATGAAGAGGCGCAAGGACGAGACATGTTGGGATGAAAGTCAGAATATTACAAGGATGAGATGTATTGACACTGAGTATGAGAGTATCGTGCTGGTAGATATGAACACACTCACCAGGGAGTATCGTGCTGGTAGATATGAACACACTCACCAGAGAGTATCGTGCTGGTAGATATGAACACACTCACCAGGTGCTGGTAGATATGAACACACTCACCAGGTGCTGGTAGATATGAACACACTCACCAGGTGCTGGTAGATATGAACACACTCACCAGGGAGTATCGTGCTGGTAGATATGAACACACTCACCAGGTGCTGGTAGATATGAACACACTCGCCAGGGAGTATCGTGCTGGTAGATATGAACACACTCGCCAGGGAGTATCGTGCTGGTAGATATGAACACACTGGCCAGGGAGTATCGTGCTGGTAGATATGAACACACTCACCAGGTGCTGGTAGATATGAACACACTCACCAGGGAGTATCGTGCTGGTAGATATGAACACACTCACCAGAGAGTATCGTGCTGGTAGATATGAACACACTCACCAGGTGCTGGTAGATATGAACACACTGGCCAGGGAGTATCGTGCTGGTAGATATGAACACACTGGCCAGGGAGTATCGTGCTGGTAGATATGAACACACTCGCCAGGGAGTATCGTGCTGGTAGATATGAACACACTCACCAGGTGCTGGTAAATATGAACACACTCACCAGGTGCTGGTAGATATGAACACACTCACCAGGTGCTGGTAGATATGAACACACTGGCCAGGGAGTATCGTGCTGGTAGATATGAACACACTCGCCAGGGAGTATCGTGCTGGTAGATATGAACACACTGGCCAGGGAGTATCGTGCTGGTAGATATGAACACACTCGCCAGGGAGTATCGTGCTGGTAGATATGAACACACTCACCAGGTGCTGGTAGATATGAACACACTCACCAGGGAGTATCGTGCTGGTAGATATGAACACACTCGCCAGGGAGTATCGTGCTGGTAGATATGAACACACTCACCAGGGAGTATCGTGCTGGTAGATATGAACACACTCACCAGAGAGTATCGTGCTGGTAGATATGAACACACTCACCAGGTGCTGGTAGATATGAACACACTCACCAGGTGCTGGTAGATATGAACACACTCACCAGAGAGTATCGTGCTGGTAGATATGAACACACTCGCCAGGGAGTATCGTGCTGGTAGATATGAACACACTCGCCAGGGAGTATCGTGCTGGTAGATATGAACACACTCACCAGAGAGTATCGTGCTGGTAGATATGAAACACATCGCCAGGGAGTATCGTGCTGGTAGATATGAACACACTCACCAGGGAGTATCGTGCTGGTAGATATGAACACACTCACCAGAGAGTATCGTGCTGGTAGATATGAACACACTCACCAGGTGCTGGTAGATATGAACACACTGGCCAGGGAGTATCGTGCTGGTAGATATGAACACACTCGCCAGGGAGTATCGTGCTGGTAGATATGAACACACTCACCAGGGAGTATCGTGCTGGTAGATATGAACACACTCACCAGGGAGTATCGTGCTGGTAGATATGAACACACTCACCAGGGAGTATCGTGCTGGTAGATATGAACACACTCACCAGGTGCTGGTAGATATGAACACACTCACCAGGTGCTGGTAGATATGAACACACTCACCAGAGAGTATCGTGCTGGTAGATATGAACACACTCGCCAGGGAGTATCGTGCTGGTAGATATGAACACACTCGCCAGGGAGTATCGTGCTGGTAGATATGAACACACTCACCAGAGAGTATCGTGCTGGTAGATATGAACACACTCGCCAGGGAGTATCGTGCTGGTAGATATGAACACACTCACCAGGGAGTATCGTGCTGGTAGATATGAACACACTCACCAGAGAGTATCGTGCTGGTAGATATGAACACACTCGCCAGGGAGTATCGTGCTGGTAGATATGAACACACTCACCAGGTGCTGGTAGATATGAACACACTCACCAGGTTGCTGGTAGATATGAACACACTCGCCAGGGAGTATCGTGCTGGTAGATATGAACACACTCGCCAGGTAGTGCTGGTAGATATGAACACACTCACCAGGGAGTATCTCGGCTCGTTCTGGTAGATTGTTCCAACCCTGGTCCAGTTGAACTCTTGCAGGAGTTTCAGTCTGGGGGCGTTGAACGCGTTCTCACTGGGGACCACTCGGAAGAAGTTCGGGAAGTGCTGAGCGGTGAACATGGGGTGCGTGTCTGCATACGACAGCTGGAACACACATACTCCGTCACAACTACACAGCAAAACAACCAACATAACATCGTGGGTGGACATTGACAAATATCGGGAATAATTAGAATAAAGATAAAGGTGAGTTGTCAATATTCGGAGAAAATGGTAAATATCAAAGTGGAAGAAAATAAGTGTTTATTTGAAAGTTTTGGACACCACTGAAATGTAGATCGCTTCATCCTCTTTCTAGAAGTACTCCCAACATCTGTCCTCATCTTGGCTATTTATACAATCTACTCTCCGACAAAGATAGCCAACCCCACTTTTTTAATCTAAACTAGTTTCATCGATTCAAAATGTTTCTTTAGATGATGCACAAAATCAATGTTAAACAACCATTATCATTAACAGTCATAGACACATTTCAAATTAACAAAGCAGAATGGCGACCACATTAATACCTTAGAAATATCCACGAGTTAAGATGACAACGGAACCATCGTACTTATTTAATAAACTAACTTGTCACAGTGTCGAGTTTAATATTAAAGTGACTCTCCATTTAATTACTGTTAGGGATTGGTTCGGGGGATGGACATCAACCGCGCGTTCATAGATTATAGACATATAATATTAGAACTATCATAGTGATTACAGTCAGTGTCAAAGGACGTGTCTAATGTAACAGGTAATGTCTTGTCTCATGAAAGTTGGTGGTCTGTCTTGCTATGTATGATAGTTGGTTGCCTTGTTCTTTCGACTCTTGTCTTGCTATTACACGTGTTGTCTTGTCTTTCTATTATGAAGTTGGTGTGTCCTTGTCTTGCTATGTATGATAGTTGGTGTGTCCTTGTCTTGCTATGTATGACAGTTGGTGTGTCCTGCTTGCATGTACACTGTTGTCCTGCTCTATGTACGACAGTTGGTGTGTCCTTGTCTCTATGTCGACAGTGGTGTCTTGTTCATGACCCTCGTCCAGGGTGGAGGTCCACGGTGTCAAAGATTGTCTTGCTACGACCAGAACTACTCACAGGGAAGAGACAGTTACCATCTTGTCACTCTCTTCATGTATTTAACAAAATAAAGTTCAAGTGGTAATTCTATAAGTTGCTTGCGGGTTCACTTCCTCTAATTCAACCTTCCCAATTCCTAATTTAGCGTAGTTAGTACTTATAGCGTATAAACCGAACGGTAGTAAGACGCGGTGCTAAATATAAAAATATAAGTTGCTAGTAGGAGCAGATAAACAGGGACATTCATACTGAATATAACAATACGAACATCATTGTTGATTGTAGAGGAGTGTACTGCCGCGGTATATATCCTGTGATGGGGGTCTGAACGATTGAACTCGAGCAAAGCTCCGGCAGGGGCCAGAGAGGGTCATTGAGGCAAGGGGGAAGTTCTTATCCTCATATTACCCTCGAAATAGGGAGGAAATCACTCGCTTTGCAACAATATTTATTTCTCTGGTTTATATCCTAAAGCAATGACCTCGTCGCGGTTTAGTTAAAGGAGTGCGTACTATCGACTAAAGGACGTCGGTACCCTCACATCACTTTAATTCGACAAATTATAATATTTCGATGCTTACTGACCTTCCCTACTATTTTTTTCAAAATGAAGGGCCCATGTGTTTGACGTAATTAGATTCAAAGGCCTTGAGTCCGTCTGAATAAATGTCTGTGAAGCTTATCTTTGGATTGCTAACATAATACATATAGTACAGTTCTGGTAGGAACACGCTTTTTATTATTTGAAGCCACTATTGGAAATGTTTCACTAATATTTGTAATATTTTACAGGTGTCGATATTATTATTCACACACAGTGAATAGCTAGTTTCTCGGAGCTCACACTGATTTGTCTATCCTGAAAGGTAGCGATCTTACCTTGAAGTTTTACACTATGACCTTATTTTACACACTATACCATAGTGTAACAGTGCAAGGTAAGCTTGCTATTTTACAGACATGAAGATAATGTCACAACGTCGCTTCGCCATTGTCTGGTGTTTGATAACATAATTCCGTGTATTAAAGATTCGCAAATTGTTGTAGCCCCTAGGATTGAAGAACCTTTTAGAAAATATCTAAAAACTACTCTGGACTACTCTATATTGATAAAGGGCTACTAATGTTAAAATATCAGCGATAGATATCACTGCTCATAACAGACAAATTCTTCAGTTTATTAATATAGCTATCCCATCTTAAACGTTCCCCGATGACAATTAGAACAATATATAACATTTACCAAGTTTAGCCCTAGTGTGTTTAATAAACCATTCTCTCACTAATGTAAAAATATTAGTGTCCGACAGTGAGGCCGGTTCCTTGTTCAGCAGGTAGTCAGTCAGCCTCACAGCTCTGGGGCTTATAGGAGAGAGGAGAGAGCTTAATTGAAAGGAAAGAGACGTTTAAAATAGTCTTGGTTCGTGTTTTTCTAACCAAGTATTATATAAATGGAGGATTCCAGATTCTGACGAGGAACCCTACATATACGTGGTCAGTGGTTACAAATGGATCCCAGTTCGAGTTGGGGCTAGTGAAATGAGTGGACAGGCGTGTATGAGTGTGGGCTAGCGTGTCCAGTGAGAGGACCAGCGTGTCCTGGAGGGGGCTAGCCTGTTCAGTGAGAGGACCAGCGTGTCATGGAGTGGGATAGCCCGTTCAGTGAGAGGAGCAGCGTGTACCGGAGGGGGCTAGCTTGTTCAGTGAGAGGACCAGCGTGTCCTGGAGGGGGCTAGCCTGTTCAGTGAGAGGACCAGCGTGTCCTGGAGGGGGCTAGCTTGTTCAGTGAGAGGATCAGCGTGTCATGGAGGGGGCTAGCCTGTTCAGTGAGAGGACCAGCGCGTACCGGAGGGGCTAGCCTGTTCAGTGAGAGGACCAGCGTGTCCTGGAGGGGGCTAGCCTGTTCAATGAGAGGACCAGCGTGTACCGGAGGGGGCTAGCTTGTTCAGTGAGAGAACCAGCGTGTCCTGGAGGGGGCTAGCCTGTTCAGTGAGAGGACCAGCGTGTCATGGATTGGGATAGCCCGTTCAGTGAGAGGACCAGCGTGTACCGGAGGGGGCTAGCTTGTTCAGTGAGAGGACCAGCTTGTCCTGGAGGGGGCTAGCCTGTTCAGTGAGAGGACCAGCGTGTCATGGAGTGGGATAGCCCGTTCAGTGAGAGGACCAGCGTGTACCGGGGGGGGGGGGGGCTAGCTTGTTCAGTGAGAGGACCAGCGTGTACCGGAGGGGGCTAGCTTGTTCAGTGAGAGGACCAGCGTGTCATGGAGTGGGATAGCCCGTTCAGTGAGAGGACCAGCGTGTACCGGGGGGGGGGGGGGCTAGCTTGTTCAGTGAGTGGACCAGCGTGTCCTGGAGGGGGCTAGCCTGTTCAGTGAGAGGACCAGCGTGTCATGGAGTGGGATAGCCCGTTCAGTGAGAGGACCAGCGTGTACCGGAGGGGGCTAGCGTGTTCACTGAGAGGATAAGAGAGAGTAGTGTTCGTGTAAGGCGGGTAAGCGCAGTGTGTCGTGCGTGGTGATTAGTGGAGGTGTGACAAACTTTGACTGTGTATTATACATTAACTTAATATTATAAGAAACTGATGTTTAAATAGTTAATTAATCATTTTTATTTTAATCAATTAGCTATTTATTTAATCTAGTACTATTTACGTGTTCTCATTGGCTTATTAATTTACATACCTAATTATAACTTATTATTTAATTCAGTGAATTGTTTAGTTTTAGTTAATTTAATTATATCGGTGTATGTGTTTTATTCTAAATAATCAAAACCTTGAATATTTCGTGTGCGTCTTCAATTGTGTTTAGTTAGCCACGTACCCCCAATATCCTGAAAATAAAAATAGGAGCTCCCATGGTGACGTGTTAACGGACTGTGATTTACTGGTGGCCCGCATTACACTAAATTCTTTGGCAAAAAGGCCTTATATGAAACTTTAACATAAGTTATTTTTGTTTAATTTACTAAATGTCTAGAAGAACCTTTGTTTCCAAAGTATGAGACCGAAAAGTAATCTGAAAACAAAATATAAAGTATTCTAAGTTCGAACATTCATTTCTCAATTTAAATTTAACAAACATCACAAGAAAGTATAATTTTAAAGTCTGAGGCTGAAACGTAATTTAGAAAAATATCAATATATAGTCTAAACGTAACGTTACGTTGTATAAATATCCACGAACGCTAACGAACAGCTTGTCCATCAACCGATGCTCAGTCAAGAGTGGCGTTCCAGCCACTCCTGGTGAGTTATATACAGTCTCAGCCCCAGAGAAAGATAGGAAGCTATGGAGGGGGTAAATAATGACGCTCCATCTAGTGGCGGCATCTTTCTTCCGCATGGACTATCTTCAGTCTCGGACGTGACGTGATCCGGCCATTCTCGAATCATGTAAATAGTCAAGACAGTTGGCGCCAGGTTCCGACCTTGATCAACATTGGCGTGGCTCACTTACTAGGGTGGATGGACGTGTCTTGGTCGAGTTCCCGTGGATTCTACGTGTAGTTCCACGTGACTACCACTCAGCCATTGAAGAGCGACCTTACAAGTCAAACTGGCCGCTTTACTAGAAATAGTTCCTTGCCAACAACGACCCATTATAATTCACACCTATCTATATTTGTTGTAGATAAAGGGGAGTGGCCAATAGTCGGAGAAAATGGTAAGTATCAAAGTGGAAGCGGATAAGTGTTTATTTGTTGTTTTGGCTATAAAATTTAGAAAGTTTGGACACCACTGAAATGTAGATCGCTTCATCCTCTTTCTAGAAGTACTCCAACATCTGTCCTCGTAGTCGTCACAACTAACTCAACTTGGCTATTTATACAATCTACTCTCCGACAAATTTTTCTAAGAAAGTTCTTCTCATCCTATTGTTAGGGAAGCATTCATTGGCCAAGTATCAATGAGAAAACGTTCCCATGTGAGGTGTGTAAAGACGTGTTGTATTATTGGTCAAATGGAAATGCATCACAACCAAAGTTGTGCGATAGCAACACTCCACTGGATCTCCCTCAACGTGCTGTGATATTATTATTAGCACCGCGTCTTACTACCCATTATTAGGTTTGTTTCTAGTTGCCATGGGGAAGTTGTGTTTAAAAGTGAACGTCTCGGTTCTAAATGGTTTGGAAAAATGTGATGGAACTTTATAATAATTCACTAGGAACTCCTAGTTTGTATAAAACACCACTAGTCAGTAATTCACCCAAACCTGTTTAAGTGTGAAGATAGATTAACTACTAAGCGCACTAATTCAGTGAAAAATAAGGTTTTAATAGTCAAACATTTAAATGAAGGTGCAGTAATGGAACATTCATCAGAGTATAAGCTTCCAGCGACCTCTGCAGGGTCAGCGCCAGGGACTTCCGGGAGGAAGTCATCTCAAACACCAGAGCACATTACAACCAGATAAGAAGGGATGAATTGGGGACTACTCTCTCCGCGCTCCCCCCAGCTCTCTTTAGTTCAGACCCCCCCGGGGGTCTTTTGAACTTCATTTCTCTAGAACGCAATCAGGGGCGATAAAGGTACGATGATAAACGGGAGGAGAGAAGTACCTCTTCCCTTCACCCCCTCCCTCCTCTGTCCACAAAACGGGGGAGAGAGGGAGGGGGGAATTCATTATTCTAAATAAATTAGTTGAACTGTCTCAAAGCCGAGTCATTCGGAAACTGTTCTCGAGAAATTACAACTTTGTAGGAAATGTTCGCTCTTGAAGATAACTCGCTTTTTGGGTAAAGAAACCCTCCAAACTTGAGTCAAATTTGGATTCGTTTCGCTTTATCTTAATATTTATTGACTGGAAAGTTGGGAAATGTTTTAATCCAAGCAGCCATTGTTGAATTGGCTTATATGCAATCTTGAACTTAGAATTTAAACACATTATCATAAATATGATAAATATTCTTCTATACTTTGGGCAGTAACCTTTCGCCTTCAAAATTGCATGCCATAGTTAGCATATTTCTTAATAGAAGGCACTAGAGATCCTATTTAATAGATTGTAAATGTCGAGACCTTAAGGACACTAAGAGATTGAACAAATTTAAAACATTGGAGCTACATGTTTTTGTATACTTTATAAAAAATAGTATTATAAGCCTAAAGAAAATTTAACATTTTGATTAAATTAGTTAACATTCAAACAATGTTTTTATTTCACTTTAACGTTAGGACAGTTCTTTAAAACTGATTAAATTAATTATGTTTCTAAGATTTGAAAGGTTTCAAGACTTTGTCAAAGCAATTGTCCTCCCGACTAAAATATTCCTACATTTTATTCTCGTCCGAGCAGCGCAAGATTGGTCAGTTGGTCAGAAGGTCAGTAGGTCTGTGCGGCCCTCCCTCTGCACACACACACACACACACACACACACACTCACACACTCACACACTCCTAAAGGAAGCCGCAATGTTGGTGTTTCCAATCGGAGCTCGAACAAACAGGACGACAGGTAAATTGTCCTTCAAGAGGTAGACCAGTCGTGTTTGCGCATGCGCTGTGTGATGTTTGCCCAAGCCTCAGGGGCTCGAACCAAAGTTATATCGGCTTCGTTCGAGAATTTTACGATCCTCGTTTCGTACACAGGGTGCCTTATTGCTGGGAGACACGTGGGTTCGAGTCCCTGCTACATACGACGACTCAAATATCTATCAAATGTTATTTTATAACATTTTATTTCTACTTCTCGACGGTGAAAATAATACATTTGATAGTGTCCAATTTTAATTGGACAAACAGGAAAGCTACAAGATCTACTTTCATGTATTCATACGTCAAGTAATGTGATCTGTAGCTGTCAATCTCAACAAAATACTTTATATTTATAAAGGTTTTTTTCACCAAATATTATTTTAGGTTAGTAGTCTGAAACTACACTGATTTCTCACCTGTCTGATATGTTTGATCCTTGTAACACAGGTCTGGTGCTATGTTTGATCCTTGTAACACAGGTCTGGTGCTATGTTTGATCCTTGTAACACAGGTCTAGTGTTATGTTGATCCTTGTAACACAGGTCTGGTGCTATGTTTGATCCTTGTAACACAGGTCTGGTGCTATGTTTGATCCTTGTAACACAGGTCTAGTGCTATGTTTGATCCTTGTAACACAGGTTTGGTGCTATGTTTGATCATTGTAACACAGGTCTGGTGCTATGTTTGATCCTTGTAACACAGGTCTAGTGTTATGTTTGATCCTTGTAACACAGGTCTGGTGCTAGTTTGATCCTTGTAACACAGGTCTGGTGCTATGTTTGATCCTTGTAACACAGGTCTAGTGTTATGTTTGATCCTTGTAACACAGGTCTGGTGCTATGTTTGATCCTTGTAACACAGGTCTGGTGCTATGTTTGATCCTTGTAACACAGGTTTGGTGCTATGTTTGATCCTTGTAACACAGATCTGGTGCTATGTTTGATCCTTGTAACACAGGTCTAGTGCTATGTTTGATCCTTGTAACACAGGTTTGGTGCTATGTTTGATCCTTGTAACACAGGTCTGGTGCTATGTTTGATCCTTGTAACACAGGTCTGGTGCTATGTTTGATCCTTGTAACACAGGTCTGGTGCTAGTTGATCCTTGTAACACAGTTTGGTCTACACCAGACAAGACAAGAGAATACATCAAAGATCGTGTTGAAATAACGCCTGCTAGTAAACTAACGCAGACCCGCTCAACACAACTGTATCACATCTAGTCCAGCCAATCTTAGTTAGGCGAGAGTCCTTTAAACCACGGAGTTTATCTGGGGACCCAATATACGGGGACTGCAATGAGGTCCATTACCTTGGAATACCAATTTCGAATTTTGATTTTTTTTCAATGCCAACGTTTTGTATAGTTTTTTATCACAAATAAAAAGTTTTTAACCCCAACCCATTTTGAGTAATTAGTATATCAAAGTGGTCAATCAATTATCGTAAAATATTAAGTTGCGCATAACTCTAAATAGCTTCAAGGGGCATCCAAATTTCAAAAATTTCTAAGTGAGGAACAAGTTAATTAAAACAAAAATCAAAGCGAAGACTACTCATAGGTTCTAGACTAAAGAGTGACCCATTTTTCAAAAAAAGCTGAAGGAGGGTGTCTCCAAATAATTAAAAAAACTATTTGATTTTAAAGAATTGAACAGGAGGAACACGGTTTAAAATATACCGAAGATCAAATATGAATGAGAAAGTATTAAATGGCTTTAAACAGAAATCTAACATTTTAAGTAATCATGTTATTAATAATTTATGACCCCCTATGAAAAGGATCTGGTTCAGCCCCTGATGTAGTATTCATTAAATTAGACTTTAAAACCCTTGATTAATCTAGCGAGTTATTATGTGCAAACAAAATGTTGTGCTACAAAACTAGTACAAAACTTTGGCATAGAAAAAAATTCAAAATTTGAAAGTGGTACTCCATGTTAATGGACCTGACTGCAATGTGTCTTAATAGAACGCACCCGGGAGTGGAACCCCCTTTACCCCCGTCTGGCTCTAGTGCATCACTGCCAAGTGGAGTAGATGCACGGTTAGTGTGCCTGACTCCTATCCTCTGATAAATATTGAATAGTAACTGAGCCATATTGTTTTAGACTAATTCCCGACTGCATTATCACTAACCAGTACATGACGTCACTGTCATAGCTAACCCCTCGTGGTGTAGTGATCAGAGGTCCCGGGCTCGGTATATTACAGATATGTGAGTGAGTCAAGGTCATTTTTTAGGTTTTAAATGATTTTTATTTTATTTTTAATTTGTCAAATTTTGTCATTATTCATTTTTATTTTTGCATTTATTATTTAATCATCTTTTTATGTTTTTCGTCAGTCATTTTTATTGTATATAATTTATTTTTCTACGATTTGTTATTTTTTGGTGGTTGTAGTGTACGTATGTTCATTTTTTCATATTTAAAATATTGTTCAACTTTCTCAAGAAAGTATTGAATTGTGACAATTTTTGACCTAAAGAAGGGATCAATCTTTATGTTTTATGGCCCCTGCACCCAAAAAATGTTGCTCTTACAATTCTGGCTGTTCGCTTGTCTGTCTGTCTATTCTTCCGTCCCTGGAATTACTCTCTAAATTACCTTGTGGATTTTGTTCAAACTTAATAGTTGGATGTTATATGGTCATTTCTCAACAGTTTTTCGACTTTTATTCTAACCCCTAATTGTTGAAGAATAATTTTAGAAGATTGTAAATTTGTCTAAATGGGTTTGATTCATTTTGTTTAAAATATGTATCTGTGGTGTGTTTTACATAAAACATGAGACTGTTTGTGGTTTTTAAGTGCACTGTAGTTTACTGATGACTGTAAAATGTTGTAACTCTAGTTGAGCTGTTTTATATTTGACCATCAATGGAACATTAGTGAAGCCTCGTCCTCTCGCTGCCAGGACATCACATGGGGAGCAGATAAATCGGTATCCGTGCCGGTTGACCGGGATCGATGGAGGAACCACATGTGATGTCCTCTTCTTGCCCGCGACAGTAGCGCTGTGGTGGATATTAACTCAAGTGAGCCTCTTGCCTTGTCAACTGGGTCTCGACACAGGCCTTAATCACTGATACTGTTAGAAGAACGGTCAAAACACCTGGCCCTGACCAAGGAAAATTGAGAGCTAGTATTGTCCAGTGGAAAATGGAGAGCTAGTATTGTCCAGTGGAAAATGGAGAGCTAGTATTGTCCAGTGGAAATGGAGAGCTAGTATTGTCCAGGGAAAATAGAGAGCTAGTATTGTCCAGTGGAAATAGAGAGCTAGTATTGTCCAGTGAAATAGAGAGCTAGTATTGTCCAGTGGAAATAGAGAGCTAGTATTGTCCAGTGGAAATAGAGAGCTAGTATTGTCCAGTGGAAATAGAGAGCTAGTATTGTCCAGTGGAAATAGAGAGCTAGTATTGTCCAGTGGAAATAGAGAGCTAGTATTGTCCAGTGGAAATAGAGAGCTAGTATTGTCCAGGGAAAATGGAGAGCTAGTATTGTCCAGGGAAAATGGAGAGCTAGTATTGTCCAGGGAAATGAGAGCTAGTATTGTCCAGGGAAAATGGAGAGCTAGTATTGCCAGTGGAAATAGAGAGCTAGTATTGTCCAGTGGAAATAGAGAGCTAGTATTGTCCAGGGAAAATGAGAGCTAGTATTGTCCAGGGAAAATGGAGAGCTAGTATTGCCTAAATAATACAATATCACTTTTGGAAAGAAATGACTCCAAATAAATTATGATTGACTAAACATCTGGTATGGCCTTTCCGTACATTCAAAAAATGGAACTTATATTGGTTGTAGGCAAAAACATCTTCCTCTAGAGTAGACAACAGCGCTAGTTACTGCTCCTGTTGAATGGTAACGAACTAGTCAAAGGTAGAAGCTGGAAAGTCTACCGATCTTTGACAAACGGGGGTGGAATATTAGCTCAGTGGTCGGGGAGGCTAAACACGGGTCTAGAGTTCTTGGTTCAGTGCCAGAGAGGATCCTACAATACTTGAGAATACAGTGTAATGTAATCCAACCACTGAGAGGGAATGTATTAGCCGTGGGATGGCCAGTCGATGGACATCGAGTAAGTGATAGCATTAATACAATATAGAGCCACGGTTAATTTTGTACCTGCAAGCCATAATGATGAAATAGTCCAACTGGTTGAACACAATTACTAATTAGTTTAATTACTACAGTAAAAGTGCTCTCTGCGCTGCGACATGAAGAGTTGGCAAAATAATGGCCTTGAGTATAATACACCGGGAGGGGAGCTCTAACTAACCTTGTCACAATGCTACTCTTCAATTGAGAGGAACGAGTCCTGTACAAATACCGCTATGTATGGCAAGTTTGGTTGCTATCAGCTGGGAACTATAGGTGGTTATCAGAGAGATATAGGTGGGAACTATAGGTGGCTATCAGAAAGATATAGGTGGGAACTATAGGTGGCTATCAGAGAAATATAGGTGGGAACTATAGGTGGCTATCAGAGAGATATAGGTGGGAACTATAGGTGGCTATCAGAGAGATATAGGTGGGAACTATAGGTGGCTATCAGAGAGATATAGGTGGGAACTATAGGTGGCTATCAGAAAGATATAGGTGGGAACTATAGGTGGCTATCAGAAAGATATAGATGGGAACTATAGGTGGCTATCAGAGAGATATAGGTGGGAACTATAGGTGGCTATCAGAGAGATATAGGTGGGAACTATAGGTGGCTATCAGAGAGATATAGGTGGGAACTATAGGTGGCTATCAGAAAGATATAGGTGGGAACTATAGGTGGCTATCAGAAAGATATAGATGGGAACTATAGGTGGCTATCAGAGAGATATAGGTGGGAACTATAGGTGGCTATCAGAGAAATATAGGTGGGAACTATAGGTGGCTATCAGAGAGATATAGGTGGGAACTATAGGTGGCTATCAGAGAGATATAGGTGGGAACTATAGGTGGCTATCAGAGAGATATAGGTGGGAACTATAGGTGGCTATCAGAGAGATATAGGTGGGAACTATAGGTGGCTATCAGAAAGATATAGGTGGGAACTATAGGTGGCTATCAGAAAGATATAGATGGGAACTATAGGTGGCTATCAGAGAGATATAGATGGGAATTGGATCCAAGATTAAATTGTACGATACAACTTTAAGGTTGTAGCTCACGTCCAAACACTTCACGTAAAAATCTAAAAATTCTGTGTTCATACGTCAAGTGATGTGATCTGCATCTGTCCCTCTAGGTACAAAATAACACTAATAGTATAGTAATACGTCATCAGTGGTGTCCGAAAGCAAATATGCTAGTATTTAAAAACTGTTCCTTCCGCCAATATCGTACTCTTCCTCTTAATATAACTAAGGGAATATCGTGCTCTTCCTCTTAATATAACTAAGGGAATATCGTACTCTTCCTCTTAATATAACTAAGGGAATATCGTACTCTTCCTCTTAATATAACTAAGGGAATATCGTGCTCTTCCTCTTAATATAACTAAGGGAATATCGTGCTCTTCCTCTTAATATAACTAAGGGAATATCGTGCTCTTCCTCTTAATATAACTAAGGGAATATCGTGCTCTTCCTCTTAATATAACTAAGGGAATATCATACTCTTCCTCTTAATATAACTAAGGGAATATCGTGCTCTTCCTCTTAATATAACTAAGGGAATATCGTGCTCTTCCTCTTAATATAACTAAGGGAATATCGTGCTCTTCCTCTTAATATAACTAAGGGAATATCGTGCTCTTCCTCTTAATATAACTAAGGGAATATCATACTCTTCCTCTTAATATAACTAAGGGAATATCGTGCTCTTCCTCTTAATATAACTAAGGGAATATCGTGCTCTTCCTCTTAATATAACTAAGGGAATATCGTGCTCTTCCTCTTAATATAACTAAGGGAATATCGTGCTCTTCCTCTTAATATAACTAAGGGAATATCATACTCTTCCTCTTAATATAACTAAGGGAATATCGTGCTCTTCCTCTTAATATAACTAAGGGAATATCTTACTCTTCCTCTTAATATAACTAAGGGAATATCGTGCTCTTCATCTTAATATAACTAAGGGAATATCGTGCTCTTCATCTTAATATAACTAAGGGAATATCATACTCTTCCTCTTAATATAACTAAGGGAATATCGTGCTCTTCCTCTTAATATAACTAAGGGAATATCGTGCTCTTCCTCTTAATATAACTAAGGGAATATCATACTCTTCCTCTTAATATAACTAAGGGAATATCGTGCTCTTCCTCTTAATATAACTAAGGGAATATCGTGCTCTTCCTCTTAATATAACTAAGGGAATATCATACTCTTCCTCTTAATATAACTAAGGGAATATCGTGCTCTTCCTCTTAATATAACTAAGGGAATATCTTACTCTTCCTCTTAATATAACTAAGGGAATATCATACTCTTCCTCTTAATATAACTAAGGGAATATCGTGTTTTCTCAATGAGAATAGTAACATCCAGTAGAATATATATGATATCTGTATAAAGATGTAGTTGATGACACCTTTTGTTTCAACTGGTTGTACAATGTAACTTTGTGAACTAACTTTTACATGCTACAAAATGGCAGGCTGTTGTTCGCTGAAGAGGCGCGGTATTTATATCATGGCCTAGAGAGATATTGGGAAACATCCTAGTGGGCTATTTACACGTGTCAGTGCTAGTGCCTGGTTACTGCTATCTTAGGTTAAGTTAGTCTAGTCCTGGTCCTACAGGGACCATTAGCTCGGATATTCAGAGGAATGAATGTCACATGTCCTGCCCTTTATTCCTGATTCCAACAGTATGTGAACCTAGGTCTCTGTTGAGGCCGCCATTGCTCTGGGTGGGATCTATTTATCTTTGTCCAACACACTCGTCCCCTGACTCTTAGAACCTTCCTTGTCTCCACTGACTCTTAGAACCTTCCTTGTCGTCCCCTGACTCTTAGAACCTTCCTTGTCGTCCCCTGACTCTTAGAACCTTCCTTGTCGTCCCCTGACTCTTAGAACCTTCGTTGTCGTCCCTGACTCTTAGAACCTTCCTTGTCTCCACTGACTCTTAGACTTCTTGTCTCCTGAACTTAGAACTTCCTTGTCTCCTGGAACTTAGAACCTTCTTGTCTCTGAACTTAGAACCTTCCTTGTCTCCCTGGAACTTAGAACCTTCCTTGTCTCCCTGGAACTTAGAACCTTCCTTGTCGCCCCTGTCACATAGAACCGTCTCTCCTGGAACTCTTATTGGTGGTCCGGAAAAGAAACATCCCGACGATCACATAAGTTGTTTGATGCTGTGCTGTCACGAGAATACAGATAAAAACAAAAGTGACGTCAGCGAGTTGTTGGTAAGGTTAGAAGGCTAGTAAAGAAACTAAAACCATTCTTCCGAAAGAAGGGGATTTCTGAATCGCTCCACCCCAAGACGTTATTCAAGACTATAAAACTAAGTTTTACTTTTCCTTGTCATAGTTTCCTACGGTCTTGTTTGTGGAAGAGGAGGAGGGGCCTAAAGACCACGAGTTAAAGAAGAAAGTGAAGGAAGGTTTTATATTAATGGTCTCTCAACAGCTTACTTCCATGCAAGTGGCAGTAATTGCAGGAAATGAAGGGAGGGTGCTAACAGGGTTGTTACTGACTCAGGAGGGTAGAGGAGGTCTGTTACTGACTCACTAGGGTAGAGGAGGTCTGTTACTGACTCACTAGGGTAGAGGTCTGTTACTGACTCACGAGGGTAGAGGACGGTTGTTACAAACATATCAATTGTGCTGTAAGAATTTGTTGGTGTTTAAAACTCTTGTTGTTTCCCAACTTGTGATGGAGGCTGAGTGTTCCACCACCGACAATTCTTTTGGGTATTGAGCCCGTGGGACCATTTAACTGACTCCGTTTAACGCGCTGCTGTTAGAATGGATGACCTGGTTACTTGGTGATCGACAGGAGTGGTGGCCATGTCCTAAGTAGAATATTACAAAACACTACAAATGCTTCATTGACTCAGTCAGCACGAGAACAAACCTGAACAATATGTTGTGAATATCAGACATAATATCTAGTGGAGCATACTAACGTACTAACACTGACACTGTGCTTGTGTCAGCACGGTACTAACACTGACACTGTGCTTGTGTCAGCACGGTACTAAACACTGACACTGTGCTTGTGTCAGCACGGTACTAACACTGACACTGTGCTTGTGTCAGCACGGTACTAACACTGACACTGTGCTTGGATGTATTACAGTGTTTTATTTAGCTAATTTTAAAATACTATTATAAGTAAATGCAGGTACATTACTCATGTTGGAAAGAGGATCATTTAGACCAGAGCACTAACTCAGGTTGATGGAACAAACCCTTCACTTCATACTACAAACCTCAAGAGTAGACCCCATTCAAAAACTAATTCTTTATATATTTTTTATATTTGGTCCTTTTGTCCCTATGTTAATAATAACATGTCGTTCATTTATAAATTACCCCCCTACCTTAACTTATTTCCCCCGGAACTCTTCAGATCAGCTTTGCATTCTGGGTAAGCACATTATGTATTCGTGTCGTAACCTTCAGCGAAACCCAAATAATAAAATGTCGACATCGGTTGAAACAATAATTAGGCAACCCCCCCCCCCCCCCTCCCTACACACACACGTACTTGAGTAAATCAATTTTACACTCTACATTTAACAAGAACTAGGTCCGCTGTCAACACTCCTATCTCTAATTCCATCTTAACATCGTTCATTTAGAATGGTTTGGTCATCCCAAAGTCCCTCGTCTTTATACATTTATTTAAATTAGTATTAACTAATAATTGTGAGCTATTGTAAACCCTAGTTAATAAAACAACATTTTAAATACTTTGGCACTAACCCAACATTGTTTGTTATTTGAGGATTGAAATAGTCCTTGCTCGAGTTTGTAATACAACCCGCTCCACAGACATATATCACAGGCACTTGCATAAACTAGAACATATTCAGATCTTATATTGACACTATCTTAACCTAATACAGCAACAATTTACCATTCTTGACAGCATGGGGTTTAATAAGTCTTTCAACCGGTTATGATTGGTGTTTATTGGCACGCCTGCCCCTGGTCGAGAGCACCAAGGTTGAAATACAACTTGAAGGGGGCCTATTATTGTACAAAGCTGGAGAGAGAGAGAAGCCGTAAATTGTGTTTTAAAGCCGGTGAAATGGCTCAAGTATAATCCACATGGAAGGGTTTAAATGTTTAGCGAGGCTGCGTACATTTGATTTAAATTTAGGTTTTAACACTCCCCTCCCCTTTTCATTCAATTCAACCCAACACATTATTCTTTACACGAATATGTGTTCTTAATTTCTCATACAGAGAAAGTATTATATTCATGACAGTTTTTGAGCTCGATATTATGTTTTTAGACAACTTGTGTGTCCTTGTTGTGGAACATTGTGTGTCTGTAACTGGTTCAATCCTGACAGTCACACGTTATAATGTCGTACCTTGAGGAGTTTAACTCTAGCTCTAAATTTAACAGTAATTAACTGACGACAGAAGATTGAAAAGGTTGTTACAAATTCTACTGGACCATGATTGGCAATGATTTAATTTGGTGCCCGCCAAAATGAATCACTAAACCTAAATGATTATTTGATATCTAGAACTACCTGCGTGAGATGCCAGCGTCGGGACGCCTTGGCGATTGGGTCGGTGACCTGGGTACAGGCGGCGCCGAACAGCATCACCTTGTGTGGACCGATGTGCATCATGTCGAAGAACGCCTTGACCCCCACAGCTGCGTTACACTGAAACAAGACAACGGCCATTACCACCTGAGAAACTGAGTTGATCAAACCTGTTGACTATTTACAACGACCATTCAGTTTATCATATTTTCAAATAGATATTGTGCTAGAAATGTTAATCTTGTGATGAAAAGATAGACATCAAGTAAATATTTTATCGAAACTATTCAAAATGAAATAATATAAATCTTTTAACTAAATGTTTGGATCCATTAGTACAGAACATGTTGTAAAGTGTGCAGTGTCACTTAGATCACCACGAGTGGACAATATATAGTCACGTGCTCAGCCCTAAGATATCATTCAACCAGCGAGTTCTCGTTTATAAGCTGTGTGAAGGAACACAGGATATATCACTACCCATCATGCTCTAGTATCCCACTAAGTGCAGGTAGGAGTGTAATGTCCCATCATGCTCTAGTATCCCACTAAGTGCAGGTAGGAGTGTAATGTCCCATCATGCTCTAGTATCCCACTAAGTGCAGGTAGGAGTGTAATGTCCCATCATACTCTAGTATCCCACTAAGTGCAGGTAGGAGTGTAATGTCCCATCATGCTCTAGTATCCCACTAAGTGCAGGTAGGAGTGTAATGTCCCATCATGCTCTAGTATCCCACTAAGTGCAGGTAGGAGTGTAATGTCCCATCATGCTCTAGTATCCCACTAAGTGCAGGTAGGAGTGTAATGTCCCATCATGCTCTAGTATCCCACTAAGTGCAGGTAGGAGTGTAATGTCCCATCATGCTCTAGTATCCCACTAAGTGCAGGTAGGAGTGTAATGTCCCATCATACTCTAGTATCCCACTAAGTGCAGGTAGGAGTGTAATGTCCCATCATGCTCTAGTATCCCACTAAGTGCAGGTAGGAGTGTAATGTCCCATCATGCTCTAGTATCCCACTAAGTGCAGGTAGGAGTGTAATGTCCCATCATACTCTAGTATCCCACTAAGTGCAGGTAGGAGTGTAATGTCCCATCATGCTCTAGTATCCCACTAAGTGCAGGTAGGAGTGTAATGTCCCATCATACTCTAGTATCCCACTAAGTGCAGGTAGGAGTGTAATGTCCATCATGCTCTAGTATCCCACTAAGTGCAGGTAGGAGTGTAATGTCCCATCATGCTCTAGTATCCCACTAAGTGCAGGTAGGAGTGTAATGTCCCATCATACTCTAGTATCCCACTAAGTGCAGGTAGGAGTGTAATGTCCCATCATGCTCTAGTATCCCACTAAGTGCAGGTAGGAGTGTAATGTCCCATCATGCTCTAGTATCCCACTAAGTGCAGGTAGGAGTGTAATGTCCCATCATGCTCTAGTATCCCACTAAGTGCAGGTAGGAGTGTAATGTCCCATCATGCTCTAGTATCCCACTAAGTGCAGGTAGGAGTGTAATGTCCCATCATGCTCTAGTATCCCACTAAGTGCATGTAGGAGTGTAGGAAGCACAATTTCAACCTCCACCACTATATATAACTATTGTAATATTCTTATTCCCGCCATTGGATTGGTCTAGGGTACAAACAACCCCAACCTCTTCATTCTCCTTGTGATTTGTCACCATTTCAATACCTGTGTGTTTCATTGGTCAACTGGAACTGTCTTTATTTGAATATAGGTGGGAGGGGTTGAGTAACAAAATAGGGGTTTTAAGGATCTTGTTTCTCTCCCCCAGGTCTAAAGAGTTCAGGGCCCTCGCCCCGCAAACTTTTGATGATTGGATGTCTTTAAGTTATTTGTAGCTTGTTACTAATACTAAGCATCTTATATTCAAAAATAGTAGAAGGGAGTGAAATAAACTTCAAATAGAGACATCTAATTTTCGGAATCATTCCTTGTCCCCCAAACCTCCTCTGAAATGTCGGCCCGGCTTGTGATGAGGTAAAAACCCAGATTGGTGTTTGTGTGTCACATATATGTCTGTGTCACCATTCCCTACGTTTATATCCAACATATAATTGCTTTAAACATTTAGGAGAGCTGATAATAAGTTCTGTACAGAAGTTTAGCTCGCAGACGTCCTGCCTATGTCTATATACACATAGTAGTGTATTCTGGCGGAAGGATCAACTCATGTCAGGGCTGTTTGAAGTGTATGGTCTGGCAACAAGATCGTAATGGGAACAAGGGGCTCAACAAATACGTCATCTGGGTAATAGCCTCTGTGTTGTCCGATGTAGGGTCCCTCTAGACATAAAGATATCCGTGAACTGGGGATCTAGGGGGGGGAGGGGGTAAAATAAACACTCCAGAGTCTATAAATTTGGACGGGGTATTGACTTCGCCTCTGTGTTGCTCGGTATATTGTATGCCCTAAGTTGGGGGTTGCTAGAACTTAAGATTGCTGGGCGATATTGGGGGTTGACCTCCCTGTGTGTGGGGATTTGTTGTGCTCTCTTGAATAAAGATCAGCGGAGTCGCTCTCTTGTGTGATTTGTGACGTGTGGGGATATTGTTGCTCTCTTGTTGTGAGGATATTGTTGCTCTCTTGTTGTGGGGATATGTTGCTCTCTTGTTGTGGGGATATTGTTGCTCTCTTGTTGTGGGGATATTGTTGCTCTCTTGTTGTGGGGATATTGTTGCTCTCTTGTTGTGGGGATATGGTTGCTCTCTTGTTGTGGGGATATTGTTGCTCTCTTGTTGTGGGGATATGTTGCTCTCTTGTTGTGGGGATATGATGGTTGGCTCTTTGTGGATGTTCTCCTTGTTGTGGGATAATTATGTCTTTCTGTGTGGTATGTTGCTTGACTTGTTGTGGGATATGGTGCTCTCTTGTTGTGGGGATATGTTCTCTCTTGTTGTGGGGATATAGCAATGTTGAGATGCTGGCACATAATTCAGAGTTTTCTCGACTAACCTCTAACGGTCTGCGTTGTTCTCTCTGTTCCGTCTGAACAATATTCCTCCCATAGAAGAATGGAGGGAAGAGAGGACACCCCTCGCCTCTCTTCCATCGTTATGGTGTGTCTTCCATATTGGTAATTTGATGGATCTAACGAGTCTTTCTGCTCTTGTACAGCTCTAACTCGATATCTGGATCTTAACTGGACATTTCGTGATTATAGCTATATCTATTAAATTAAGGGTAGTTTACTGATAATTGATCCTGCATGTTTGAAATATTCCGTAAATGGTAATGTCGGAATCTAACCAGACTGTATGAGACTGGCGCCTTTACTCGCGTGTTCTTGAGCAATCTTTTGAAAGTGTCCGTGACTTGCAATCGAGCTAAATCTTTTAATTACGATTTCATTGCGAGGTTATGTCGGTCAGAAAAAGACATTTTCCATAAATCTTTCCAGGATAAAAATTCTGCTCATAAAATTCCGGGAAAGGAGTATTAATCTACAGCAGACCTGATGTTAGTAACATATCCAACCACTTAGCTCTGTAGTCGCTACGTGAGTTTGAGGAGAGAACTGTTATCTCTGTTATTGTAACTCACGTGTGAGGAGAGAACTGTTATCTCTGTTATTGTAACTCATCCGATGATAAATTAAACTGAAGTGAAAACTTCACAACTCGGGACATCTCGAGAACATTCGTTTCATTTTAATCAGTTTAAAAAGAACCAGTAAAAATGGAAAGCCATATTTTGTGTAAAATGATCCATAACCGAGAATATTCCATCTCCCCGGTCTCGTCAGTAGCATTGAAACCACGCTCGGGGGGAGAATAAAACAAATAAATATTAGTCCCCCCTCCCTCTGTCGTATTTCTATGAAACAAGTACTTTTGTTGTTCGGCGCTCAGGCGTGCGTCAACTGTTTCACGGGATTGAAGCAACAGTGGCGCTGCTCGCGGGGGAGACTGAAAGCAAACAACGGCTAGCCTTGGGCCTGGGGTGGGGTTGGGGGAGGTGAGACAAGGAACTGAACAAAAACACTTCACATGCTATAAATGAAACGAAAACAAGTTATCCTCTCTGTGACTCTCTCTCTCTCTACCTACCTATCTCTCTCTACCTACTATCTCTCTCTCCTACCTACCTATCTCTCTCTCTCTACCTACCTACTCTCTCTCTACCTACCTACCTCTCTCTACCTATATCTCCTCTTACCTACTATCCTCTCTACCTACCTATCTCTCTCTCTCTACCTACCTTCTCTCTCTACTACCTATCTCTCTTACCTACTACTCTCTCTACCTACCTATCTCTCTCTACCTACCTATCTCTCTCTACCTACCTATCTCTCTCTACCTACCTATCTCTCTCTCTACCTACCTATCTCTCTCTACTCTACCTACTCTCCTACTACATCTCTCTCTACCTACCTATCTCTCTCTCTACCTACCTATCTCTCTCTCTACCTACCTATCTCTCTCTACCTACCTATCTCTCTCTACCTACCTATCTCTCTCTACCTACCTATCTCTCTCTACCTACCTATCTCTCTCTACTACCTACTCTCTCTACTCTATCTCTCTACCTACCTATCTCTCTCTACCTACCTATCTCTCTCTCTACCTAACTCTATCTCTCTCTCTACCTACCTATCTCTTCATCTCTTACCTACCTATCTCTCTCTCTACCTACCTATCTCTCTCTACCTACCTATCTCTCTCTCTACCTACCTATCTCTCTCTACTACCTACTTCTCTACTACCTATCTCTCTCTCTACCTACCTATCTCTCTCTACCTACCTATCTCTCTCTACCTACCTATCTCTCTCTACCTACCTATCTCTCTCTACCTACCTATCTCTCTCTACCTACCTATCTCTCTCTACCTACCTATCTCTCTCTACCTACCTATCTCTCTCTCTACCTACCTATCTCTCTCTCTACCTACCTATCTCTCTCTACCTACCTATCTCTCTCTCTACCTACCTATCTCTCTCCTACCTACCTATCTCTCTCTACCTACCTATCTCTCTCTACCTACCTATCTCTCTCTACCTACCTATCCTCTCTCACTACCTATCTCTCTCTACCTACCTATCTCTCTCTACCTACCTATCTCTCTCTACCTACCTATCTCTCTCTACCTACCTACTCTACTACCTACTCTCCTACCTACCTATCTCTCTCTACCTACCTATCTCCTACCTACTATCTCTTCTCTACTACTACCTATCCCACTACTATCTCTACTCTCTTACCTATCTCTCTCTCATACCTAATATATCTCTCTTACTACCTAAATATATCTTTTTCTAAGACTATCTTCGAAGAACAGAGGCTCTAAACAGAAATTTCAATAAAAGTTAAATGGCCCCTAAACCAAATTTAATGGGAAAAGAGGGGGAGGGACATGAATTATTGAGTATTTTCAATTAAAGTTGCTAAACGGGAAAATAAAAGTTTGACGGTTGGTAGCACCGTAAATGTCATGGAGTGTTCGTTGACCTCCCGACCGTGCTCAAGAGTGGTGTTGGACTTGTGCTTCAGACGGTGACAGTCATGCTGGAGCCAGAGAGGTTCGAGGCTCATTAGAATTTCGTCACTCTCTTATTGACTGGAAGATCGGGTTCGAATCTTATAATAAACATGGGGCCATTACTTTATCTGATATATCACATGGTAATACATTGAACATTCTCAGAGTGAGCTTCTCTAAGCTCGTCATCATCTGACAGACATTGAACATTCTCAGAGTGAGCTTCTCTAAGCTCGTCATCATCTGACAGACATTGAACATTCTCAGAGTGAGCTTCTCTAAGCTCGTCATCATCTGACAGACATTGAACATTCTCAGAGTGAGCTTCTCTAAGCTCGTCATCATCTGACAGACATTGAACATTCTCAGAGTGAGCTTCTCTAAGCTCGTCATCATCTGACAGACATTGAACATTCTCAGAGTGAGCTTCTCTAAGCTCGTCATCATCTGACAGACATTGAACATTCTCAGAGTGAGCTTCTCTAAGCTCGTCATCATCTGACAGACATTGAACATTCTCAGAGTGAGCTTCTCTAAGCTCGTCATCATCTGACAGACATTGAACATTCTCAGAGTGAGCTTCTCTAAGCTCGTCATCATCTGACAGACATTGAACATTCTCAGAGTGAGCTTCTCTAAGCTCGTCATCATCTGACAGACATTGAACATTCTCAGAGTGAGCTTCTCTAAGCTCGTCATCATCTGACAGACATTGAACATTCTCAGAGTGAGCTTCTCTAAGCTCGTCATCATCTGACAGACATTGAACATTCTCAGAGTGAGCTTCTCTAAGCTCGTCATCATCTGACAGACATTGAACATTCTCAGAGTGAGCTTCTCTAAGCTCGTCATCATCTGACAGACATTGAACATTCTCAGAGTGAGCTTCTCTAAGCTCGTCATCATCTGACAGACATTGAACATTCTCAGAGTGAGCTTCTCTAAGCTCGTCATCATCTGACAGACATTGAACATTCTCAGAGTGAGCTTCTCTAAGCTCGTCATCATCTGACAGACATTGAACATCGCTATAGTCTACAAGAGGTGACGGCGCTCCAGAGGACTACGGAAAGTCCGAGCCTTGGAACATCGACAAGGAGAAGCATCCGTCATCATCTTCTGTCTTCAAGAGGCGATAAAGTCACACACAGACTCCATTATCGGCGCCTCAGGTTGAGACCAACAAGCACTCTATTCGTGCTCCCTCCCCCCAAGGGGGGAGCGGTAAAACACTCCAGTACGCCCTGCTGGAACAGCCAACCACTACGTGAACCTGCCATCTAGTCCGCGTGCCCACAAGTACTAAAACTGGTCCTCAATCTGTAGATCTGAGGCTCATCTCTTGTGACACCGTCACACTATGTCTAGCAAGTTATTGAACAATAATATAGCAATCACCTCACGATTCAACGTACAAATACATTACATTCCACCATCACACACACATATTGTCAGTTATAATTGGTGCTCGCACAGAAATGAATGTTGTGGACCATTTTCGCGCCTAATACCTTGTCGGGGGATATTGAATCAGCGGCAGGGAACATGTGGAACATCGGTCCCACCCCCTCTTCTCTACAGAGCCAGTAATTGCACCGCTCCAATCAACAAAGGCATCCCCCTCTCTCCTCTAAACAACCGCTCAAGTTTGGTAATGGACAGAACCATGTTGGTGGAAAACTGTACAGCGGTTAGCACGCCTGACTCTGACCTGGTGTCCCGGGTTAGATTGTGTCACCTCAGAGTGCCTCTAGCTCTGTGCTCTAATAGCTCTATCAATGGCTGGGTAGTATTACCTCACCTCAGAGTGCCTCTAGCTCTGTGCTCTAATAGCTCTATCATGCTGGGTAGTATTACTCACTCAGAGTGCTCTAGCTCTGTGCTCTAATAGCTCTATCATGGCTGGGTAGTATTACCTCACTCAAGTGCTCTACCTGTGCTCTAATAGCCTATCAATGGCTGGGTGTATTACCTCACCTCGAGTGCCTTAGCTCTGTGCTCTAATAGCTCTATCAATGGCTGGGTAGTATTACCTCACTCAGAGTGCCTCTAGCTCTGTGTCTAATGCTCTATCAATGGCTGGGTAGTATTACTCACCTCAGAGTGCCTCTACTCTGTGTCTAATAGCTTATCAATGGCTGGTAGTATTACCTACCTCAGAGTGCCTCTAGCTCTGGCTCTAATGCTCTATAATACAAAGCCTGTCTCTTAACTATAAGTCATTCACGAGTAGTTACCTGATGACAGCTCGAAATGTTACTAGAAGTATCCTAATATATCACTACGCCAACAGCTGACATCTATCACTTTGGGTGACTGTAATGAAAACAGATGATAATATATTAATGTGATAGTTAACCACAGTAATTTAGGCCAATATTATGTATATATTTATTTGAGGTCGGACACAAAGTTTATTTATAGTTTTATTCCCTTAAAAAAAATACTAACGCCACTTCCACAAAAACTTCTAACTAACATATTTTTAAAATGGCGACTAACGAATCTAAACCATATGATTGAACATAAAGGTAAATGAGTTTTTTACAATGATGCAGACACGCAGTTGATGAAAATATTTTATTCAGTTAAATATTTCAAAATAAGATAAAATAATCATAAAATCATTTATTGTATGTAAAAAAAATGACAATTTTCTCTTTTCCAAGTAAATATGATGCTTTTATTAAAAGATATTGATGTGTGCACTATATTACACAAAGCCAGTAACGTTTCAAAATGAAAAATAAGTACTTTTAATTATGTCTAAAATATTGTTTTGAGTTTGATAAAAAGAAATTATTTAAAAGAATGAAATAGTATGAGAAAACTTAAGTTTACGTTATTTTAAATGTAATATATAACAGGTAATTAAAGATCTTTACATTTATAACAAAACTGTGATCTTTTACAAGTGTTGGCAACCCAAAACCTAAACATATGATTTTCGAACTGTCATCCAGGTTAAAACCTATCGTGAACGGAATATAGGTGCCTGTCCATTACAACAATAATTGACAACATTAGGTGTTCGTTTCACTTACGAAATTACTCATAAACTTAATATTATGTGTATGCACACCATAAAAGAATGTAACTATTTCCTTTGAGGGAAACCCTAAGCGTTTAGTTATTTAGTCCTCTATACTCTAATGTTCTTATATTTATATCTATAACGTTCGTTTGTTCAAAGTTGTTGTCTTCATCTTTACGAGAGTTATCCTCGAAACTTTGTGGCACCCCATTGAAGGGAGTGTTAGGGCCAGCATAGCCCCCCACACGAGAGTTGGGGTACCTCTCATAGCCACTGCCTTCCCCGGAGTCCTCCTGAGCAGGTCGCTCTTCCATTTTAGTAGAAGTTATCAAAGTGCACAAATTGTCGTTACTGTCTGATTCAGAAGTTTTGATTTATTTCTGGGTATATCCAGAAAGTGGAAATGAAATTACTCATCAGACTAACACACAGTTTATATAGTCTTCTCTACCTTTCTACTCAGCGCCCAGGAATTAGCCGAGAGGTGGTCTCCAGCCGACTAATACGAGGTGACCTTTTGCGCTTTCTTTAAGCCCTGAACAGCATCTCGGCAGAGTTAAATGCCACATTCAGGAGTTCCATGTTCAGATCCCGCTGCGCCTGTGCATGTCTATCAAAGATAGATTAGGCCACCCTAAGATTACGATAAACCTCTTGAGACAAGCCATCATACAACAGTTGCGGTCATTTGAAAAACTATAAGTTGAATCTAACGAGAAGAGAGCTAGTATTCAGCGTAGCACCCATTGGAGCACCCATTGGAGCGTTCAGATAGGATCACTGCCGCGGGAATAGATGGATGGAGGTAAATATTCTACTCGGGGGGCACAAATACAAATATTCATCAAAGTGGTTTTAAGATGAAAATAAACATCGTTAAAAATATCGTGGGTAAATCTTGATGTGTTAACTTGGCTTTCCGGCTTTTAGCTAGTCGGCACTAACGTAGCACTAATGATGGACGTTGAACACTTAAATGATATGTGTAATTTTTAGTGTCAGCTACAAACGTGATGGGGGAGGGGGGGATCATACATTCTTGCTTAGACTTAAGTCAGTTTCAAGATTGCTTCCCGCGGAAAATGAGTACTGTATTCGCCCAGTGCTAATAAAATATATTTTAGTTTATTGTTCTATATCTTACCACCCGTCCAGACTATCCAAATTTAAATACGATAGGGGAAGAGATGAGGAGCATATAACTTAGAGTACATATGGCCGAATTTGCGTGAATGGAGAGTAATTCTAATAAAAACGCCGTTGATGCACCCGACTGGGATTCGAACACACATCTGTGGCAAACTAAGCTATACGAGCTTGACGTCTAGTCCGCGTGCCCAAACTAATATTAGGAAGCAGGATAAAAAGAATGTATTTTAATAAAGGTATGGATAACATTACTCCACTGTTTGTATAGAACAAATGATAAAGATATAAAATAAAGGAAAACACTCTTTATTCCCTCTGATATTTGTTATCGTGATGTTCATGGCGTGGACCCATTCTCACCTCCTAGTTCTCTTGTAACGTAACCTATCACCCATTTCAGTCCCGCGCAACTCTCAGTTTGGTTCAATTATTTAAAGAGAAGCTCTACCGAACCTCTCGTCGCTAGAAACTGGGTCGATCAAAATAAACCCACGCAGGTGTATCAGTGGGACGATCTCCGGACCTGAATACCCACACAAGCCATTATATTCAATAATACAAACATGGTCTTTGCTCTATTTTTATTTCCCATGACTATTTATTCAAATAGAACATGTACAGTTCATTTTATATTTATCAAAATATTGGCGAGGAGGCTAGAAATAATAATATGTTGTGTTAGGATCATCACTTGTCTAAAATATGTGTGATTAATTTAAGTAACTAAACAAGTAATTATTGTAATTATATAATTAAAGATGAAACTGGTAAAAAGGTAATTTGCATATTACGGTTCCATTATAATAATTGTAAACATTAAACTCAAAATAAGATGACAAATTTGACGGACCGCGCCGCGGCTGTTGAATATCTGTCATGAGCACGGTAGACTTTTTACAGGACATTGCGAGTATAATCCTACTACCCCGTCCAACATGGCTCAAAATAATCACAATAAATCACAAGATATTTCAAACACAGCTAAGACATAGAAAAGTATGGACACGCTGTCCTGCGTCAACCCCATAGAATTGATATGGGAACTGGTGGAGAACTAACTCTCTTTCTAAAAACAACGTTACATTCAATGTAAACACGGTTACGAACCCAGCGGAGGGAAAATGTAACTGTGTGGTGAAAGAGGAATGGTTGGAAGTGATCAACTTGGAGGATGACAACAAAAACACTTGAGGTGATTATGTAGGTTAAGTAAAACATGTTTGCGTCAGGGATAGAAGCGGAGACTGTCTCATACCTGAGAGAGAGAACCAATCAGGCTCCCTTCACAAACCATCTGTCAACTCCGGTCTGAAACAACCATATTCCTGGCGTCCTTGTCAAGGTCACCACGTGTCTTTGCCTGAATGGCTCGATATGATCTGAGGTCTAACTGGGAAAGTTCTGTACACCCTCACAACTTCAGAATATTATTATATAAGTTGCGATCATAATAAACTGAATATATGGTCAAAGGCGTCAGTCTCGTGTTAGACTGGCCTTCTTAAGACCGGGAGATCGGGGCTAGGGTCTACTGAGGGTGGTTTCCCATTCTCCTACCACGCAAATGTGGGTAGGTTACTTCTAAAATACTTCCTTATCTATACCCTATTATAGTAATTATTATATATGTGTCTAACCTGAACAGGCAGTAAGACGCGCTGATATATATATATATATATATATATATATATATATATATAGATAGATAGATAGATAGATAGATAGTGGCACGAGAAAATGGTGTCCCTGGAAAAGTCCAGCAATTTTAAAATATGTCTTGGCTGGACACCTGGTTCCAAGAACTGTCTATAATCGTATGAGCAGAACACGAGAGTGAATGTATGTTCTGTTTTATTGATGTCGGACAACATAATTCGGTCTGATAGGGGTAAGGGGGGGGGGGGGGCGATATAACCAGCTCTAGTTTTTGAGACATGGTAAAACAAATGAAAGCCTGGTTTTCCTTTAAAAAACGAAATGAGGCTTTGTTTCTAAACGCGTTACGGGGTCAGTAAGTAGAATAGCCTCATGTGCTGGGAGAAAACAAAAAACTGGCCCTTAGTATGTAAAGTGGGGCAGAAAGGTCCATGTAGTATTCATAAAGACGGGGGGGGGGGGCTGGGCTGGGCTCGAAACCCTCTTGATGACGTGCGTAAGAGGGGTGTCACAGTTTTTAGTAGGGGGAAAAAAAGGCTGGGTGGGGGGACCCTAAATTGTATTTTGTGGCTATCACATGTCTAGAATCCTTTCAGGTAACTCTTCATCTGTTCATGTTGAGAGAGGAAAGGCTATTTTCATCTGTTCATGTTGAGAGAGGAAAGGCTATTTTCATCTGTTCATGTTGAGAGAGGAAAGGCTATTTTCATCTGTTCATGTTGAGAGAGGAAAGGCTATTTTCATCTGTTCATGTTGAGAGAGGAAAATTCATCTGTTCATGTTGAGAGAGAGAAAAGGCTCTCTTCATCTGTTCATGCTGAGAGAGGAAAATTCATCTGTTCATGTTGAGAGAGGAAAGGCTCTCTTCATCTGTTCATGTTGAGAGAGGAAAGGCTATTTTCATCTGTTCATGTTGAGAGAGGAAAATTCATCTGTTCATGTTGAGAGAGGAAAGGCTCTCTTCATCTGTTCATGTTGAGAGAGGAAAGACTTCATCTGTTCATGTTGAGAGAGAGGAAAGGCTATTTTCATCTATTCATTTTGAGAGAGAGGAAAGGCTCTCTTCATCTGTTCATGTTGAGAGAGGAAAGGCTATTTTCATCTGTTCATGTTGAGAGAGGAAAGGCTCTCTTCATCTGTTCATGTTGAGAGAGGAAAGACTTCATCTGTTCATGTTGAGAGAGAGGAAAAGCTATTTTCATCTATTCATTTTGAGAGAGAGGAAAGGCTATCTTCATCTGTTCATGTTGAGAGAGGAAAGGCTATCTTCATCTGTTCATGTTGAGAAAGGGCACAGTTATCCTTACATTCAGTTTAGTGATAAATCAGTGTTCTGGGTCGGGCCATTAAGTTTGTTATATAATTAAATTGAGAAAATCAATAATTACTTTAAAAGCTCTCAGTAATGTTCCAATTCAAAACATTGATTTTTTTATTTCGAAAATTGAAACCAATTCTTTTTTCAGAATCCTCTAATCTTGCATATTGTAAAGTATCCTAAGATATCCCGAAGTATGCTAATGTATGCTAGAGTATCCGATGTGTCCGGTATTGTAAGTTCCCACCCCTGGAATAAACACACACTTTGTTGGCCCAGCGCCACTCTCATAACACACTGGACTTATTACTGGGAGATCGTGGTTCGAGTCTCGGTTGGGTGTATTTTTATTAACAGATTGTAGCCCAGTCCCCATGGACGGCATCTACAACATATGAGTGATTCTTCACACAGTAACAAGGAGAGGCGCAGACATTAGTTTACCCGGCTAACGATGACTAATGGGACATGTGTGGATGGAGACGTTACGTTAGCCTCTTAGTGCCTCGGGAGCCGGCTCGCTGATGTAATTAGTAGATGTTCCATGACTCTCTAAATATGAACACAAAGAGGTCATTCCTTATCGTGAGATGTTCTTGCTAGAAGCTATCAATTGAATACAAGATTATGTATCGTTGTGCTGGACCATAAGTCAACTTTAGAGGAAGTGAACTTGAGTTTGCCTGTAGGAAGAGTGGTAAACCCACCCTAAGCATACCTGACTGGGATTGGAACTCCGATCTCCCAGTCATCAGCAGTATTGCGAGACCGTGGTCTGAGACCGTGTGTCCACCAAAGCAGGTGATTTTATAATTCAGTAAAAAGAAACAAACCACGCATAATACGAGAACGTTTCTCAACATTTCACTCGGACTAATATAGAAACCAAAATGTATGACAATTTCTGGTAGATATCAGAATTGTTTTTATAGAGCGTCGCTCAGGGTCACACGATTTTCATTTGCATAATCAATAATGCTTTTAGCCTTGGACTAGCATTCACTCATCCAGAGTAGTTTGGTACACTCTGTTGACAGAAAATTGACGAATCAGAACACGACGAAAATATTTTACATTTTGATGTCAATTAAACGCTTTTATGCTTTAATTTTATACACTTATAATGTATCTTCGTAAGTGTTGAAACATTTAGTTATGTATAACTGGAGTGAATTTAGCAGGTGTAAATATTTCTCAAGCAAAATAATATAAAATAATTAAAACACTACATATTTACAAACATATATTTTGAATGATCGTTGTAGTTTGAACAAAACTAATTTGTTTTGTCAATTTCTGATTAAACAGCAATACAATATACTGCGTGTTAGTCTGGAATGAAAACTGGAGCTCAAATACTTTTTATAAATTATATTTTATAATTGGGGGCAAAAGTTGCCTTTCGGAACTAATTTTAAGATTGCAACATGTCAAAGCTTTATGACATGTTTTTCAGGGGTTGCAAGATCCTTTGAAAATGAACTTTTAAGTAAAAAATTCCAAATTTTCAATAATTTTTGGTTCATTATGGTTTTTACTTTCTCTCGACCCTTTGGGTAGAAAAAGTGTTATGTTCGTAAAACAGATTAACTCAAATTTTGGTGAATGTCGACGCTTCATGACCCCTGAACCCCAAAAAGTATCTCTTTGCAATCCCAAGTATGTCTGTGTGTACCTCGGTCCGGGGATAAAACTTGTTATCTAGGGTTTCCATAAGGTTAGGTCTCTAGCCCTAAAGTTATGGATGATTTACAATTGTTGAAACACAGGTCGAGGGATTCTCTTCCCTCTCTGTCCAGTGGCAGCAGTGCACAGTGTGAACTGTAGACTCTACACATAGTGTAGGCCTACCTCAAAACGTAAAAAGAGATTTTTATTAAATATGTAATTATAATGTAAGCAGTAATTAATCTGGAGGTGACTATTAGTATGGATTGTTAATTGAAGACAGACAGACAAACAACTACACACATGTCCTGCACCCACACGACCTACTATGTTGCACCTCTTGATGAGAGCTGTACTAGGTCAGGGGAGGAAGAGGGGAAATCAATGCGACACAGACAGGCAGTCTGGCGGAGAGACAGTGGACAGGGGGGAAGAGATGATGATAGAATGAGAAACAAAATAAGGAAAAAGGCTTCAAGTGACGGGGTAAAAAACTATGCTGATGTAGCGAGACACAGATAGAAGAAGGAAAGATATGTAAAAGAAGATTAAAACCAACATGAGATGTTCTAGCAGACCCAGAAGAAACAGCCTCACCTGGAGAGAGTTTGACGACGAACACCAAAGTAACGTTTCAGCCGATGTTGTCCAATGCTCTTACAACTGATTGAAGCCAGAGCAAGTTCTTGTCACGGACTGGACCTCAAGTCCTCGCCGCTCCGACCGCCAGTTAACAAATATAGACACTCATTAACACGGGTTAGTTAGGTAAAACGGTATGTATGGTCTCGTGCGAGAACATTCTTCTCACACAGAGAACGTTCTGGAGCGATATCTACCCCCACCCCTCATCGCAGCCCCCAGCACTCGAGCGTCAGACATACCCCTGGTATTGAGTTGTTCCTCTACGCGTCCAAGATGACACAGCGTGAAATGAAGCGCCTCTCCCCTTTTCATTCGCCCCTGGAACGTAATTCAATATCGAATGAGATTCTATTAAAATTGTGTATGATGGGTATGTTCTGTTTGTGTCGGTCGTTGCTACCGCTATTTCAATACGCACACACGCACATACATGAAGGCCATGTGTGTGGGTGTGTTCACACAGGGACCGTGACGTCACGAGTTTGAATGATTCAGAGCGTGCCAAATATCAGGCACGTACATTGGACTACCGCATCTCATTACCCGCGTTGTATTCATTTCTAGGTGGGGAAATATACTTCACACATAAATAGCTGCATAGCTAACCCTCTGGCCTCAATGAACTTTTCCAGTTCAAGGTCACCAGAACCTAAGTTCTCCATTCAACCCTAACCTGACACAACCTCCTTCACATCATCCTACCATCGACGTCTCGGTCTACAGAGGGGTCTTGTTTCTCCAGGTTTCCCAACTAAAAGGTTGTGTACACGCCTGTCATTGGCCATAGGACCACCCCTCCTCATCCTGCGCGCCTTGATATGTTTGGTGATATAAACAAGCCATGGAGATATTTACTGTTTAACTTCCTACGTTCTCATGTTCAGCCCTTATTTCTCACACCCACACACTCGTGACGTCCCAGGCCACGGAAATAGCAGACCGCAGCCGACACACAACGTCCACGCCTAATGTTGGCTATTGAGAGATGAACGTATTTGACAGACCTTATTTTATTTTGTAAATACGACATCATTAATAATTGTTTTCATTTGGTCGATAAAAACACACGTTGGTTTTTACTGGCACTAATTGTGTGCACAGGATTTCTACTCCTACTGGCACTAATTGTATGCACAGGAATTCTACTCCTACTGGCACTAATTGTATGCACAAGAATTCTTCTCCTACTGGCACTAATTGTATTGCACAGGAATTCTACTCCTACTGGCACTAATTGTATGACAGGAATTCTACTCCTGGCACTAATTGTATGCACAGAATTCTACTCCTACTGGCACTAATTGTATGCACAGAATCTATCTGGCACTATTGTATGACAGGAATTCTATCCTGGCACTAATTGTATGCACAGAATTCTACTCCTATGCACTAATTGTATGCACAAGAATTCTACTCCTACTGGCACTAATTGTATGCACAGGAATCTACTCCTACTGGCACTAATTGTATGCACAGGAATTCTACTCCTACTGGCACTAATTGTATGCACAGGAATCTACTCCTACTGGCACTAATTGTATGCACAGGAATTCTACTCCTATCTGGTACTAATTGTATGCACAAAATTCTACTCCTACTAGCACTAATTGTATGCACAGGAATTCTACTCCTACTGGCACTAATTGTATGACAGGAATTCTACTCCTGGCACTAATTGTATGCACAGGAACTCTACTCCTACTGGCACTAATTGTATGCACAGGAATTCTACTGCTACTTGCACTAATATGTATGCACAGGAAATTCTACTGCTACTGGCACTAATTGTATGCACAGGAATTCTACTACTGCATACTTGCACTAATTGTATGCACAGGAAATCTACTGCTACTGGCACTAATTGTATGCACAGGAATTCTACTGCTACTGGCACTACACGAGTTCAATATACAACAATACAGGTCTGAAAGGAATATGTAAACTACTGACCTGTTTGTAACACAATCGTTAACAAGCAACAGACCGCTCGCTGTGTTTAGTTTTTTGTGGAAAGTTTGTTTTATATTAAGCGCTAGAAGGACATTATCTACCCGGGCTTGTTCTTTCCTTGAATAAACTTTTGATGAGAGTTGAACAATTAATCAAGAACATTGTTCATCTTTATAATCATTTTACTAAACTAACAAAATCATTAATTCTGAACATATCTTTGATTGTATTAACATATATATATATATATTATATATATATATATATATATAAACTAACAAAATCATTAATTCTGAACATATCTTTGATTGGTATTAACATATATATATATATATATATATATATATATATATATATAATATATATATATATATATATATATGAGGAGAACTTCAATTTTAAAATAAAATTATGTCAATTTTGTTTGTCTTCAACAATGCTAAAATAGTGTGCCAAATTTGAGTAGGTCTACATTTGTCTATATTATTATTTTTGGTAAACAATGAGCGTATAATTTCTCTTCCTATATTACTGATAAAAACATGACAGGACTCTGTGAATGGGATAACATGCTACTGGATAATAACCAATTGACATTCCTTTGATTGTTTGTTGATTTATTTAACCTGGTCCATAGTTTAATAGGAAGTTTGTGTTATTAGGTTGTTTGTATATCATGGTTTGTGAATGTGATCACTTGAGTAGGGTACGATGGTTGCCCAAAGGACCACGTCAACATGACGTAAATAAGAAGCACCAGAAGGGGCGCCTACCATGAACCAGCTGTTAACTGTCAAGTTTGTTCGTAAGTTGTGTGTTGATATAGTCATGGCCCGCACTAGTGGGCGGTGATGGGTGTGTGGTCTGCGGGTCACTGGGTTGCTACCCCTGTTTGAAGAGGGGCTGGGAGGTAGAACGTGTCCCCTCTCCACTGAGCTGTGGGTTGGATTGGAAGCACCAAGGTTCTACATTGCCAACCTTTATTCAAGATGGAGAGTGTTTATATCGCTCAGAGAAGTGCGATTGTTGATATTTACATTGTAATGTGAAACTAACCAAGAGTTGCACTCCGGTAGTCAATCAACAGATGACTATGATCTCACAGTCATCACGTGGTAGTATCCCAACAAGACTATGTTCTCTTATTTGCTGACAGACTGAATGTCGATATCGTATTGTCTGGCTCTCCGAGTGTTCTCCAGTTCATATAATACGAGACAAACTTACTACCGAGCAACGAGAGAGGATAGTTTCCCGCCTCCACGCTCTCTACCATTCACCAAGCCTTCAGCTCTTGTGCAAGTAGTTTTGTTGAAACAATTTCGCTATCTTGTGCCCTTTAGCATTTGTAAGTGTCCTTGAAGGAGCTTCAATCATCGGAGGAACCCCACGAACGCTTTCAAAAGTTTCTTTACATCGACACAATTCTAATTATCGTCTTTACAACGACCAGAGAGAACTGGGACTACGCACGAGATATCAAGAAGATAAAACATAATTACATTTTAATGGGGACAAGTAAAGGAGAGGACTTCTTTAATTAGCCCTATTTAACTTAATTTCATATCTAATTAGTATTATAGCAAAACATAGTGAGGTTATCAGCCACGGTTCAGCAATCAAACAAAAACTGACATTTTTATAAATTTAATGTAAATGTCAATTTAAAAAAAATTGAAGATTATTTACTGGAGTGCTCGTAGATTTATTGTAAACGTTGAACCTAACTAAAGCAGCCCTTTCTAGAATAATATCCAGTATTATATTCTGACATGTTTAAATCTTAATCACTTTGGATAAGTTAGGTGAAATAATCTACAAATCAATTTAAATCTTCCTGTTAAATTAAACTAATTTGAAAATTGACAGCGTATTAGGAACAAAATTAAATCTAAATCTGTTAATAAAATAATTATTTCAATATATTGTTTGCGAGTGGGAAGTTGAGTGTAAGATAGGTCACATTTAATTCGTGATTCCTGTAGTCCACAATTTAGTGAAAATGTTATTTGTGACCTCACAAGTCATAGAGTTATTCTTGTGTCACTTGTTTGATATCTGAACATTCTAGCTCATAGGAACAGGATGAGAAGATGAATTTTAAGAATATGCACGTGTTTTGTGTGAGATTGTCGCGCCCTCCTCCCCGAGATAGCGCTGTGATTGGACGATGAGTAGGTTGGCCACACCCACAAACCACCACAGCAGTCAGCAGAGCTCTCGCTACGTACTATACTACATAATGTGCCCTATTTGAGAGTAGGGGGGGGGGGGTCTATGATCACATCACATATCTTCAAGTTGGCCACATAGCTGAACACGCGGACTAGATGTCAGGCTCGTCCAGTCGTGAGTAGCTACGAACTGTCAAGGGAACGGAATCCGTTAGAAGATAGAGACCAGACCGGATGTGTGAGATAAAATGAACTGTAACCGGTCTCTATTTGTCCCTAGTTGGCCAGATGTGGAACATTTTGTTAGCAGAGGAACCTCGGAACCATTCTGTTGAGATACATCAGAGTCAAATGGGGGACCCGTAGGACCAAACACTCCCATTAGTACTTCTGTCTCCTAAACTAGGGGTCCGAGGTTCGATTCTCTGGCACGGTACTCTTCCTTTCACCGTGATGAATAAACAAACGGCAGGACTGGTCTGGGTCATGGTAATATACTATAGTCACTAGAAGGTGCAGTCTCTAAGTCATCCTCGACTGCCGATCATGGGGAAACTGGGGTTCGAATCCCGGTCGCGTGTATTGATGGGGGGGGGGGGGGTTTATAAATCATTTTACGCAAATTCTCTTGCACTTCTTATACCCCAACTAGGTCTGTAACTATAAGGCGTAGTGAGATTATTTGTTGGTGTCACAACCCCCAAGCAAGTTTATATATTTGTTCATTGTAATGAGACTCTCTTTTGATCAAACCGCTCGTTATAATGAAGAGTTTGAGTAATTAAAACGTTTCCCTTGCGTTAAGTAAACCTGAGTAGAGCGAAGGACGAGAGCGCGAACCTAGCAAGGAACCCTGACTCACTGATGTGTCACACAGTTACCTGCTGCCTGGATTCATAAAAAACAACGTCCAAGGAGATAGCGTGCTTGACATTTTAAACAGTTTACTTTTTACGCAGAAAAATCTCGTTAGCCACACATTTTTTTCGGTGGCATATGATGATACATTTTTATGACCCTTAAATTACATTTTCATGATGAAATCCATTAACGAAACGAGCTTGTTAGCCGCTCGATCTTTAACAATGAAAGAGAATTACGTCTCTTGGTGTAACCTGATTCAGGTTGGAAGAACAGTAGAGAAAATTCAAACATATTTATTTGCGACCAACATTTCTCTGTGTCTACATTGGCCCATTGGATTCTCTTTCAAACCGCACTCCTTCATTACTGGCTCTATCCATACGACTTTCTCCACAACATTTGTTAGATATCTCATCCCAAACCACGCTCACTTTCATAAAACAATGTTGGCGTTAACACACTTTTATATACTGTCATCTCTGACTCATCTGATATTTTTTCTAGTATTTTTATTTGAAACTTTTCTTCTTCCTATTTCGAAACACACGAGTTTTTGTATTTCCACTGTACTTATGGTCTGGTTTATTTCTCCGAATCCTCCAGTTTACTAGGATTGATATTTACCACCATTATTTGTGTTATATCTTCTTTCATTTGATTGCAATTTCGACTAACCCATCAAGTTGGGCCCTTGTAACAAGCGGCCCATCAGGCTATTTTCTTACCTAGCTAGAAATCTAATCTGACGCTGGTTTCTATTTGACCATTTAAACGATCCCTGTTTACTCAATAATTCATCCATGTCATAATGGCTTATCATTATTTACCTTGATATTTTAATACCTATGTTGCGTTGATTCTATTTGTTTTGCATACATTTATTTATTTTATTCATTATTTCTGATTAGACAAAGAACAAAGTCCGCAAAAAACTTTTGACTTTTAATGTTAATTCTCACATTCAATTTCAGATAACTCCACTGACTCATTTAGTTCTTTATCTATGAATGAACTGTAGTTTATAAACCGTGTGGAATACGTTACCCTGCTATTGTAGTAATGTTAGTAGCTGTAAGCACTGTGTTCTCTAAAACCCAGTGTGATAGTTGCCAGTGATCACACAGGGAGAGCTGTGAGCAGTGTGTTCTCTAAACCCAGTGTGAGAGTTGCCAGTGATCACACAGGGAGAGCTGTGAGCACTGTGTTCTCTAAACCCAGTGTGAGAGTTGCCAGTGATCACACAGGGAGAGCTGTGAGCACTGTGTCCTCTAAAACCCAGTGTGATAGTTGCCAGTGATCACACAGGGAGAGCTGTGAGAGTTGCCAGTGATCACACAGGGAGAGCTGTGAGCAGTGTGTTCTCTAAACCCAGTGTGAGAGTTGCCAGTGATCACACAGGGAGAGCTGTGAGCACTGTGTCCTCTAAAACCCAGTGTGATAGTTGCCAGTGATCACACAGGGAGAGCTGTGAGAGTTGCCAGTGATCACACAGGGAGAGCTGTGAGCAGTGTGTTCTCTAAACCCAGTGTGAGAGTTGCCAGTGATCACACAGGGAGAGCTGTGAGCACTGTGTCCTCTAAAACCCAGTGTGATAGTTGCCAGTGATCACACAGGGAGAGCTGTGAGAGTTGCCAGTGATCACACAGGGAGAGCTGTGAGCAGTGTGTTCTCTAAACCCAGTGTGAGAGTTGCCAGTGATCACACAGGGAGAGCTGTGAGCAGTGTGTTCTCTAAAACCCAGTGTGATAGTTGCCAGTGATCACACAGGGAGAGCTGTGAGCAGTGTGTTCTCTAAAACCCAGTGTGATAGTTGCCAGTGATCACACAGGGAGAGCTGTGAGAGTTGCCAGTGATCACACAGGGAGAGCTGTGAGCACTGTGTCCTCTAAAACCCAGTGTGATAGTTGCCAGTGATCACACAGGGAGAGCTGTGAGAGTTGCCAGTGATCACACAGGGAGAGCTGTGAGCAGTGTGTTCTCTAAACCCAGTGTGAGAGTTGCCAGTGATCACACAGGGAGAGCTGTGAGCACTGTGTCCTCTAAAACCCAGTGTGATAGTTGCCAGTGATCACACAGGGAGAGCTGTGAGAGTTGCCAGTGATCACACAGGGAGAGCTGTGAGCACTGTGTCCTCTAAAACCCAGTGTGATAGTTGCCAGTGATCACACAGGGAGAGCTGTGAGCAGTGTGTTCTCTAAACCCAGTGTGAGAGTTGCCAGTGATCACACAGGGAGAGCTGTGAGAGTTGCCAGTGATCACACAGGGAGACCAGAGGTCTCGGACTTTATCATAACATCGCATGTAGGGTGTCTCCGCACAAGTCGTGCTGCCATCTCTCGGGACCGTGACGTACTACAACTGTCACGTGACTTAGGGCAAAGTTATCCACGCTCTTTTATCTGTTGCCGTGATAAGAATAAAAGTGAGGGACATTCTAAGTTGTGAGACGCTCGCGGGTATATTCTTTAAACGCCCTGCTGAATCTTTTACCTATATTCACATTAATTTGTTAGAATATCACTACAAATTAACTCGATCCAACAAACTTAACACTCTGAAGTGGAGGCATCCTGGCAATAGTGTTAGATAACTCCCCTGTTTTCTGTCTGTAAGAACCAGAGTCTTCTAACGTTTAGGAGCCAAACATTTTCTCCTGCTTGAAACCTCATTTTTAAAACTTGTACCCGAATAATAACCTCTTTTTGTAATAATATTTGACAAATAAAGTGAGACTGAAGCACTGTTTACTCGAAAAGGACGAAACGTCTCTTGGAGCCTTGTTATCCTAAGCTGTAGTCTGGACTATCCCCTCCCCCCATTTCCCGGGGTATTACCACAGTTGGGCATTGTAAACCAAGTTAGTACAATGTCTGCTCGGTGCTTACTTTCAATGAAACATAAGTTGAATCTTGTTTTTTTGACATATACACAATATGAATTCTCTCCAATTTACGAAAATTATAATTAGTTTATAAATTATTAAATTCTGGGTAAGTGGCAATATCAAATTATAACATAGAAATGTTACTATAATAATGCCCGTAATATACAATCAGTTAATAGAGATTCTATAAGAAATATAAGTGTTATATCGAATTCAAATGTCCAATGACTGACTCGTCAATAAAGTGCATACGGAAAAAGAGTTATAGAAATCTGGGCTGTTCCTTTCCCTCAACACTATCACTAACAGATTCATACCTACAAATAACTTAAAGAGATACGCTTGTACGTAAAGACCTAACCCTTTGACCAAAACTATAACAATAAATTTCAATATGATTGGAAGGATCGAAGGTCAATTATTAATTTAATCTCAAAACAAAATTAGCCGTAATTAAGTTATTATGCAACTATTTCCGCAACAGATTATCAACTTAGAATTAATATTCAAGCGCAAAAAAACATAATAATACATAATAATAAACATAATAACCAGTTAGACCTACCGAGACACTTATCATCACCAGTTAGACCTACTGGGACAATATCATCACCAGTTAGACAGCGACGATGCTTTCTTTGTGACGCATGTTAGTGTTCACGCTGTATAGGGCGTGTGGACTGTATTATAACTGACGGTTAGTGAAGATGTTTAAGAAATGGTTCTCCTCATGTGAAGAAAGGTCGCTTGGTACCTCCGGACCTGTTCTAAGTCAAACATTAGATCAAATATCGTTATTAACACAATCTCAAATGATAACATTTATTTTTAATTTCACTCTCAATCACCTTAGGGCAGATAATTGTTCGTCAGTAACTGTTTTAAGGATTTCATTTTAGTTTTAAAGTTTAGAATTTCATCGCCGCAGGATAACGATAACCCAATTAAGACGAGTATAAAAAAGGAAATTATATGTACATTTCGCATTTAAGTAATGTAAAGAGATATTCATAGCCAAAGTATGGCATTACTTAAATAATTAAATTGGAGATGAAAATTAATGAACGGAGTTGTTCTTTAAAAGGCACAAAGAGGAAAAGAGAAGTTGATAAGATAAATATTTCCATGGTCTCTATCGCTCCGTACATTTCAAGATTTGTTTAATTTGAATGGCAAAATGATGTTGTGCCAACTTTAGTTTAATCTCTCTTGGTCTTCTCTTACATAGTTAACAAACTATTCAGTGAGTACATTTTACATATTAATAAAGAAGCTGACTGACATAATTCAAAGAAAAACATGTTCTTACATTCCCTAGTATTTTATGTGCAGGGATCGGAAGCAAAAAGTGAGGTTTGACTCTTTTAATGTTTATGAAAGGAATTCAGAAACGTCCTAGAAATCAAAACTTTATTAAATAATGTAGTTATTTTTATAGTAGGTAGACAATGTCAAGTTAAACCAATAAAATATAGATTAAATTGTTGTTTGGTGTCAAAATTATCAAGCACTCAACCATATTCTTGTCTCAGACTCCCTTAAAAATCTGAACATTCAGAAACACCCTAGTTTTTTATTGTTTCTAAATTTGAAGTGTTTGAGGAAAGAGTTGGTTTTATCAAAAGATCAATATTGAAAAAAGAAGAGTAGTTGTAGAAAGACAAACATATTGATTGAATTGGCATTTTGCGTTGACAAACTTAGGTTCGAAGAATATTTGATGATGGTTTGAAAGTAATTATAATATAGGGAAATATTAGTGGAAGTAATGATTACTAAGGGAAGTGTTAGTGGAAGTAATGATGACTAAGGGAAGTGTTAGTGAAAGTAATGATCACACAACTTTCCCAAGCCAAAGAGTATGTCCGTTTTAACAACTAAATATAAATGCAATAATTCTTTGTCAATATCCACCACCACAGAGGTACTATTTATATCTTGTAAGAGTGTGCTTCTAGTGCAATCTTAGTATTTATAGCAGACGTTATTTCAAATGAAAGTTCGGCCAAGTCGGGTTCAAAGTGCCCTTAAATAGAAAAGATTCCGATTTTTCAGAAAACGGATCACGTTCGAAGTAAATTAGAACTTTTATGGGGGTCGAAGGAAGGTCGGCTGTTAAGGGAATAAGTATTTTCGAGCCCTCACTAAAAGCTCGATGTAAAGGAATCTATATTCCAGGACTCCAGATCCTCCCTCGGGAAGAAAGTAGACGTAACCAGTCAGACAATGGATGTTTTCTGGCGACAGGGCAAGAGGTCATTGGTCACGAGCTCCCCAGGTACAGTCACAGCTTCTCATCTCACAACCACTAGGTAATAACACCGTCTGTCCCTGAGCTACACCCTCTGTCCCTGGGCTCTCTGTACCTGGGATACACTTTCTGTCCCTGAGCTACACTCTCTGTCCCTGAGCTACACCCTCTGTCCCTGGGCTACACTCTCTGTCCCTGGGCTACACTCTCTGTCCCTGGGCTACACTCTCTGTCCCTGAGCTACACTCTCTGTACCTGGGATACACTCTCTGTACCTGGGTTACACTTTCTGTCCCTGGGCTACACCTCTGTCCCTGGGCTACACTCTCTGTCCCTGGGCTACACCTTCTGTCCCTGGGCTACACTCTCTGTCCCTGAGCTACACTCTCTGTACCTGGGTTACACTCTCTGTCCTGGGCTACACCCTCTGTCCCTGGCTACACCCTCTGTCCCTGGGCTACACTCTCTGTCCCTGGGCTACACCTCTGTCCCTGGGCTACACTCTCTGTCCCTGAGCTACACTCTCTGTACCTGGGATACACTCTCTGTACCTGGGTTACACTCTCTGTCCCTGGGCTACACCCTCTGTCCTGGGCTACACTCTCTGTCCCTGGGCTACACTCTCTGTCCCTGGGCTACACCTTCTGTCCTGGGCTACACCTTCTGTCCCTGGGCTACACCGTCTGTCCTGGGATACATTCTCTGTACCTGGGCTACACCCTCTGTCCTGGGCTACACCCTCTGTCCCTGGGCTACACCTCTGTCCCTGGGCTACACTCTCTGTCCCTGGGCTACACTCTCTGTACCTGGGATACACTCTCTGTCCCTGGGCTACACTCTCTGTCCCTGGCTACACTCTCTGTCCTGGGATACACCTTCTGTCCTGGCTACACCTTCTGTCCCTGACTACACCTCTGTCCATGAGCTACACTCTCTGTCCCTGGGCTACACTCTCTGTACCTGGGCTACACTCTCTGTACCTGGGATACACTCTCTGTCCCTGGGCTACACCTTCTGTCCCTGGGCTACACCCTCTGTCCATGAGCTACACTCTCTGTCCCTGGGCTACACTCTCTGTACCTGGGCTACACTCTCTGTACCTGGGCTACACTCTCTGTCCCTGGGCTACACTCTCTGTCCCTGGGCTACACTCTCTGTCCCTGGACTACACCTTCTGTCCCTGGACTACACTCTCTGTCCCTGGGCTACACCCTCTGTCCCAATATTTTATCGATGTCTGATTTCAAAAACATGTTTCAACTTATAAGAGACTGTGAGAAAGTGTATACGATTGTGTCGTACTATTTATTACTTTAGCTTATCTCAAAGTGAAAGCTCAATAGTACTTGTGATATTTACGTAAACAAAGATAGTAGCTAGTTTGTCTTTAGCTGTATCATTTGATTTCCAAACGGATCTAGTTTCTGTTTCCGGTTGACTCTCTAGGACGCGGTTAGACCTTAGGTTTGTGCAAAGAAAGAAGATACCGTTTGTCCCCAACATCTTACTATCCACAACACGGGGACACGACAGTTCGTCCTAATATCTGCATAGTGGTGTGATAGTTTGGGATCCAGTAGTGGGGTATTTTTGTCCTACAAAATGTTGGATGTGTTCAGGGTTTTAAACATTGGCGCACCATCACTCATGCCATTATCTTAAAAAATGTAACTCAAATAGATACCGAGCTATAGTATTGTAAAGTGGTGCGGATTACTAAAATTCCACGATTACTCTGTTTTGAGCTGATCTCTTCCGTTATTATTGGTTACTAACTGTCGCTAGCCATACTATCTACTATCAAAGTTCTGTTCACTTCCACACCACTATGAGGAAATGGCAGTGTTAGCGATAAACACGCAAGCATCGTCTGAATCACGTTTCACTAATATATTTGACTGTTCAGATGTCTTTTCGTGCATTGAAATCAAAACAAATCTTCTTAATTTCACTGATCAAAACTCTTTCTTGTGAATCTTGTACAGTAATTGATTCGTCGAAGAGAGCATCCGCGGAAGTGTCATAATTTGATCGACAAAGTCTTTCTGTGATCTTAGGGTTTTGTTGCAGCACCAACAGGATATCCGTCCAAAACAACGACTGCGTTTGAACCCTGGCTATTTTGTACGTATCGCACAAAGTTTGCGCAAATGTATCCAAAAGAAACGTAGCAATGCCATACGACACTGTGTAGAAGATATTCTCTATCCTATACATCGAGTTTGTTATCTCCAAATCTCGTTATTCCCGCAAGTGGCGTGAAAGATGTACGGTCACAAACCTTACATACATTTCCTAGAACACCGACAAAACATTAAACTAGTTCAAATTTGAGATATTATTTTAACTCGTCAGATTTCTTCGCGATGCACATTCTCCGGAACACGCTGCTACTAGTGACATAACTTTGTCAAGAGGACAAATATCTTGGGACAAATGGCAGTTAATTTGTTTATCCCCAGCCACTACAGTGCTTATTGACATTAACGAATCAATTGTTGTGAAGGTTGTTGAAAAAACCAATCAACAAGCTTTTTTCAACTTTTGTTCTTCCCTAAGGACACACGAAGGCCTCGCATACATCCACATGTTGCTCTGATGTTGCTAAAGTAATAGCACAATATTTCTCAGCCTCCCACAAATATTGTGTAAATATGCTCTTCCTAGAGTCCATAATACAAGCATGCTATCCGTGGTTAAGGCCATCAAATCTCTTCATTGTCCACCTTAATGCTTGCTCAGCTGTCAGATCAGGCCAAATCCCCAACCCAAACTAGTCTGAGCACCTGATTATAAAATAACAACAAAAAACTAAAACGATCTATGCATCAAAAAAAGCTTGGCCAAAAACTGGTCTGTAATAAATATAAATACCCGATTTAATGAAGCTGTTCCTAGTTTTAAGTATGCTAAAGATGGTGTGCGTTGAAAAATTTAGTATTTTCATTATGATCCCTAGCTCTAAAACATATTCAAAAATCAAAACTAACCGGCCTTTTGCAAAACAAAGGGTTTTTTTCGTCCCCCACTACTGTATTATGAAGGAAATGGCTTTATTGTGCTCGGTGGCTCAGTCAAATTATTTCTGTTTGATGGCGCCCACCTCCTGATTAGTAACATACCCTATTTTTTCTCTCAATCTCAATGGGCCGCCTCAAACGGTGCGCATGCGCAGTCAAGTTCCCAGGTTTTGTATCCAGTCTAGTTTGTATAACCCTGACCCAATATTGAGCAGAGTACATTCACATCGTCTGTATTACCTGTCTGACGTTGTAACCCCACCTCGCTGCTCTGTTGGAACATAATATAATAATATAATGCCGTTATATAACCTACCGTGATGTGGCATCTAAAGTTGTCGGTGATGTTAAAAAATGCCACTGATTTATATAACTCCAATGAATTTCAATTGTGAATGTGTTCCCCTCATTTAAATGTAAAACTAATGGTAATTAAGTTCATTATTACTTACATAATTAAATATTTTTCCTACATTAATTTATTTTTGTAAGGGTGGTACATCTTGCTCTTGTGTTTTTTCGCGCGTCTTTTATTTAGTTCGCAAAGTGTTTTTCTCGAAGGTGGACGTTCGTCACCACCGCGGCTCAACTTCTCAGTCTATTTTCATGTTTTGCACTCTCTTTCGTTAATTGAAATAACCCCATTCTCGTCCTAACTTGTGTAACTGTGCGTCTGGTCAGAATCCACCAAGATCATCCCATCACAACCCCAGGTAGGCCTACTTGGGTTACTCTCCTCGGATCTTGGCAGCAGGTAGGATCCCACCAAATATGTCTCTCTCTCAATACAACTGAAATCATCACGCATCTTGAAAATATGGCGTTTAAAATGAGACTGTTAAACATAGCTCCATAGCTGGTAAACTTGAAATGTTCTCTCTTTATTTCACGGTTATGGGCTTATGTACAAAACACAACAAATCGCCTCCGTTTTCAAAGATGATGGACAGAACACAAACTTAATGTCCCAGGGCCCTGATTATGTTACAAGTTTACCATATTTTACTATTCTAGTGATTAGTGCAGGAATATTACTTTGATTGTCTTCACAAGACTAACTGAAGAAAGTTTATTTTACATTTAAAAAGTTTGTTTTCATTTATTACATTTGTTTCTCATTAAATTTGATAGATCTTCCATTTTTTAGAGCTTTGTTTGGGGAGTTCACTGACACGCACGTGCAGATAAACTGGAGCAATCTAATCGTTTATCGGCACAATCCCTGAGAAAGTAGTCCCTGGATCGATTCAAGGCAGAGTTTAGGGTAGGGGGACTGAGCTATGCGTTTTAATAGCAGCCCACGGACCGAAATGAGCTTTGAAATAGCGCACAAATTCTCTTACGCGTCAACCCCACGGGCATTTCCATTTCTCTAGAGCGCGGCGCTAGTGGTCCCCCCCCCCCCCCAGTGGAAATCAAGTATACTCTCTCTCTCTCTTGGGGAGGAACAGACCAGGGAGCGCAAGGCCGGGAGATCAGGAAATCAGAGCTAGCAAGGAGGTATCTCCCTGAAATCCGACCGATAGCTGGAGATCGGGCGCTTCAGTAGCGCTGAGTCAGCGGAGCGAACGAAGGTGAGGGGAGGGGGCATTGGAAAGCTCTATTATTTTTATTGTTTCTATTCTAGGGATGGAGAGTGGTTAAGTTGTTTGGTCAAATTTCCGCGTGACTGAACCTAACCTTTTGTCCCGCCGGTCCATTGTAAGGTTGTGCTTGTCGGATGAGATGGGGTGGGGTGGTTCTACTCTCGCACAATCACATCACTCGGGGCTTTATTCGTTTAACCGGGGTAGTTCCTGTAAGGGCAGGGGACAAAATATTCTATGGCAATCTGAAAAATGTTCTCTTTTGGATTAATAGTTGAATATTCACTTAGGATAATTGAGGTTTTTCCGTCCACCAGAGAGAGAGAGAGAGAGGGGAACATAATGTATAGAATTATTCTGTCAGTCTCTACGTCCGACACAGCTTCAGTGCCGAGTGGTTTTGTCTCAAACATTAATTGGGTAATGTTAGTAAAAAGCTAGAATATCGAAGAACACAATTGTTATTTGAATATAAACATTTTACAAATAACTGATTTAGCACTAAAAGTGAAGCTTACCCAGCCTGACTTCTGGTGACACTAATCACTAGAATCACTAGAATAGTAAACTGAAGGTGGTTTAACACTTTCCCTCCATAACCTTCCTAGTCCCTAGAACCATTGGCGTAATTAGTAGAGTAAGATGTCTCTAGATGTATGTTGTCAAGCTCACAAGAAAAATAGCTCGAATGTCCTGATATTTATTTGGGGACTAATTTCTTTCTGACAATATTTACTTTATTATGTTTACATGTTTGGAGAAGTTATCGACACTTTCTGATATAGGTTACTATCTAATTATAAAAACAAAAATAGAAAGCATATTATGTTTGTGTAACTATTGCTTTCTCCTTAAGGTCATCCGACACAAAGAATTACTATAACCTCTAGACTGAGAATTTACCATAACCCCTTGACTGGGAATTTACTATAACCTCTGGAATGTACTTAACTGCTTGTGCATTAAACATTATTTTTCTTTGACTCATTATAGATATTTCATTGTGTCCACCTCGTATGGATGTCTGGTTAAGATCAATCTCAGCCCCAAACATTAACTACCTCAGCAATAACTCGTGAAGTGCAATGATCTGGTGAAATTGTGCAGTAAAGTGTTGATTCCCAGCACACATCCGACCTCCGTTATCCACTCGTTTTGACATTAAATCTCTTTATTTCCATCGGACTAATCCCCCGAGTGACGTATGGTACACATGCTGAGGAAAATAGTGCTCCGTGTTATCTAAGATAACAACCACTTGTCCGGTGACTGCAACGGAGATGGTCCACTCTTCCGCCAAGTCAACGGTTCATATCTTAGCACCCTCTCCACCGCCCACCGCCAGTCTGTGTGGAAAGTATGAAAGCTTTCTGCCTGTATTTGTGATCTATCCCCTTACGAACTCTTTTAAGGGGCAGGGGTAGGGGGGACAAAGGCTAGTCAACAAAGAAAGGAATGACTGGAGCTCTGTGGGGGGTCCAACGCCAGGTGATCCTGTCTTACTGGTTACCTAGCTGAGTGGCAAGGGGAACCTTAGTCAATGTCCCTGAACATTATCATTTTAACTTTCTTCATCACTCTTAATTCAAGCATTCTCAACTATATTAATATTTTAACTTTCTTCATCACTCTTAATTCAAGCATTCTCAACTATATTAATATTTTAACTTTCTTCATCACTCTTAATTCAAGCATTCTCAACTATATTAATATTTTAACTTTCTTCATCACTCTTAATTCAAGCATTCTCAACTATATTAATATTTTAACTTTCTTCATCACTCTTAACTCAAACATTCTCAACTATATTAATATTTTAACTTTCTTCATCACTCTTAATTCAAGCATTCTCAACTATATTAATATTTTAACTTTCTTCATCACTCTTAATTCAAGCATTCTCAACTATATTAATATTTTAACTTTCTTCATCACTCTTAATTCAAGCATTCTCAACTATATTAATATTTTAACTTTCTTCATCACTCTTAATTCAAGCATTCTCAACTATATTAATATTTTAACTTTCTTCATCACTTTTAATTCAAGCATTCTCAACTATATTAATATTTTTAATAATCCTAATTATCGGGCTATATTATGAATGATTACAAGGAATATTAAAATGAGCAGAATAATTATATTATGACAAAAAGTATTGAGTTTATCAATTTATTTTAAATATGAAGTGATAAATCACAATTGGTTTCGACCTAATTTAAGATATTAAATTATCCTTCATACCTTGGCTTACCTTGCTTGGTTCCACTATGGTGTAGTTTATAAGATAGGGTCATAGTGCCATCAGTCAGGGTAAGACCACCGGAATGTACACCCCCCCCCCTTTCCCCTTAGAGTTGGATCCTGATAAGTGCACTATGTAAAGTAAGTGCCACAGAGACCGGGCAATCCGTTAGTTACATTTCCCACCGACAGGGTAGTGGTGGTGGAGTCAGTCACATGACGCCCTTCACGGCGTGGCCCCAGACGTTCAAAAAGGGGCCAAGTCTCCACTTTACTTTCTCCCCTCCCGTCCGGAACAACTCATCGGCAAGCCAACCTATTGTGATACAGACGCCTTAAACCACGTGGCCACTGAAAACTCTTCCTGAAAATGTGTCTCGCAGCTTATTCTGAAGAATGTCTCAGAGCTGAGCGTGCCCACAACTGAGGCCACGATAGTTCAGTAGGTTCATGACTCGAGGTGTTCTGTCAATGTATGGTCAAGTTTCTGAGCTCAGTTATTTGTGTATTGGGAGATTGTCTCGCTCCAAATACGGCCCTTATACCCTTCTTTCCCGCAGTTCACAAGACTAACTCTTGTCACATTACAGCCCCTGACCGGTGTCACAGACAGGACAGACGTCATACTTTGTTGTCCAGTCACCAACTGGCGCTCGCAGTTGCTCTGCCGGGAGCAACTCTCACACTCACACACTCTCGAGTGACCGGAGGTTGGTGACGTATCCACGACCATCACTTTCTAATAAAATACAGAAGTACAGTTTGGTGTTCACGGGACAGCTAGAAGACGTAACTATTTTATAGTAAAATGTTCTCGATGTTGACCGGCATAGTTCCTCCAACCATAAGCTCACTCACTATCTCTGACGTGGTTTGTAGTTTGTAGCTCCAACAAACCAAAGAACCGGCAAATGTCGACACAATAACTCCTTCCTTAACACTTTAGCTCAGTCGGTGGCGTAAGATAAGGGTCCCGGACTCGATTCCCAGCATGGCCGAAAACTGTCTCATTGGTCACAGTGCTGAACCAACAGTCGGGACTGGATGTTGTGTCTGTTCTAGATTTAACTTAGTTTGTAAGTCTTAAGCTGATATAATCATTCCGTTCAGAAAGTGCACGTATACTTCAAATAAGTGTGTACAAACCTTCATTATTCAATTTATTTGTTTAAATTAGTCAGTCGCAGCTATTGCTAGAAGATGAATCAATTCTTGGTTCTATGAGGACTTTATTAAATGACTCAAACACTTGTTGGATTAGTAAAGCATCAGTTATTTCTCAATATGTCCTATTGTTATTCTCCTTCCTTGTAAATAAACAGTTTCTATTTCAAGTTTTGTTGTCACCCAGGTTTAAAATTTTAAATAAATTAAAAGTGTTTTACACTATTTATTATATAATAATCTATAATATAACTGGTGATTAATTTCGAATTAATACAGTTCACAAACATTTTCTTTACTTGCCATTGATAAAGAAAAACAATTAATGGAGTTAGACGAAATTAGCAGTAGCAGTAGATGGTTCCTGGAAGCTATGTAAGAACACAACATGACACGTCAGCAGTAGATGGCTCCTGGAAGTTCTGTAAGAACACAACATGACAAGTCAGCAGTAGATGGCTCTAGGAAGCTCTGTAAGAACACAATATGATGACAAGTCAGCAGTAGATGGCTCCTGGAAGCTATGTAAGAACACATGACAAGTCAGCAGTAGATGGCTCCTGGAAGCTCTGTAAGAACACAATATGATGACAAGTCAGCAGTAGATGGCTCCTGGAAGCTCTGTAAGAACACAATATGATGACAAGTCAGCAGTAGATGGCTCCTGGAAGCTATGTAAGAACACATGACAAGTCAGCAGTAGATGGCTCCTGGAAGCTCTGTAAGAACACAATATGATGACAAGTCAGCAGTAGATGGCTCCTGGAAGCTATGTAAGAACACAACATGACACGTCAGCAGTAGATGGCTCCTGGAAGTTCTGTAAGAACACAACATGACAAGTCAGCAGTAGATGGCTCTAGGAAGCTCTGTAAGAACACAATATGATGACAAGTCAGCAGTAGATGGCTCCTGGAAGCTCTGTAAGAACACAACATGACACGTCAGCAGTAGATGGCTCCTGGAAGTTCTGTAAGAACACAACATGACAAGTCAGCAGTAGATGGCTCTAGGAAGCTCTGTAAGAACACAATATGATGACAAGTCAGCAGTAGATGGCTCCTGGAAGCTCTGTAAGAACACAACATGACACGTCAGCAATAGATGGCTCCTGGAAGTTCTGTAAGAACACAACATGACAAGTCAGCAGTAGATGGCTCTAGGAAGCTCTGTAAGAACACAATATGATGACAAGTCAGCAGTAGATGGCTCCTGGAAGCTATGTAAGAACACATGACAAGTCAGCAGTAGATGGCTCCTGGAAGCTCTGTAAGAACACAATATGATGACAAGTCAGCAGTAGATGGTTCCTGGAAGCTATGTAAGAACACATGACAAGTCAGCAGTAGATGGTTCCTGGAAGCTATGTAAGAACACATGACACGTCAGCAGTAGATGGTTCCAGGAAGTTCTGTAAGAACACAATATGATGACAAGTCAGCAGTAGATGGTTCCTGGAAGCTATGTAAGAACACATGACAAGTCAGCAGTAGATGGCTCCTGGAAGCTATGTAAGAACACATGACACGTCAGCAGTAGATGGTTCCAGGAAGTTCTGTAAGAACACAACATGACAAGTCAGCAGTAGATGGTTCCTGGAAGCTATGTAAGAACACATGACACGTCAGCAGTAGATGGTTCCAGGAAGCTATGTAAGAACACACTATGATGACAAGTCAGCAGTAGATGGCTCCTGGAAGCTCTGTAAGAACACAACATGACAAGTCAGCAGTAGATGGTTCCAGGAAGTTCTGTAAGAACACAATATGATGACAAGTCAGCAGTAGATGGTTCCTGGAAGCTATGTAAGAACACATGACAAGTCAGCAGTAGATGGTTCCTGGAAGCTATGTAAGAACACATGACACGTCAGCAGTAGATGGTTCCTGGAAGCTATGTAAGAACACATGACAAGTCAGCAGTAGATGGTTCCTGGAAGCTATGTAAGAACACATGACAAGTCAGCAGTAGATGGCTCCTGGAAGCTATGTAAGAACACATGACACGTCAGCAGTAGATGGTTCCAGGAAGTTCTGTAAGAACACAACATGACAAGTCAGCAGTAGATGGTTCCTGGAAGCTATGTAAGAACACATGACACGTCAGCAGTAGATGGTTCCAGGAAGCTATGTAAGAACACACTATGATGACAAGTCAGCAGTAGATGGCTCCTGGAAGCTCTGTAAGAACACAACATGACAAGTCAGCAGTAGATGGTTCCAGGAAGTTCTGTAAGAACACAATATGATGACAAGTCAGCAGTAGATGGTTCCTGGAAGCTATGTAAGAACACATGACAAGTCAGCAGTAGATGGTTCCTGGAAGCTATGTAAGAACACATGACACGTCAGCAGTAGATGGTTCCAGGAAGTTCTGTAAGAACACAATATGATGACAAGTCAGCAGTAGATGGTTCCTGGAAGCTATGTAAGAACACATGACAAGTCAGCAGTAGATGGCTCCTGGAAGCTATGTAAGAACACATGACACGTCAGCAGTAGATGGTTCCAGGAAGTTCTGTAAGAACACAACATGACAAGTCAGCAGTAGATGGTTCCTGGAAGCTATGTAAGAACACATGACACGTCAGCAGTAGATGGTTCCAGGAAGCTATGTAAGAACACACTATGATGACAAGTCAGCAGTAGATGGCTCCTGGAAGCTCTGTAAGAACACAACATGACAAGTCAGCAGTAGATGGTTCCAGGAAGTTCTGTAAGAACACAATATGATGACAAGTCAGCAGTAGATGGTTCCTGGAAGCTATGTAAGAACACATGACAAGTCAGCAGTAGATGGTTCCAGGAAGTTCTGTAATAACACAACATGACAAGTCAGCAGTAGATGGTTCCAGGAAGTTCTGTAAGAACACAATATGATAAGTCAGCAGTAGATGGTTCCTGGAAGCTATGTAAGAACACATGACAAGTCAGCAGTAGATGGTTCCTGGAAGCTATGTAAGAACACATGACACGTCAGCAGTAGATGGTTCCAGGAAGTTCTGTAAGAACACAACATGACACGTCAGCAGTAGATGGTTCCAGGAAGTTCTGTAATAACACATGACAAGTCAGCAGTAGATGGTTCCAGGAAGTTCTGTAATAACACAACATGACAAGTCAGCAGTAGATGGTTCGAGGAAGTTCTGTAAGAACACAACATGACACGTCAGCAGTAGATGGTTCCTGGAAGTTCTGTAAGAACACAATATGATGACAAGTCAGCAGTAGATGGTTCCTGGAAGCTATGTAAGAACACATGACAAGTCAGCAGTAGATGGTTCCTGGAAGCTATGTAAGAACACATGACACGTCAGCAGTAGATGGTTCCAGGAAGTTCTGTAATAACACAACATGACAAGTCAGCAGTAGATGGTTCGAGGAAGTTCTGTAAGAACACAACATGACACGTCAGCAGTAGATGGTTCCTGGAAGTTCTGTAAGAACACAATATGATGACAAGTCAGCAGTAGATGGTTCCTGGAAGCTATGTAAGAACACATGACAAGTCAGCAGTAGATGGTTCCTGGAAGCTATGTAAGAACACATGACACGTCAGCAGTAGATGGTTCCAGGAAGTTCTGTAAGAACACAACATGACAAGTCAGCAGTAGATGGTTCCTGGAAGCTCTGTAAGAACACAATATGACATGATCGGTTCCCCTGTAACTAGGCAGTGCGGTATTCTGCGACCTTCACGGACGGAACATGAATTGTTACCACTGGAAGATCTTTAGTCGAAAAACAAATTATTTCTCTGTTAATATTTGTGAGATATTATCGCGTCATGTTGGACAAATTTTGCACCATTCCATCGCTCGCTTGTCAGATGTTGTCTTTAGTAATGACGCTTTAGACCACGTGATTAACGATAATATTAAAGTTGTGGGGACTGGTTGTTGTGTTTATCCTCTAACTAGAGCTAATCACTTTACAGATAATACAGTATTTTAATTAGGAAACATGTTCACATTCGAGCCTACAGGCCTGGACACAAGTATTACAATAACAAACACAACTGTAGGTGTGAGATAGGTTTCTCATTTTCTCGTCTACTCCCGTTTAGCTTATACGTATATAATTATATGTTCATTACTCTAATGGGGAAGGGAGGAGGAAGCATTTTAGAGAGAATATATTCCCGCATTTGCGTAGAAAAAGTGTAAACCCATTTGGGGAAACATCACCCTCAATACACCCGACCGGGATTAAAACCCCTATCTCTAACACGGGAATGACGCCTTAGTCTGCTGTACCAGTGATCGGGTTGTTGAACTACTAAACAGAGTGCCTACCAGTCATGAATCTTTGTGCACGGATGAATGTATGTCCAAAATTACCCTAAATCTACAACCACTCCCCTGTGACGACGTATCCCAGTCTGAGGGTCATTAATATGTATATGAAAGATGGTTCCGGTACACCCTGTTAGTGTAGTTGTGGGTATGAAGTCCTAACTGTTTGATCGGTTGCTAACCACGGTTTGTAAACTATTCACAGGGCGGTTTTTTATAAATGGGTTTACATTCTCCCTTCACACAAATCAGGGTGCATTTCCTCTAAAATGTATCTACCTCATCCTTGTCATACTAGTGTAAAATATGCAGGTAGGCCTGGATGGGGCTGGCATTACTTTGTGACTGGACTAATTCAGCGAACAAAATGGACAAGATGGAGTTTGACAGCACACGACAACTCTGTATGGTAGAGAGGAGAAGGATAGATTATATAAAGTGCACCCGTATCAACCTGCGAAGGGGGTGAGAGATAACCAGAGATGTGAAAACGTCGGGCCTGATGCTTAGATCGCGTGGGTAGGTGACATATCACAAATAAATGGACCCTACAGACATAGCAGTGGATGTCTGACTACAGACCAGAGTGGATGTCTGGACCCTACAGACACAGCATGAATTCTGACCACAGACAAGATTGAGAATGTCTGGACCTACAGACACAGCAGTTAGATTCGACCCACAGACACAGATTGATGATGTCTGGACCCTACAGACACAGCAGTTGATGATGTGGACCCTACAGACACAGCAGTGATGTCTGGACCCTACAACACTCAGTGATGTGTTGACCTACACACAGCATTGATGATTCTGGACTACAGACAAGCATGAGATGTCTGACCCAGACACAGCATTGGAAGTCTGGACCTACAGCCAGCAGTTGATGATGTTGACCTAAACGCGTGATGATCTGGACTACAGACAACAGTATGATGTGACCTAGACACAGCAGTGAGAATTCTGACTAGACAGAGTGATGATTCTGGACCCTACAGCACAGCATTGAGATGTCTGGACTTACAGACACAGCAGGTGAGAATCATCTACCAGAGCAATGTTTTGTTTATTTTGGTCAGAGCAGTGGTTTGTTACACAAACTGCAGACCAAATACGTACCTTAATTGGCGCCCCCTCCCTGCTCCCCTGACAGTGACCGAGGGGTGGTGGAGGTACTGCTCAACAAGTCCTTTCACCGCATCTCCATACCCGCGCAATCACCGCCCTCGACAGGAGCATCGATCAAGGTCACTGATGATTGAGGTTTGACCAACGAACGGCGTCTCCTAGGTTGAAAGTGCTAGAGGGGTCCCCCCCTTTGTGGTGGGGACCTCTCAACTCTGGGGACACGTTCTGAGCCACAGTTCTGCTTGTGTTTCCGACATAAAAAGGGACTTAGCCTAACTCGGCTCAATCACTGACAGACAAACTTGAGTTAAGTGGACTCTAATAACAGACACACACAGAGCCATGTAGACACAGAGATATGTAGACACAGAGCCATGTAAAGACACGAATGACGAACAAAGTTAATCTAGGCTAGTGATGTTTAACCTAAAACAGCCTACACTAGCACTAACGGCTAGCTCTGACAAGTACGGTCTGTCTTGTGTCCAGTCAACAAAGTAAAAATAGGGGAAATAATCCGTATAGTCGAAAATTTTTCTACAGTGGAAGGGGGAGTACCATGAACAACATACTAAAATCCTTACGGGGGGGGGGGGGGGCGTTTAAAGTCATTCTTCCACGTTATTCTCTTATAACTTGAAAACCGTGGCCTCTAACGGAAAGGTGTTCATGTACAAAATTAAACTATATTAAATTCCCCACAAAAAGATCTTTTTCATTTTTTCTCTAGATGAATTGTTTATGATTGCAGGGGATGGAAAAATCGCGGGTTATTAAAAATAGTGTTTTAATGGTATAAAATTAATTGTACACCTGCTAGACTACTAGTATTGTTAATACCTCAGGTTGTACACCTGCTAGACTACTAGTATTGTTAATACCTCAGGTTGTACACCTCTAGACTACTGTGTTATACTAGTTGTACACTGCTAGACTATGTATTGTAAATACCTCAATGTTTTCACACTGCTAACTACTAGTATTTTAATAAATCAGTTTAACTGCTAATATAGTATTTTAAGACCTCAGTTGTACACTGTAGATATATATTATTAATACTCAGTTGTACACCTGCAGACTACTATTGTTAATACTCGGTTGTACACTCAGATATAGATTGTTAAATACTCAGGTGTAACGCTATCGTAAAAATCTTACCCGAGTATATTCCTTGGTTAATATTAAAGTAATGAGTCTAAAAAATATTTAATAAAAATAAGTTTTTCATTTTAAATTATTCCTTTACAAAGGCTCCGAGACAGGCGTGAACAACTCTGTCGAGCCATAAAAACAGAGTACAATAAATCTGTCACCACTTGTTACGAACGAGCGGAGGGAAGAACCATCCTCCACCATCCTCCACCATCCTCCACCCTAATTGTTCACGGGTAAATGAATATTTAGTCTGTTCCTGTGTGAACTGTTTGATGTATTGTTCGCGAGAATTGACAGCCAGAGAAATATATTCTATTCGTCCGTCGCATTTGTTGCTCTTTCCAGGGTCGATACGCTCGATACGGGGCCAGGTTAATAAACAGGTTTTGATGACGATATGACTCAGTGGGTTGATCTTTAGAACCAGCTCGTATTGGTGGACACGGTGATTCAGGCATCAGGTTCGAGAGCTCGAGTATTTGGGAAACTGTAACTTTCTGTGGACGGGGTGTTATGACACCATACGTTTATTATTTAATATAATTTCCTAAGGTTGGCAACACAAGGTGATGCTACCTTCGAGAGAAGTTCCTTTGAACAGAATCTGTCAAACAGCTGATAGTAATATCCAAGGCCGTAGCTGGGGGCTTCTAGGCTAACAATCGGATGCCCTTCGAGTTTGTAATTATTATAACGCTAGCCTGATAAGAAATGTCCATACGCAATCGTTAGGGTGACATTATTGTTATAATTAATTATATTATTTTATAAATTAAAAGTTCTGGTGTGTTTTTTTAGTCTTTTATTTTAATTTTAAATGAATGAACTATTTACTTTTAGCTATATATCACACGCATTTTATATTTTGATAAAAGCCCGACTATTGAGTTAAATGATACTTAGCTATACGTGTTCTTGTCGAGAAGGAAGGATCACCAGCAGTGAGGAGATGTGCGCATTTGAAGGGGTATATCAAGCGACATTTCCTTCTCGAAGCTTCCTAGAAGAAAAGGGGTGAGGTCATCCAGGTGCGTCTTTTTCCACGGAAAGTGCGTTGTCTTTTTAAATAGAGACGTAGAAGGATTTCACCACACCTTACAACTCGACAGTTCTAACAAAATCTTACTACCCGCTCGAATATTAAATATAGTAATTTTGAATATAGATTTAAATAATAAATTATTGATATGTATAATTTCATATGATTACAGTTGTTGAAATGCTCCTCACCTGAAATTAGTCCATCTATTCTAGAATCTATCAGAAGAGATAATACGTCATCTTTTTTAAAGTTTGATGAACCTAAAATATATTTATAACGGTCCTAGCCTTATTTTTAAAATTTTAATTTGATACCTTACGAAGCTATTTAGAGTTTGATTTTAATCGTATTATATTAAATGAAATAAAAATGGGAGTGAAATAAACTAAAAGGGAGGCAAATATATTCCAAGAGGAAATGCACCTGCCCCTGAAATCCCGCTGCTCTGGTTACGCCACCGCTTATAATTTTATTTAAAAAGGGGTTAATATAAAAATTTAACATTTAGAGGTGACCGGTTCTGTGCGGTTCTAAATGTTAAACACATTTTTAGAACTTAAAGTATTTAATCTCTGCCCTTGGGCGTTCAAGTATTACGTAAGCACCTTAGGGAGAGGTGGTTAGAGCAGTGCTTATTTCTGCTGACAAGGGAGGAACAATGCTTACGTAAGACAGAGAGAGACGGACACAATTGAGCCGTGATGAAGATGCTGACTGGCTAGTAAGTAGAAACATAGTAGTGTTGAGTAAAGTGTTGAGACGTGGATTCAAGAACCTTGGTCTCCCGTGTCAGCCACCAGGGGGATATTACACCTCCATTCCCATGTTATAAGCACCACGCCGGGAATTAATTGGTAATCAAAGGGGGATTAAGGGTTGACTTACCCCCTACCCTTTTTCCACGTTTAGTCGTGGTGAGGAGAGAAGGGTTGTGATCCCGGAGACTTATCACGCATCCTCCCACGGTAGTTAACGAACCGTTTACTATCGACAAGAAGTTTCACCGGCGTTAAACCAGTTGTTAACTGGAGAAAAGCTGTTTTCTCTCTCTCTTTCTATCTCCCAGCTCTAAACTTGTTTCAGATGTTCAAGGACCCAGGGTCTGATCTAGGGACTGTAATTCATCATTCTAATATACGAATAGTGCTAAGGGATGTTGTGCTAGGTTAAGTTAGGATAATTTGAAGAAACAGAATTTAAAACGCTAAAATTAAATTTGGGAAAGTAATTTTCTAAAACCTCTATTGTCAAAGGAACTAAGTATCATAAGTAGAGTTGGTGGTGGACTTAGACCTCTATTGTCAAAGGAATAAGTATCATAAGTAGAGTTGGTGGTGGACTTAGACCTCTATTGTCAAAGGAACTAAGTATCATAAGTAGAGTTGGTGGTGGACTTAGGACCTCTATTGTCAAAGGAACTAAGTCTCATCATAAGTAGAGTTGGTGGTGTACTTAGACCTCTATTGTCAAAGGAACTAAGTCTCATCATAAGTAGAGTTGGTGGTGGACTTAGTCTCGTAGGACTCAGGTTCCATTCCGGTCTGTTGCACTAAGGGAGAGTATCAAATTGTTGTTCATCACACACTATCACAGTGAACGTTGTTGCAATCCTTCAAAACTATCCCCACTCCCCATATTTAAATATATGTTGTTCGAGTGGTTCTAGCTAGAGCCCTGAGCTTAGAGCTTCCACTGACATGTTAGAGATTTGACATGTCTCCTGTACCGGGAGTTGAACCCTGTGCTGTGAGGGTAATATCCTGGCGAACACGTGCTGTTTTATTGCAGCCCAGAGCCCAAATTCCATGAAGATGGTTAATGGTGAGATGCTATATTGAAATACACTTTCTAAACGTGAACTTTCGTTTGGTGTGACGTCACATGGGGGTGTTGGGTACCCTCTTGATTGCGAGGAGAGGAGAAAGTAGAGATTGGACCAAAATGAACTTGATACATTTAAAAACTGTTTTTACCTTTTCATAATAAAAAGTATTGTAATCAAGCAAGATGGGCGAGTGTGTCTGTAGTGAGAGCAGCTGTTTCTCCACTCGGTAACAAAACAGGTTTCTGGTTTCCTCTGCAAACAAAGAGACCCTGCTCTGGTTTCCTCTGCAAACAAAGAGACCCTGCTCTGGTTTCCTCTGCAAAACGAGAGACCCTGGTCTGGTTTCCTCTGCAAACAGAGAGACCCTGGTCTGGTTTCCGCTGCAAACAGAGAGACCCTGGTCTGGTTTCCTCTGCAAACAGAGAGACCCTGGTCTGGTTTCCTCTGCAAACAAAGAGACCCTGGTCTGGTTTCCTCTGCAAACAGAGAGACCCTGGTCTGGTTTCCTCTGCAAACAGAGAGACCCTGGTCTGGTTTCCTCTGCAAACAGAGAGACCCTGGTCTGGTTTCCTCTGCAAACAGAGAGACCCTGGTCTGGTTTCCTCTGCAAACAGAGAGACCCTGGTCTGGTTTCCTCTGCAAACAGAGAGACCCTGCTCTGGTTTCCTCTGCAAACAAGAGACCCTGGTCTGGTTTCCTCTGCAAACAGAGATACCCTGGTCTGGTTTCCTCTGCAAACAGAGAGACCCTGGTCTGGTTTCCTCTGCAAACAGAGAGACCTGGTCTGGTTTCCTCTGCAAACAGAGAGACCCTGCTCTGGTTTCCTCTGCAAACAAAGAGACCCTGGTCTGGTTTCCTCTGCAAACAGAGAGACCCTGTCTGGTTCCTCTGCAAACAGAGAGACCCTGGTCTGGTTTCCTCTGCAAACAAGAGACCCTGGTCTGGTTTCCTCTGCAAACAGAGAGACCCTGGTCTGGTTTCCTCTGCAAACAGAGAGACCCTGGTCTGGTTTCCTCTGCAAACAGAGAGACCCTGGTCTGGTTTCCTCTGCAAACAGAGAGACCCGGGTCTGGTTTCCTCTGCAAACAGAGAGACCTGCTCTGGTTTCCTCTGCAAACAAGAGACCCTGGTCTGGTTTCCTCTGCAAACAGAGAACCCTGGTCTGGTTTCCTCTGCAAACAGAGAGACCCTGGTCTGGTTTCCTCTGCAAACAGAGAGACCCTGGTCTGGTTTCCTCTGCAAACAAGAGACCCTGGTCTGGTTTCCTCTGCAAACAAAGAGACCCTGGTCTGGTTTCCTCTGCAAACAAAGAGACCCTGGTCTGGTTTCCTCTGCAAACAAGAGACCCTGGTCTGGTTTCCTCTGCAAACAAAGAGACCTGGTCTGGTTTCCTCTGCAAACAGAGAGACCCTGGTCTGGTTTCCTCTGCAAACAGAGAGACCCTGGTCTGGTTTCCTCTGCAAACAGAGAGACCCTGGTCTGGTTTCCTCTGCAAACAAAGAGACCCTGCTCTGGTTTCAGCAAGAGCGTGTAAATCAAGTTTACAAACCTCAGATCTATAGTCGTTACGTGGGTGTGAGCAGATAACTGTTATCTCTGTTATTGTAACTCACGCATGAAGAGAGAACTGTTATCTCTGTTATTGTAACTCATCCGATGATAAATTAAACTGAAGTGGAAACTTCACTACTCGGGACATCTCGAGAAAATTCGTTTCACTTTAATCAGTTTAAAAAGAACCGGTAAAAATAATTAAAGTACATTTTATGTGAGAAGTTTCCCATTTCCCGCCTCTTTTTAGATGATGAAATGTTTTCTTTTGGACCACCCCATATACGAACCATTTTACGAGAGAGAGAGAGAGGGGGGGGGGGAGAAAGAAAAGACAGACAAAGCAGTTGAGAAGAGTTCGCATTTCTCGCGAAAATGTTTTTGTTCGAAATCGCGCAGAAAACCTTAGTTTCTATCGTGCACACGAAAACTGTCCTAATTTATCTTCCAGAGAAGAGATTTGAGGGGTGAATTCTTTGTCATAACCTGTTCACATTCAACCCTGGTTACTGGAAGGGGTGACGATATTTCTCACTCAAGGTCACAGTCGTGGGATCAAGGAGATTGCAATTTGGTGGGGTTAGAGCTCTAGATGAGAGCGTCATCAACATCTAGAGAGAGAGCCCTAGAACCTAGATTCTCCTAAAGCCCCTGACATAAAACCAAACACTGAGTAGGAACGGGTGGGGGGTTGTGTTTCATTGGCTCTCGGTATATTATTAATATGTGTATAGGGTCATTCCATGCTAAATCAACAAATTTTAATAACAAATTTTGCCACACCATTTTTGATTTTGATGAAATTTGGTAGGAGATTTGCACCAATCTTTTAGACTTCAAAACAATTTTTGTTATATTTAAAATAAAATTACTCCTTGAGATATAGGCTATTTTTTACATCACGAACAGGCAAAAGTGTCGTTTTAGGGTTATTTTCTAAAATCTGCATTAAGTTTAGTTGAACTAGCAGGGATGACAGCTAGGGCTCATTTGAAAGCTTAAAGAATTAACTTTTTTTTTTCTAGCTTGGACGAAATTAGATTTGAGTTAAAGCTAAGCATAGTTTTTTAAGCTTAAATTTTCATTTTTTAACCGATTTTCTCGGAATTTGGGCTTAAAAATATAATGAAGGATTTATAGTAACAGGCCAATATTTTTTCCTGTTACACTTATGTATGAGTAGTATGTGCAGGAAAATAATGAACAGTTACTGATAGTCCTTCAACCTAAAAAAATTGCTAGAATTTGGAAAATTTTCAAAAAATTGCTTTTTCAGAGCCCAAAAAGTAATGTGGGACATGTGTTAAAAATTTGAAATTGCCAGGTGGGAAGCGCCTATAGAGTACTTTAAAACAAAAATTATTTCATCTTGTTACTTCAAGGGGTTCAGGTGCCACAATCCTTTGAAGTAACAATAAAACAACGCTCAATCACTATTGAAAACTGGGCTAAACCGGCATAGACATATTTTTGCTGAAAATTACAATAGGCCTATAATTTTTTGGAAAAATTCAAATTGGACAGAATTACTGAATTACAAAAACATAATTCAATCTAAAAACAAAGCTTACCTTTTAAGGCACACTTAGTGTTTTAAGTTTATCGCGTTGTTGTCTTTTTTCCATTAAGAAGAGTCGACAGGTGCTCATTCATCTGTGGTGTGATATTATGACAAGAACAAGTTGTAGTCACTGGTTGATGTTTTGAAAGATGTGCCAGGACCATGAGGATGGAAAAAGTGTATTCGATATTCTTCTTCAGTATCATGAACTTTTATTTCAAGAACATCGCCCAACCACCAATCCTCGTCATACACACAACAGATGTAATCCCTAAGCTTTGGCAGTAGGTCAGTCTGTTGTTGAACCTGAACTTCCTTACTGACTGCAACAATTCTGAATTCTTCCGACAGGGATGTAATGCGGATGTGAAGAACACTTTGGCTAACAGGAATAAAATCATGATATGATCTAGTCTGTGGTACGGGAATGGCAAGTTGGTACCTTGTCTGAAGTTGCAGTCCAACCTCTTCAATGTCATGTCTTGTCTTGAGCTAAAGAAAAACTCTTGTTTTATATTGTCCATGCAATATTTGTACATATCTATTGGTGTGATGTGACTTTTTACTGTCCTCTGAAGACTTGTCTTTCTTACAATCCTTTTAACTGTCCCACCAATTCCATCACATGGTCCCTTTCCATGGCATACATCAACAATATGTATTTAGGTAACTCGCACAGTTTGGGTTTTATCTGTACAAGACAAGATCACTTTCAGGAAGTAATTGTGTTGGACGCAATTTATCCCTAATGTTCTATTTATTATAATTGTTTTGCAAGCACCGATAGTTATTCTAAATAATATAAAACAAGTTTTGTATATTCGTTCTTATACCACTAAGAAAAGCAATACCTATTGTTATTGTTTTCGTGCCCGGTGAATAAAGAAAGATTTGGGCTCTCTTTTCTAAAATGTTCCTGAGAGACACGTTCTGTCCCCATCTATAGCACAGGCCTGTAATCACCGCGCGAGAGAGCGCCATGTTGTTTCTACCGGCAGCGCTGCGGTGACTAGTAGACACACGTTCTGTCCCCATCTATAGCACAGGCCTGTAATCACCGCGCGAGAGAGCGCCATGTTGTTTCTACCGGCAGCGCTGCGGTGACTAGTAGACACACGTTCTGTCCCCATCTATAGCACAGGCCTGTAATCACCGCGCGAGAGAGCGCCATGTTGTTTCTACCGGCAGCGCTGCGGTGACTAGTAGACACACGTTCTGTCCCCATCTATAGCACAGGCCTGTAATCACCGTGTGAGAGAGCGCCATGTTGTTTCTACCGGCAGCGCTGCGGTGACTAGTAGACACACGTTCTGTCCCCATCTATAGCACAGGCCTGTAATCACCGCGCGAGAGAGCGCCATGTTGTTTCTACCGGCAGCGCTGCGGTGACTAGTAGACACACGTTCTGTCCCCATCTATAGCACAGGCCTGTAATCACCGCGCGAGAGAGCGCCATGTTGTTTCTACCGGCAGCGCTGCGGTGACTAGTAGACACACGTTCTGTCCCCATCTATAGCACAGGCCTGTAATCACCGCGCGAGAGAGCGCCATGTTGTTTCTACCGGCAGCGCTGCGGTGACTAGTAGACACACGTTCTGTCCCCATCTATAGCACAGGCCTGTAATCACCGTGTGAGAGAGCGCCATGTTGTTTCTACCGGCAGCGCTGCGGTGACTAGTAGACACACGTTCTGTCCCCATCTATAGCACAGGCCTGTAATCACCGCGCGAGAGAGCGCCATGTTGTTTCTACCGGCAGCGCTGCGGTGACTAGTAGACACACGTTCTGTCCCCATCTATAGCACAGGCCTGTAATCACCGCGCGAGAGAGCGCCATGTTGTTTCTACCGGCAGCGCTGCGGTGACTAGTAGACACACGTTCTGTCCCCATCTATAGCACAGGCCTGTAATCACCGTGTGAGAGAGCGCCATGTTGTTTCTACCGGCAGCGCTGCGGTGACTAGTAGACACACGTTCTGTCCCCATCTATAGCACAGGCCTGTAATCACCGCGCGAGAGAGCGCCATGTTGTTTCTACCGGCAGCGCTGCGGTGACTAGTAGACACACGTTCTGTCCCCATCTATAGCACAGGCCTGTAATCACCGTGTGAGAGAGCGCCATGTTGTTTCTACCGGCAGCGCTGCGGTGACTAGTAGACACACGTTCTGTCCCATCTATAGCACAGGCCTGTAATCACCGCGCGAGAGAGCGCCATGTTGTTTCTACCGGCAGCGCTGCGGTGACTAGTTCCTGAGAGACACGTTCTGTCCCCATCTATAGCACAGGCCTGTAATCACCGTGTGAGAGAGCGCCATGTTGTTTCTACCGGCAGCGCTGCGGTGACGGTCTAGCGAAACACCACTTGCGGTAGTTTCCTCACCTTGTTAGCGCGTAATCCATGTCACAGATCTTGCTCGCTACCACCGCACGCGTTATTAAGGTGGTGGTTTTCACCCCCTCCCCCCTCACACAGCCCAAACCTTGTGTTTCTAAAGAGAGAGAGAGAGAGAGAAGTCAGACCGCTCAGGGGCTCAATCTTCATAATCCCCGCCATTGTATTTTAGTGGCACCTCGCCCACGAAGACTATAATAATAACAGTAGTAATTACAATAGGTGTATTCGTGTTAGGACTGACCTGCAACCCGGCGAGTGGTGGTATCCCCTACATTTGACAACCACGCTAAACTCGATCTTGTATCCATTGTCATTGTCATTGTCATGTATCTCAGACCAGCGCGTCAAAACTTCATCAGACCGACAAAATGCTGACGCAAACTCTGAAAATAGCCTCCCCTCCGCCCACCTGCGTTCAATATTACGGTCAACAAATTTGTTTTCTGTACCGAAGTGGACATTTTGAAATAACAAGGGATTTAACTAAAAATATAACTGACATGTTCCCGACCCTCTCTCTCTACTAAGAACAATGGAGTTGTGAAATGCGATGTAATTCGTTTACATTACACCCGAACCAACGTAGCTACACGTTGATTTGATTAAACCGGCCGAGGTTTCTGTGTTCCACCTAGAATTGTTTCTTCTCTGTGCGCGCGCGTGTGATTGTAATAGTAACTCGATATACATCCACGTTGTGTTCACTTAGAACTTTACCTTCAATACCTTCACGTAACAAAGGTTGAGGTCTGAACAAAAGGGGTGACTGTTTCCTCAAATACTCCTCGGGTTTGATAGTTGAGAAACCAACTGGCTCAAAGATATGGACAAGATCGAGAATAGTTGGGAAGTAATGTACGTCTATATACATATGTAGACCATTTGACTGTTAGATGTCCGTGGCTAGAGAAGGATGGGAACAGGAGGTGCCTTTTAGCTTCACTTACCTCCAGTTCAATACCGGGAGCTTCACTTACCTCCAGTTCAATACTGGGAGCTTCACTTACCTCCAGTTCAATACTGGGAGCTTCACTTACCTCCAGTTCGATACCGGGAGCTTCACTTACCTCCAGTTCGATACCGGGAGCTTCACTTACCTCCAGTTCAATACCGGGAGCTTCACTTACCTCCAGTTCAATACTGGAGCTTCACTTACCTCCAGTTCAATACCGGGAGCTTCACTTACCTCCAGTTGGATACCGGGAGCTCCACTTACCTCCAGTTCAATACCGGGAGCTTCACTTACCTCCAGTTCGATACCGGGAGCTTCACTTACCTCCAGTTCAATACCGGGAGCTTCACTTACCTCCAGTTCAATACCGGGAGCTTCACTTACCTCCAGTTCGATACCGGGAGCTCCACTTACCTCCAGTTCAATACCGGGAGCTCCACTTATCTCCAGTTCAATACCGGGAGCTTCACTTACCTCCAGTTCGATACCGGGAGCTTCACTTACCTCCAGTTCGATGCCGGGAGCTTCACTTACCTCCATTTCGATACCGGGAGCTTCACTTACCTCCAGTTCAATACCGGGAGCTCCACTTATCTCCAGTTCAATACCGGAGCTCCACTTACCTTCAGTTCAATACCGGGAGCTCCACTTATCTCCAGTTCAATACCGGGAGCTTCACTTACCTCCAGTTCGATACCGGGAGCTTCACTTACATCCAGTTCAATACCGGGAGCTTCACTTACCTCCAGTTCGATACCGGGAGCTTCACTTACCTCCAGTTGGATACCGGGAGCTCCACTTACCTCCAGTTCAATACCGGGAGCTTCACTTACCTCCAGTTCGATACCGGGAGCTTCACTTACCTCCAGTTTAATTCAGTGTAACTGAGAGAATTTGTTTTAAAACGCTGCCTTGCTATTCAGAATTTGTAAACTCTGCTAAGATAATCTTCGGCCTTTATTTAAAACTAATATAAAATTAACATCGGTTAGGTACAACTTGAGCTTTCTGTCGAAAGAATTAAAGTTTTTTTTAAAATTGTGGCTTCCCTTTTGAGTAATTTTAAAATTCAAGATCTTTGGGCCCATCGTGAGAGCATTTTTTTATTTATTTTTATATATATATATATATATATATATATATATATATATATATGCTGGAAATGTTAAATCGGTCGAGTGTAACTAGTGGACAGTGTAGCCAACACGTCCATACACACTCACGCCTTGAGCAGGAGCATAGCAATCAATCTGAGCTCTCTTGTTCCAAAGTGACCATTTCATGAATGTAGGCAAGTGAATTGCACTTACTCAACAAGTGCTAGTTTGTGAGTGTCAGATCAAACAACTGAACATGTTGCGATATTATCGCCTACTGGGACTTGTAACATCTGCTCTACATGTAGCCGAATATTCATAAAGAACAGATTATTAATGAAGATGATTACTCCGAGTATTCCACTATCTGCAGTACACCGTCATTTGACTTCCCAGCTGTAGCTTCAAGGAACCTGGTTTGAACCCAGATAACCAGAGGTTGGTGCTATGGTTGAATAGTCAGTGCTACCACGCTAGTTTGTAAGTCGTGGCATCAGACATCAAAGGGACTAAAGCTATCACGTCAAATAAACCATCTAAACAAAATCAAGTGTGTGGCAGTACTTAGATTGATAATGAGTAAAAAGGTCAGTTTAAATCCAATCAGCGTCCCCTGCGGGTTAATTTACTCTCCAGTTTAGTCCATAGTCCTCTCTCCAGGCGAATATTGGGATATGCTTCTATGTATGTAAGCCTTATAAACAAAGTAATTGTACATATCTCTGAGTTGAATACAACTTTAGAGTATTTCCCACTCACAGGTCAGTACTGCGAACCGGATACAAAATATACTTCTCTCTCTCTCTCTCTCTCTCTCTCTCTCCTCTCCTTCTAGCACATGACATTTCGTTTAAATACCAGCGGGTGGTCTGTAATCCACGCCCTCTTCCCATTTGCCCGCTGATTAACAAAACATGGTGCTCATTACAAATTAATTACCGCGGGAAATTGGAAACAACCAATGGAGAAAGGGAAGTTTTGTTATTTCAAGTTGGTAATACAGGAGCAATGTGTGTGACTGTTCCACACAATATAATTAGATAGTAATACATTATTCTGGGTAGTAACTACTCGCTATTAGTTCGTACGTTTGTCTAGCTAGTCCAGGAACGCTCGCGTCTCTCAACTGAAACTAACGCTGATAAGTCTTGTCTCATTCGTTGTTTACCTCCTCGTGGCCTCTCATGACTCGTAAACACGTAAACAACGTCACATTGTGTACGTTTGACTCGGCCCTGGAGTTTATTAAAAACACATTTGTTGAGAGTGTTGCAAGGATATTGAGGGTGGTAGTTTTATTTTCCATGGCTGACATTATTAGTGAATCAAGAGACGTAGAGTTGCCAATCTGTTCGAATGTAACCAATATACTCGAGATTTCTACTTCAGTGTCATTTTTCCCGAGTCAGAAACATCATCTACAGTTACATTTCTCTCCTCCCTTGACTACAGCGCTCGGTGGTTGAATGCGTCACTAAGGTCCGGTCTGCTGTAGATCAAACATTTCCCCTGGAATCAGTTGAACAAGAGTTTGTTTGCGTCTTAGGAAGCGTCTTATTCAACACTTTGCGCAATATTCCCGTTGATTATATATATCCCAAGTTTTTCTCTATTTCCTTAGCTCCTACTTACTCCCTGTCTAGCCCTGTATTTTCCTAGCTCCTCTACTCCCTGTCAGCCCTGCTATTCCTAGCTCCTCTACTCCCTGTCAGCCCTGCTTATCCTAGCTCCTCTCTACTCCCTGTCAGCCCTGCTATTCCTAGCTCCTCTACTACTCCCTGTCAGCCCTGCTATTCCTAGCTCCTCTACTCCCTTGGTCAGCCCCTGCTTATTCCTAGCTCCTCTACTCCCTGTCACCAAGGATAAAGATGAAGCTAACAAAACCCAACCTTGAGTCTTGAGTTACAGAATGTCATCAAACCTGCGCAGCGAATGAGGAACACGTATTATCTTGTAAACCTCCATGTTCCATGTTCCATGTTCCATGTTCTATGTTCTGTCTATATCCCTGCACTTGGTCCATCCTGTCTGCAGACAAAGACAAGGTAGCAAGCTCGACTAGCTCCTCCAATCACGCAGACGGATGTAAATAGGACAATCTCTTCTTCCCGATACACCCGCGCTTCACACCCAATCAGGGTGGAGGAAGGGGGAGGAACTGTACTCCTCAACGCCTGAGTTCGTCTGGTTTATCATGTGTCTGTTGGTCTTGTGGAGACTTTCAATTCGTGTGTGGTCCAACTTGTCTAACACGTAGTTTAGTGTGGTCTAACCACCGTGTGATAGAGAGAAACTATGGCAACCACCGTGTGATAGAGAGGAACCGTGTCAACCACCGTGTGATAGAGAGGAACCGTGTCAACCACCGTGTGATAGAGAGGAACCGTGTCAACCACCGTGTGATAGAGAGGAACCATTCCAACCACCGTGTGATAGAGAGGAACCGTGTCAACCACCGTGTGATAGAGAGGAACCATTCCAACCACCGTGTGATAGAGAGGAACCGTGTCAACCACCGTGTGATAGAGAGGAACCGTGTCAACCACCGTGTGATAGAGAGGAACCGTGTCAACCACCGTGTGATAGAGAGGAACCATTCCAACCACCGTGTGATAGAGAGGAACCGTGTCAACCACCGTGTGATAGAGAGGAACCGTGTCAACCACCGTGTGATAGAGAGGAACCGTGTCAACCACCGTGTGATAGAGAGGAACCGTGTCAACCACCGTGTGATAGAGAGGAACCATTCCAACCACCGTGTGATAGAGAGGAACCGTGTCAACCACCGCGTGATAGAGAGAAACTATGGCAACCACCGTGTGATAGAGAGGAATCGTGTCAACCACCGTGTGATAGAGAGGAACCATTCCAACCACCGTGTGATAGAGAGGAATCATTCCAACCACCGTGTGATAGAGAGGAACCGTGTCAACCACCGTGTGATAGAGAGGAACCGTGTCAACCACCGTGTGATAGAGAGGAACCATTCCAACCACCGTGTGATAGAGAGGAACCATTCCAACCACCGTGTGATAGAGAGGAACCGTGTCAACCACCGTGTGATAGAGAGGAACCATTCCAACCACCGTGTGATAGAGAGGAACCATGTCAACCACCCCAACCACTGAACCACTGGTTGGAACGTTACACAAATTATCAAAGCATGTCACGTGCCGGGCTGTAGTTTGTTTCATTATTTTGTGTGTCCAACCAATACTTTCAATTACATTTAAATAATATTGTTATTATTATATTTGTTTTAAGTTCGCAGTTAGCTCTCCACTTTATTTCACCAAGTAAAAACAATAAATTTAAAAACATCTTAAACATTTTCAATACTTGAATGAAATAATAAAATTTCTTAAATTTATTTTTTATTCCGCTATAAAATAAAAGAAAAAGTTTTTCAATCATAAATACTGCGGGAAAGATGAAGGAAAGGAGAAAAATTGTTTCTGAAAGACTCTTGGAAGCTAACACAGAACAAACCCACCCTCCCCCTGCCACTTCTACCACCAACACTACAAACTTTATTTTCCTCTTGTCGAGGGAAACAGTCGAAGGAAGACGGAACACACAGTGTAAAAGTGGCGTGTTTCAATCTAAGTAGACTGTACTCGGGATAGACGGAAAACTTTCCAGGAGTTGTACCTAACTCTTCCCTCGAGCAAGGAAGGAACAATTTATAGCTGTTATGAAGGGAAAACTTGAGACTGAGGGCGATATTTCACCAGTATCAGAGACAACACGTGTCTACGGAGTTACCTGGGAGGAACAAGGGCTGTCTGATAGGAACAAGGGCTGTCTGGGAGGAACCAGGGCTGTCTGGGAGGAACAAGGGCTATCTGGGAGGAACAAGGGCTATCTGATAGGAACAAGGGCTGTCTGATAGGAACAGGGGCTATCTGAGAGGAACAAGGGCTATCTGATAGGAACAAGGGCTGTCTGGGAGGAACTAGGGCTATCTGAGAGGAACAAGGGCTGTCCGAGAGAGACAAGGGCTATCTGAGAGGAACAAGGGCTATCTGATAGGAACAAGGGCTATCTGAGAGGAACAAGGGCTATCTGATAGGAACAAGGGCTGTCTGAGAGGAACAAGGGCTATCTGAGAGGAACAGGGGCTATCTGAGAGGAACAAGGGCTATCTGATAGGAACAAGGGCTATCTGAGAGGAACAAGGGCTATCTGAGAGGAACAAGGGCTATCTGATAGGAACAAGGGCTGTCTGGGAGGAACCAGGGCTGTCTGGGAGGAACCAGGGCTGTCTGGGAGGAACAAGGGCTATCTGGGAGGAACAAGGGCTGTCCGAGAGGAACAGGGGCTATCTGAGAGGAACAAGGGCTATCTGATAGGAACAAGGGCTATCTGAGAGGAACAAGGGCTATCTGAGAGGAACAAGGGCTATCTGATAGGAACAAGGGCTGTCTGATAGGAACAGGGGCTATCTGAGAGGAACAAGGGCTATCTGATAGGAACAAGGGCTGTCTGGGAGGAACTAGGGCTATCTGAGAGGAACAAGGGCTGTCCGAGAGAGACAAGGGCTATCTGAGAGGAACAAGGGCTATCTGAGAGGAACAAGGGCTATCTGATAGGAACAAGGGCTGTCTGGGAGGAACCAGGGCTGTCTGGGAGGAACCAGGGCTGTCTGGGAGGAACAAGGGCTATCTGAGAGGAACAAGGGCTATCTGAGAGGAACAAGGGCTATCTGATAGGAACAAGGGCTGTCTGGGAGGAACCAGGGCTGTCTGGGAGGAACCAGGGCTGTCTGGGAGGAACCAGGGCTGTCTGGGAGGAACAAGGGCTGTCCGAGAGAGACAAGGGCTATCTGAGAGGAACAAGGGCTATCCGAGAGGAACAAGAAGTTGTTACTATCACTCTGTTACCTAAATGTTCTCTTTGTGAATGGTATTAATAGCTTGAACCCTCTTATGTGTAATGGAGATATTTTAATCAGTTCTGAGTTGTTTGAATAGCAATTGTTTTTAATGAAGTGTTAAATGATTAAAGAAAGTTTTTCACGAGTTTTGTGTGTGCTACATTTAGATAAGTGGTAGAAGGAACAGTTAAGTAATTTTTTATAGAAAAAATATTAGGGCGGTGATCCTTTTTATCTGCATTGCAAATTTTTGTTGAGTCTTTATCTTCACCTTAAAATTGTAACGGTTCATTACCGAATGAAACAATTAAATGGCAGTTATTAGGTAACACATAAAAAGCTCCATTGAGGGAGGGACATAAAAGGTGATTTAATTTTCGTAAATATTTAAAGCAAATGAAAGCACATCAACTAATTTAAAATTATCCTGCTCCATCTTGGTGCAAGCTCGATGTAAGTTAGTTGCTATCTCGGTGCGATCTCCGTGCCATATCAATGCCATGGCAGTACAGGATTGCACACGTGTTGAGTCTCACGTTATTTACCTGAAATGGCCCGGCAGACGTTAAAAGGTAATGTTCGTTCTTTTTTCCCACCTCAAAGAGCCAATTAATGAGATTCCATCCCTTGTTGAACTGTAGAGATGTGTGGCTGTTCCAGGGCTGGGGAACATACCAGCACTTGGAGCTTGTGTGGGAGACAGTCTACTCAAAGTGAATGCAGCCATGTTGAGATATCTTGACAGTACTGACAGTACGTGTAGGTATTATATTCAGGAGCATGGTTCCTTCTGTTTTTATAGGTCCGACCAATCTACTAATCCTAGGCAGGCCTGGTTGTGCTCTGTACAAATGGCGGAGGTTGGAGGAGCATAATGGCTATTATTTCCTCTCAGACGTGTCTTCATAAACACAGGTCTGTTCCAGAACATTACCTCTAGCTTATAGATCAACAGACCTAGAGACATACCCCATCTCTTCATGGCTCACCCTTGAGGTTATGTTGCCTTGTTCACTAAACATCCATCTCCCCCTTGTTGAGGTTATGTTGCCTTGTTCACTAAACATCCATCTTCCACTTGTTGAGGTTATGTTGCCTTGTTCACTAAACATCCATCTTCCACTTGTTGAGGTTATGTTGCCTTGTTCACTAAACATCCATCTCCCCCTTGTTGAGGTTATGTTGCCTTGTTCACTAAACATCCATCTTCCACTTGTTGAGGTTATGTTGCCTTGTTCATAAGCCAATCCTTGTTATTAGCTCTCTCTAGTTGTCTTGAAACACCGCCACTAATTGACATCCTGTGTTCGATGTCTTTGAGAAATTCGAGTCTAGCCAACTCCTAAAAGGACGATGGCGGGGACAGGAGAGGGTGGTTGTGTCACATTACGGTAAACAAGATGGCCGCAATCCGCCGGGAGATGATCAAGCGTGCGGAACACTAGCGCCCACAGCGGCTGTTTCACTCACAAGTTATGGCCCAAACTTTTCCTTCTCAAGTTTTCTCGTAAACTGCTCGACATTACTAAATCATTAGTCAAAGGAAGGGTTTTCTTACCCCGTCCGTGGTTTTATTATGTAAATTAACTGGGATGGGTCGGAGAACGTTTTAATATTAATGAGGTCTACTCACGGTACCAGAATGAAAAATAGCACCTGCTAAATTTAGTTTGATTTTACGTATCTATACTTTTGATAAGTTAATGAGCGGAAATTGGGTTGATGTGAATTTCTCCTTTCCCTATGATCTGTTGGATATTCACAACTTATAGATCTTTAAGGTCATAGGATTAAGAAAGTGAATGGTAACGAGTTTCACTAATTAATATTTGTCTAATCAAAGGATAGTAAATCAGAACTGGGAAAGCTTTCCCCGTTTTACAGGGTCAGAGCAACACGCCGGACTCCAAGATATGAGAAGAGAGTTACCAGCACTATCTCTTGCCTCATGGCTGTGCCAAGATGTTGTATCTGAGAGAAGAGAGCTAGCTACCAGCACTATCTCTTGCCTCATGGCTGTGCCAAGATGTTGTATCTAAGAGAAGAGAGCTAGCTACCAGCACTATCTCTTGCCTCATGGCTGTGCCAAGATGTGGTATCTAAGAGAAGAGAGCTAGTTACCAGCACTATCTCTTGCCTCATGGCTGTGCCAAGATGTTGTATCTAAGAGAAGAGAGCTAGTTACCAGCACTATCTCTTGCCTCATGGCTGTGCCAATATGTGGTATCTAAGAGAAGAGAGCTAGCTACCAGCACTATTTCTTGCCTCATGGCTGTGCTGGATGTTGTATTTAAGAGAAGAGAGCTAGTTACCAGCACTATCTCTTGCCTCATGGCTGTGCCAAGATGTGGTTTCTAAGAGAAGAGAGCTAGCTACCAGCACTATCTCTTGCCTCATGGCTGTGCCAAGATGTTGTATCTAAGAGAAGAGAGCTAGCTACCAGCACTATCTCTTGCCTCATGGCTGTGCCAAGATGTGGTATCTAAGAGAAGAGAGCTAGCTACCAGCACTATTTCTTGCCTCATGGCTGTGCTGGATGTTGTATTTAAGAGAAGAGAGCTAGTTACCAGCACTATCTCTTGCCTCATGGCTGTGCCAAGATGTTGTATCTAAGAGAAGAGAGCTAGTTACCAGCACTATCTCTTGCCTCATGGCTGTGCCAATATGTGGTATCTAAGAGAAGAGAGCTAGCTACCAGCACTATCTCTTGCCTCATGGCTGTGCCAAGATGTTGTATCTAAGAGAAGAGAGCTAGCTACCAGCACTATCTCTTGCCTCATGGCTGTGCCAAGATGTTGTTTCTAAGAGAAGAGAGCTAGCTACCAGCACTATCTCTTGCCTCATGGCTGTGCCAAGATGTGGTATCTAAGAGAAGAGAGCTAGCTACCAGCACTATCTCTTGCCTCATGGCTGTGCTGGATGTGTTGTTATTCAAACACTCGGTGATCTATCTATCAAAAGAAATCTCCCGGCGCAGACGATCCAGGGGAAGATATCGACCTCTCTCAGTCCTCTGTGGTGGCCTACATCAACCCCTCGTCAGGGGTTGGTTGCGCTACCCTCTAAACGCTCATTTTATTTACATTTCTCCCTACCCTCTTCCCGCCGGGGTTGCACGCTCTAATTCGACTGGATTGCCTCGTTCTGAAGTTTTAATCAAACTGTTTGTTTTTCCTCCGAGCTTCTGTTCTCGACTTAATTGGCGGCCGCTGGGGCTCCTCCGACACCAATATCAGACCAATATCAGACCAATATCAGACCAATATGGGGCATTCAAAACCACGATAGGAAGTTGATGTTACTACCATCTATTTTTCGTCGGAGATAAACGTCACGTTAAATGAATCAACTAACGTTGGGGTCTCCTGTTTTTGATGACGTTATTACTGACAATCTGACAGCTATAAAAGCTACTAGATCCACTTTCACGTGTGCATACGTCAAGTCATGAGATCTGCAGCTGTAACTTGTGATGGATATTATCAAAACAGAAGTTCGCTCAACAAAGGAAAACTGGCAAACTTGAGTTTATTTAATTAACTAAGAACAATTACATCGTCAAATGTTATCTTTGTTTTATGTGTACTAAAAAAATAGGGCTGTGTGAGCAGGCATTTCCCACTTCGAGTCCAGGATAGAGCAGTCTTTGTACAATAAATATTTCAAGTTGAATTTCTGTGATGGATCCAAACATAAACAATGGATAAGTACAAACATCATTTCTTAGAATCATATTTTTTATCAAAATATATATAATCACACAAATTTGAATTTTTTAAATAAACTTAATATAACTGTGCAATTTTTTGAGCAGACAAAAGAAAATGTTGAAGAAATATAGTTTATATGAAGTTATATCTTAAATTGAATAAATGTACTGACATTTGGGAATTTTGAGAACAAGACCGAAAATTCCGAATACTCAAAATTTATAATTTTATAAAAATCTTTGAGTTGAGTACTCGCGCACCCCTACTAAAAAGAACATTTGTTGCATTGTATAGATGCGGGATTTAAATATTTGCTATAATAGTTTTGCATAGCAATAGATTTAATTTTAGACGAGACTGTCCCAGGAACCAAACATCTGTATTGTAAACGGAATTGAACCAGGGATTCTCAATTGTGGGCGACTTCATTTTTAACAAAATACACAAGATATTATACCTGTAATAAACTGGGCAAAATGCAATCCAGACGGACACTTCAAATAACAATTGACACTACAAGGGTTAAGCATCCCTTAAAATGACCAACCCCTTATAAACATCCCTCTTGGTCTAATCAACACACCGTGTTTAACCTCCACACGCGCCACAAATCTGATTATATCGTATATTGTTGTATAAAGAGTCTAAAGCAACATGTCCTCCAAAGTACCAGTGCTCGGTTGTCGCAATACTACCCCGTTCTACCCTGGAATACCTGTAGGGTAATTGATAGTGTGAGACGGGCTCAGCGCGTGCGCGCCAGAACCAACAGCAGTGGTGATAATGAGCCCCCACACACTCGTGTATAGACTATACAGCACATGGAATATAGCGGGCCTTTACTTTATATCCTTAGTGTTGATTGCGTACAGAGATAAATAAAACCAACAAATGTAAAGCTGTATTAAAGTTGGTAAATTCGGTAAAGCCGGTTCTTTCGATGCATAAATCATTGCGAGATTATATTTTTTATTTATCCAAACGTGTTATTGCTGACACTCGCGGCTACTTTTGGAACAGATGAAAACCGGGGGGCGATGCTTTTTTTTAAACTCTTTTAACTACATTTTAGTGTACTACTTTATGTTTTTAAAAGATGTTGGGGTGTCTTAAAATATACATAAGCTTTCTTAATAACCGTTTCATTTAGTCACGCCATCTTGAAAATAAATACAAGGATTAGATTAGCTCCTGGACTGTCCAACTATAACATGTGTGTTGTGTTAACATATGACATGTATCATACATTTACATCTCGCAACACCTTTCACAATCAGATCATGCAAATATTCGTCAAAACATATTTTAATTTACAATAAAAGAGCGTAATAAAACGAAGATAAATATTTTCACCAAATTGATTAGATGACCTTTTAAATTGACATTATGGTCACTTATATGATTAATTGCGATTTAACATCAACATAATCTCACCTAAATGAATTCCCCTCAGCCAAAGAACAAAGGCGACCATGACGGCCATATTGTGATCGCAGGCAGGAAAATATCCAAACGAGCACAACAGGAAACATACGTTTGTTTGGAATGTACACATTTTAATTACAATGGTTAGTTTGTTTGCGCTATATCACGTGAGTAAAAGTTTGTTTAGTCGGCCATATTTAACAAAATATACGTATTTTCTACCTACTGTATTTTATAGCGAAATCAAATTTTATCTAAATAAATCATATTCACCACAAACCACGACAGCTTCATATAGTTAATCTAAAACTATAACTACACATTCATTCAGTTAGTTAATGATAAGGTGCTATATATACATACATACAGGTAACATATGTACAGTCTATTTAAAAAACAGTCGTCACTTACCAATCCCCGTCAATATTTATAGGCCTAGGAACCTTACCTGAAAACAACAGAACCAACATTTATAAATATTTTAGATACCAATTGATTATTGGAATTAAAGTGTGTAAAAACTTTATTTTTAATTGGTATTATGAATAACAATTATAATTTAGAAACAAACAAGATGTACCATGGATACTTTTTTAAGGATGGAATGGTCCACATTCTCATAATATCTATAAAATAAATATTAATAGTTTGTTGAAACTTAGTACCCTTCGTTTACCAATAAAACATAGCAAGTTTATATTTCTTGGTTCCACTATGGCGTAGCCCATAAGATAGGGCCATAGTGTAATCACTCAAGGTAAGACTGCTATGTTGCAGTGTAAATTAGAGCATCTCTATGTTTTATTATTATTTATTCTTTTTGGATAGTATATTTTCTAACAAGTTACCTAACTACTTCCAACTAAGTAAACAGGATTCTAAAAGTGAATACTCAATAAATGCACCAGAATCCGTCTGATGAGAGTATTCTAAATCACGTTGTGCAACTACTGTTAGCGCCCCATCTTGGATTAACGCACAGCCAGAGGGTCGTTATGACAAGTCGATACAGGGCTGTGAGTTAGTCGCTTCTTTCCCGGCTCTGAAGACACACACACAAAACACACAAACAGTACAATCGAAAAGAAAAACAAGAAGTTTGATCTTTTACGACAGTAACAAAATAAACTTGGGAGAGTTAGAGCGGATAATAAAGTAGGAGTGAGTAGTAAGTAGTCTGAGTAGAATCGGTCCGGGAGTCCATCAATGTTAACCAGCCAGCACAGAACATTGAATACATGTGATATAAGACATGTTATCAGCCTTGATGGACAGTTAGTTGTGATATCAGCCATGTTATCAGCCTTGATGGACAGTTAGTTGTGATATAAGACATGTTATCAGCCTTGATGGACAGTTAGTTGTGATATAAGACATGTTATCAGCCTTGATGGACAGTTAGTTGTGATATCAGCCATGTTATCAGCCTTGATGGACAGTTAGTTGTGATATCAGCCATGTTATCAGCCTTGATGGACAGTTAGTTGTGATATCAGCCATGTTATCAGCCTTGATGGACAGTTAGTTGTGATATCAGCCATGTTATCAGCCTTGATGGACAGTTAGTTGTGATATCAGCCATGTTATCAGCCTTGATGGACAGTTAGTTGTGATATCAGCCATGTTATCAGCCTTGATGGACAGTTAGTTGTGATATCAGCCATGTTATCAGCCTTGATGGACAGTTAGTTGTGATATCAGCCATGTTATCAGCCTTGATGGACAGTTAGTTGTGATATAAGACATTTCAGCCTTGATGGACAGTTAGTTGTGATATAAGACATGTTATCAGCCTTGATGGACAGTTAGTTGTGATATCAGCCATGTTATCAGCCTTGATGGACAGTTAGTTGTGATATAAGACATGTTATCAGCCTTGATGGACAGTTAGTTGTGATATCAGCCATGTTATCAGCCTTGATGGACAGTTAGTTGTGATATAGACATGTATCAGCCTTGATGGACAGTTAGTTGTGATATCAGCCATGTTATCAGCCTTGAGGACAGTTAGTTGTGATATCAGCCATGTTATCAGCCTTGATGGACAGTTAGTTGTGATATCAGCCATGTTATCAGCCTTGATGGACAGTTAGTTGTGATATCAGCCATGTTATCAGCCTTGATGGACAGTTAGTTGTGATATCAGCCATGTTATCAGCCTTGATGGACAGTTAGTTGTGATATAAGACATGTTATCAGCCTTGATGGACAGTTAGTTGTGATATCAGCCATGTTATCAGCCTTGATGGACAGTTAGTTGTGATATAAGACATGTTATCAGCCTTGATGGACAGTTAGTTGTGATATCAGCCATGTTATCAGCCTTGATGGACAGTTAGTTGTGATATCAGCCATGTTATCAGCCTTGATGGACAGTTAGTTGTGATATAAGACATGTTATCAGCCTTGATGGACAGTTAGTTGTGATATCAGCCATGTTATCAGCCTTGATGGACAGTTAGTTGTGATATCAGCCATGTTATCAGCCTTGATGGACAGTTAGTTGTGATATAGACATGTTATCAGCCTTGATGGACAGTTAGTTGTGATATCAGCCATGTTATCAGCCTTGATGGACAGTTAGTTGTGATATCAGCCATGTTATCAGCCTTGATGGACAGTTAGTTGTGATATCAGCCATGTTATCAGCCTTGATGGACAGTTAGTTGTGATATCAGCCATGTTATCAGCCTTGATGGACAGTTAGTTGTGATATCAGCCATGTTATCAGCCTTGATGGACAGTTAGTTGTGATATCAGCCATGTTATCAGCCTTGATGGACAGTTAGTTGTGATATCAGCCATGTTATCAGCCTTGATGGACAGTTAGTTGTGATATAAGACATGTTATCAGCCTTGATGGACAGTTAGTTGTGATATCAGCCATGTTATCAGCCTTGATGGACAGTTAGTTGTGATATAAGACATGTTATCAGCCTTGATGACAGTTAGTTGTGAATCAGCCAGTATCACCTTGATGGACAGTTAGTTGTGATATAAGACATGTTATCAGCCTTGATGGACAGTTAGTTGTGATATCAGCCATGTTATCACCTTGATGGACAGTTAGTTGTGATATCAGCCATGTTATCAGCCTTGATGGACAGTTAGTTGTGATATCAGCATGTTACAGCCTTGATGGACAGTTAGTGTGATATCAGCCATGTTATCAGCCTTGATGGACAGTTAGTTGTGATATCAGCCATGTTATCAGCCTGATGGACAGTTAGTTGTGTTGTCGGTGGTCGGTCGGTCATAGAGCGGGTGGACCGAGGTGGTTTTGCCGTTCAACAATCTAGTGCAAGGTTGAATCTCTGTCTGTGGTGGTTTGGCTACCACCTTCGATGAGCTCAAGTGTGGAGTGCTGTATAGCGGTACAATACTACGTTAACAAGCCTGTAATGGAGGGTCGGTGCTATTAATAATATGGCAGCGATTAAAACCCGATGTTTAAATTTACATTCGATGAGCTCCAGATGTTGTGTACCCTTTGAAAGTTAATGAGTCTGTAATGAGCAAGCTACTATCAACAGATGATATTTCTCTTTCTCGTTCTGAACGACTCGATAAAGGGCTCGCGTCATCTAACGGCCTTCACACGAGTGTGTCATTACGGGTCCCCCCCCCCCCCCCGCGATATTGCTGTGTCCAGCAAGTGAAAGGCAAACAGTCAGAGGAGGGGGACGTTACAGTCGATACACGGCTACTGAAGAAAAAGGTTCACACACTGGCCGGCGCGAGCCATGGTGGGTCGCATGTCTCCCCCCCCCCCCCAATAAATAACTCCAAATCTTAGCCAATAATTAATTAATTAGCAAAATCAATTAACAATATTAATAATATAACAATCATTAATAATTAATCATCAAGAACCAACATGTCCGGGGTTTGTAGGCGAGGGGGTGGTAGAGGAGGGGGCTGCAGGAGAGGACATTTCGAAATGAGGTCAGAAGGAGGGGAGGGGATCAGGAGGAGGACGAGAGGGGCGGGAGGGGAGGGGGAAAACCAACAGCCAATCAGAGAGCAGGAGGAGGGTCACGTTACCAAATCTGGCCAATCAGAAATAAGTAGGTCAAACTGGGACAGTAAATCCTGAGGGCTACTAATTCGTTTTGAAAACGATTTACTCCAACGCATTGTTTATTCAGTCGAGGTATTTAACGTGCGCTTGCCAAACCGATTGAATATATCACCCACATGAGAATTTCTATGAGCGAGATTGAAAGGGCTACCAATTTTGCCAGGAAAGATATTCTCACATACTTTCCCAGGTTCCTTTACAGCCACAATCGACTGAGATCGGCGGCTTTACTTACCATCCGAAGGAAGTTGTGCTACGAATTTTAATCACTTAAGAAAATTTTGTCGACACCGTCTGGGTTTGAACCCACGAATATTGGTTCATGAAGTTTGCCCCAAGAACAAAGAAGAAGAATATTGTGTGATTGTCCCCCACCAGAGAGCGATAAACAAAGAGAGTATTCCACCTGAGAGAGTATGTGATGTGAGGAATGTAGCCCTAGCGGTGGAGTCGCGTACTTCAACATCATTAGCAAGGACAGTTCTCGGTGCTAGTGGCGCTCTCTCTCTCTCTTTAGACTAGAAACAAGCGAAGCGCGTGAAGTGAATTAGCGTGCGGTGTGCAGAATAAGAATAAGACGGAAGGGCAACTGTCAAGAATGTTTGTGACGTCAGAAGAGGAATACTTGTTGTGGAACTTTGTGACGAGAAAGATGGAGACTTTTATTTCCTGATGGATGAAGAAACACAAGTTTAAATTAATAATGATAGTAGGGGGTGGTTGACATTCTTTGAGGGAAGCTTTGTCTTGTGTCTGTTGAAGAGTTTGTTGGGTTTAACTTTCTCTCCTTTTATTGTGTCAAAAATAATCCCTGAACTTATTCTCCAGGTGTTTGACGGGAAGAAAACTACATAGTTTCAAGTTTGGTGTGAAGATTATTTTCATCTCTGTTCCCTCTCACGTGACAGTTTATTTGCAAGATAACGACTTATATACTAACTTAACCTAAGACGGCAGCAATAATTAACACAAACTCCAACACTAGCACCAGAAACTGTAATACCGCAATCATCTAGAACCAGGATCCCAAAATTGGTACCCCGCCCTAACCATTCGATGAAAACATCCACTGGGAAATTTATAGTTTTCCTTATTTATTTAATAAACTAAAACCTATTTTAACATTCGCACCCTCAACATATGTCGACTTTCTCTCAGTTAACGTACTTTATTTATTTCAAATCAAAATCTTATTTTGAATTGAGCTTTAATTAGTCATTGAATTCTTGTAATGGGGCTTAAAATATTCTATGTTAAAGTCAGTCAACAATCACAATTTAATTACACAAATAATTGTACAAATTAATAGCTATAGGCTATAAATAGTGATTCTATCATTCCAAATCATCGCACTTCACGAGTTATAGGGGTCACACTTGTACTATTGCTCAGGTAATTAATGTATGGGTACATTCCCTATCGAAATGTTAAAGTACATTCCCTGTCAAGAGGTTATGGCAATTCTCAATGTCGAACGACCTTGAGAGAGGTAAGAGGGTAGCTTGAGTAGAGTTCACCCTTTTACAGTTATGTAACAAACACATTTTGACCAGAATAAATAAAACATTGCTTCATCTGATGTGTTTAGTTTATTACCTATAGCAATCTTCCTTGAATATCTGTCAAGCGTATGGTGTACTTTGAACAGGATATTTTCTCTTCATTTATAAAGTTTATATTTCATTTGTAACGAAACACAGACAACTATTGTTAGTTCCAATACTAACCTGAAGTAGTACAAACTAACAAAGCCCCTGACCTCCGCCACCTTAAAAGAGTGTATACACACCTACCCTATTTTACCGGGAAGTCAACGCCCTAGCTACGGACACTCCACGCACGTCGTCACGGAACACTGCTCATTGGCCGAGTTCATCAAGAAAACAAGAACTAAAGTCACCGAGGGGCATGTGACCCCTGTGCGCTAGTACGGTATCCCCGAGTTCAAGACGCTGCGCAGGCGCCAAGCTTGAGGAAAAGAGCGAGAAGTGCTATCACGTGTCTCTCCCTACCCCTCATGGTCATCCTCACGACACTGTGCGCAGGCGCCAAGCTTGGGGAAAAGAGCGAGAAGTGCTATCACGTGTCTCTACCTACCCCTCATGGTCATCCTCACGACACTGTGCGCAGGCGCCAAGCTTGAGGAAAAGAGCGAGAAGTGCTATCACGTGTCTCTCCCTACCCCTCATGGTCATCCTCACGACACTGTGCGCAGGCGCCAAGCTTGGGGAAAAGAGCGAGAAGTGCTATCACGTTTCTCTACCTACCCCTCATGGTCATCCTCACGACACTGTGCGCAGGCGCCAAGCTTGGGGAAAAGAGCGAGAAGTGCTATCACGTGTCTCTACCTACCCCTCATGGTCATCCTCACGACACTGTGCGCAGGCGCCAAGCTTGGGGAAAAGAGCGAGAAGTGCTATCACGTGTCTCCCTGCCCATTTTCCCCGCTGTTCAAACCAAGATATAAGCTAGTACCCAGAATAGAACTTCACTCTTTGATGCTGATAGGAATTAGGAACTTACCATCGTGTAAGTGTTCGTAATTTTTGGAGAAGTTTTGTTATATAAGCTTTTTTATATGAAAATCAAGCAACAACTAAACTCATTCTAAATTATGTGTACCGCCCTCCTTCTCCTATAATGGACAAGGACAGGTGCACATATACATAAACTAAAGAGGGCATAAAAAATAACTAATGATTAATTGTAGAAGAGCAGTAGGACCACAAAAATGCGAATAGGCCTTCAGTCCGACCTATACAACAATTTGCTGTCATGAAGCCTCCCCAACCATCACCCGTTATTTTGTACTATCCGTCAAGGGGAAAAGAGGCGAGAATCCTCAGAGTAAAAACAATTACCTTTTTTACCTGCAATAGTAAATTAAAGATTGCATGTGAAGTAAATAAATATTTATTTGAAAAAAATAACAATATATATATATATATATATATGAATATAGGTAACAAAAATAAAAAATATATATATTTATATAGATATATGAAGAACGGGGTTATGCCCATGATAATACTGTTGTACCGTTGCCATAACAACATTTGTCCTAACAATTATTTTCAAGATTAATATACGACCCCTCTATGGGTCTCCGCGGCAACCCGCAGTATAATGACAACAATAACTAGCCGCCACAGGCTAACAATCCGGATTGTATCATATGACTTAGAATTACAATTTACAAACACAACTATTTATGGCAACCAAAATCTATCTTTTTAAAGGAGATAGTAAATCATGGACTTAGCCATAAAAAAAAGTACAAACAATATTTAGCCTTAAGGGCTATAAACATTTCCCATATTATCCAGGCATTACGCCTTAAAAGATGTAAGATAAAAAAAACTACAAAAGATAATGTCCCTCATGGTTTTAACCATTATTTACCACGCCGGAAGGGCAAAAACCCCCAATAATACATTTAACCTGTAATAAAATATATTACGCCACGTTGGGCTACGTAATTCGTCATGTTTACAAAAATAGTGATTTAACCCAAGATAACAGAAAGTAAGCCCACAATTAATTTTGTATATACCTTGGGAAAAATCCCATCCTAGAGCAAGTGTCTAACGACACGGTTGATTCAAGAAGTGAAGTTTACAACACAACAGCACCAGTATATAAACCGTTATTCTCTGAGAGGAGGGGAACATAGGGGGAACAAAAGAACATCGAAGAACAATCACACGGAACAGAGGGAAGGGACAGTAAGTCACCAAAGGAAACAACTAGATCATTGGAGGGGCGCGTAGAACATCACGTATCCATCACGAGGTCATTCCCATGATGCAACGGGTGACCTCGCGCTCAACTTGCCACACCTACCACTCGTTTAGTCTTGTTTTCACACTCCATGCGGATATAGTGCTCGCGGACAGGGATGTTGTTTAACGAGACTCGAGACACACTAATGGAGGACGGGGCCTTTTGGTGAGTACAAAATTGTTTATTCTTCGGTGTTGTTGAAATAGTGTTCATTCGCCAGTATATCCTTCATGCTTGTAATGTTGATGTCCATCAACGTTACATATGTAGGGCTTAAATTTGATCATGGTTCGAAATATCTTATTTATTTTTACTAAATTAAATTTCTTTTTGAATTATAATTTGTTTTGGATACTTACTGATATATTATGGTCTTAACCTTTTTGATCCGAGTTCGGACGATTTATTCACAAGTCAACTTATTTAATTTAACCTTCGTGCTCTCTCTTGCACTTTATTTGCCATAAACTTACAGTTGTAGCGAGTCCAAACGTAAAGAGTAATGTTTCGTATCATATTTTCAAGTCTAATGCTGGTGGGGAATACATTAGATGTTTCTAGTATGTTAAGATTTTAATGTAGACTTAGTAGATAGGTTAGAAAGAAGATAAGTATTTTCGAGTCCAAGTTGCCCCCGCCTCAAGGGCTATTAGATGAGAATAATTATGTTTCTTATAAACATTAAATCCAGGTGTATAATTACGAGCAAAACTCTACTTGTTGTTTTATAAATACGGAGATGTGATATGTATAAACTTTCAGACAAGCTTAATTCCATGTGCTTAGGGCTAAGCCGTTCAAAAGATAACTATAATGTGTAGATGGTAGGTTGTATTCATGCTTACAATTTAATTTGCATATTGCTCGCAATAATCAACTTTGTTTACTTTGGAACTGGTAAGTTTTCTAACAATGAATATTCTCTAATCTTGATAAATGCGCTTTGAACGCTTTCATTGAATATTTCTTTGTATACTTAAGTGCATATATTGCTTCCCGACGTGTGTTAATGAATTAATCTACTATTGAGTACTGTCCGCAAACTCTTAATATGGTATTGTTTACCTTTGAATCTTATATCTGATAGTAAAACGGCCTTAAGGTCAATGTTAATATCATGTCATTTGTTATACATTTACATCCTTTACTACCTTAACGTCAACAGTTGAATACACTATTTTACTGAAAGTTAAGATAGCTAGGTCTGGATACCCCCACTCACAGGGTTGATAGTCATAGAGCAATTGCAAACACACGATCAAATTACTACTCGTGTTCGTGTTCTATTTAGTTATTATTAGCACCGGGTTATACGCACTTACGCTACAAGATTTCTTATCAGAGGTGAAGGAAGGGTTTGGTAATCAGATAAATCTTTGCCGGGACCGAGGATTGAACCCCGGACCCCAGCACAGAAGTCCGCCACCTTACCCCTAGACATCCAGGTCACCGTTTCTTCTATTTAGTTAATGGATTGCGTTGTCTCACTGATTCAATCATACACGAACCTTGACTTGGGTCGCGGTGTTTCCTAGCCATCACGAGGTATCAATGTACCATGTTGGTTAAGTTCAATTACTCCTCAGCATTTATATACTTATATACTCGTACAACATAAGTTGTGTAATCCAATAGTTTTTAAGGTTTATTATTTGTTCGTGTGAATTGTCCACAACTCAGGCTGTTTGGAGTATTCGTAAAACTAGCGTGTAGAAGTATTCCTGAAAGAATCAGTGTAATTTAATATTGTTGAGATATGTATCTTCAAACTAAGTAATATTCTCGTGTGTACAGGACACTATGCTCGTGTGTACAGGACACTATGCTCGTGTGTACAGGACACTATGCTCGTGTGTACAGGACTCTATGCTCGTGTGTACAGGACACTATGCTCGTGTGTACGGGCTGATTGAAACCTGGAGGAAATAAATCCGTGTTGTTGCTCTCAAGGTAGATACAGAACAACACTTCACTTCTAGGACAATACAACTTCAGGGGATGTTGAGGAGAGGAGGGGAGAGGAAGTTGTTAGCAAGAGGGCTGTTATCTTAGGGAGGGAGAGAGGGGACCAAACAAAAGAATAAATAATGGCGTGGAAAGGAAGAGCTGATATGACGCTCCCAGCGGAGGGAGCCCGAACTAACGAGCACTTTCTGAGTGACTACGTCACCACCAACACAAAAACAAGAGAAGATAAGAATCTGTCTCCGGATGAACAAATTTCATCCCTTAAAACTGTTGTAGTCGAGAAGGGGGGAGAAGTATTTCTTAAAATTTCTAATAGATGAGTTGTTTTTCTGAGTGACGTAGTGAGTTAGGAAGAATGGATGCTACTTGTTCATCTGAATGTGAGTCATTTGTTATCACTAACTTGTTGCTCTGAATGAAGGGGTGAATGTGTCCATGGGATATTGGGGTGGCGTGCAGCTCGGGTCATGAGACTAGCAAATGAGGCAGGGGTACTAAACACACACGTCTTTAATTCCCTTCTCTCTAAAATGGTTGCAAGATCTTCACATTCGCCAAGAATTAATTTTTATTTTATACTCACTTTGGTGTCAGAATTGGGGTTCTTTCTGAAAGCAATCTCATTAATTTCGTAATTCGATATTTCGTCCCGGGTAATCTTTGAAGTGGATTTTAATTTTGAGTTAGTATGTGAATCCTATTACATGCCCATTCCCATTGCCATATGAATGTTATGGACGATCTGAAACATGAGACTACTCCAGTTTGCCTCATTCCGACTCGCTAATCGAGACATTCTTCACGTGCGCGGGCAGGCAAACAATTGGAGTTTGGTGAGTAACGATATGGACCATGTTCACACTCGGACCTATGATAATGGTCAACATGTGGACAGAACGGTCAAACTTCCCTATAATTTCGTCTGGGGCCCGCGCAACATGAATAAACAGTCGCAGGATGCTATGACAATTGTCCGAAAATTTGGAAAACTAGATATATTCATATCATTTAAATAAATTCAAAATGGCCTGAAATCACTTCAAATCTTGCTCCAGGTGAAAAGTTATATTTCCATCCTAACATTATTGTTCGAGTATTTCACGAAAAACCTAGAGCCTTAATCAACGGCATCAACAAATATTTCTAATTGGGTCAAACATACAATTTTCAATATAAAGCTCTATCCTGTACAATCAATTATTCTACGGCCATTGAGAGTATTTAAAATGAGCCTAACAAATCTATCATTTCAAACAGATGGCATCAATGTAGACAGTTATAAGATAAGTTAAGTTTTATAATTAATCTAGACTGTTCTACATCTATCAGATACATCTTCTCTAAAGCTGCAAGCTATCTTGTATGTAATTGTATTCTATCTTTACACTATTATATCCAATCAAGTTGCAGCATCCAGAGATTAAATCGCATCACATTTCCAATTGATAAGTTTTTGGAGATTACAAATATATTTGACAACGTATATCAGTGAATATCCTTTCCCCTCTTTCCCATAAAACGTGTGATTGTGAACCCGGTTCCACCCGTGTGATGTCATCTCACTGATAACACTCAATAGCAAATATAATGTTTATACCGAGTGCTATAGTTTTCATGGTATTCACTATGGTATATGTTAATTATCTAAATGTATATTTCCCATTTAATAACCCACCAGTTTGTAATTAAATTCAGCGTATGCCCGCCTTTAAAAGCTACACGCACGCTATCGGTGGTCGCGACCAAAACTAATTGCACAACATAATGACACAACACTCAAACTGGGGCAGTAAATATTTACACGACGTGGAAATCTAATGAGATTTTAAGCACCTCACTGATAAATACACCAAACAAACTATCCCCTCGCCTTACCCCGACATTCCGGGATTCTTGTTCTGTGATGATTTGTTCGCGTGAGAAACCAACATTATATATAACATATAACACTCCGATATATTTCTAATATTCTCCCAGATTAGTGGTAAGATTCCACTAGCTCGAGTAGTACACTCATCCCCACCACTCTGGAGTGCTCTGAGCAGTACACTCACTCCCCACCACTCTGGATGCTCTGAGCAGTACACTCACTCCCACCACTCTGGAGTGCTCTGAACAGTACACTCACTCCCCACCACTCTGGAGTGCTCTGAGTAGTACACTCACTCCCCACCACTCGGAGTGCTCTGAGTAGTACACTCACTCCCCACCACTCTGGAGTGCTCTGAGTAGTACACTCACTCCCCACCACTCTGGAGTGCTCTGAGCAGTACACTCACTCCCCACCACTCTGGAGTGCTCTGAGCAGTACACTCACTCCCCACCACTCTGGAGTGCTCTGAGCAGTACACTCACTCCCCACCACTCTGGAGTGCTCTGAGTAGTACACTCACTCCCCACCACTCTGGAGTGCTATTAGATTACTGATAGCTTTGTGGCTGTATTGTCTCCATCCTAACGACCACCCGTCCCACTGATGTCATACAGACACGTGACACGATACAGCTTGGCCGAGTTTTCCCATAATGCACCTGAGTACAAGACAGCTCACGTTGGTTCGGATGTCTTTGTTAAAAACAGGGATGGCCTTGATGTTTCCGGCGCCTTTCTTCCTCCATCTCTTCCTCCTCTCTTCCTCCTCTCTTCCTCTTTTCTTCCTCTCTTCCCCTCCCTCCTTCTTCCTCTCTTCCTCTCTCTTCCTCCTCTCTTCTCCTCCTCCTCTCTTCTACCTTCCTCTCTTCCTCTCTTTTCCTCCCTTTCCTTCTCTCTTCCTCCTTCTTCCTCCTCTCTTCCTCCTCTCTTCCTCCTCTCTTCCTCCTTCTTCCTCCTCTCTTCCTCCTCTTTCCTCTCTCTTCCTCCTCTCTTCCTCTCTCTCCTCTCTCTCCTCCTCTCTTCCTCCTCTTTTCCTTCTCTCTTCCTCCTCTCTTCCTCATCTCTTCCTCCTCTCTTCCTCCTCTCTTCCTCTCTTTTCCTTCTCTCTTCCTCCTTTCTTCCTCCTCTCTTCCTCCTCTTTCCTCCTCTCTTCCTCCTCTCTTCCTCCTCTCTTCCTCCTCTCTTCCTCCTCTTTTCCTTCTCTCTTCCTCCTCTCTTCCTCATCTCTTCCTCCTCTCTTCCTCCTCTCTTCCTCCTCTTTTCCTCTCTCTTCTCCTTTCTTCCTCCTCTCTTCCTCCTCTCTTCCTCCTCTTCCTCCTCTCTTCCTCCTCTCTTCTCCTCTCTTCCTCCTCTCTTACTACTACGAATATGTTCTCATAAACGAAGTGAGTTGCGAAGAAAAAACAGGGAAATTAAAAATGTCCTCTTGCACTTTTTTTTAGATAGCTCTATTTTCGTATCGATTTATGAATTTTACAAAAAAACATGATTTTTTTTTATATTTGAACTTTTATTCAATTAAACGGTGGACTTCAAAAGAAAACTATAAACTCTCAGACATAAAAAAATTGAGAATCTTTATTATTTGTTTAAAATACGGCATTTTTAAAGACATGTTTGTGTTTTTTTAATCATCATTCGTAGCTTTTAAAATTAAAATGGCCACAAGAACCACAAATATGTTATGTCACGGACTCAGTAGCCCCCCCCCCCCCCCGTCCCCCCTCCCCACTCCATCATGGCTCGAAACTGCTAACACAGACTGTACACCGTGATTCAACTAACAAAAAAAACCTTCATTAACCTCCAACATAAACTTTGGTAGGACAGGGTGTCAGGGGCATTCTGACCCCACCCGATAAACACCGTGATTACACCCCCCCCCCCCCTTTTAAACACCAAAACACCCAACACTTTTACGCCATAACCGGGACTTTTAGCTTGACGGGAGCAAAAGTTCAGTTGACACAATCTCCCTGTGACAAGCTGCAGGCTGCTGATAGCAGCTATAGTGTGTTCACTGAGAGTTGACCCGGACATGTATAGTGTGTTCACTGAGAGTTGACCCGGACATGTATAGTGTGTTCACTGAGAGTTGACCCGGACATGTATAGTGTGTTCACTGAGAGTTGACCCGGACAGGTATAGTGTGTTCACTGAGAGTTGACCCGGACAGTTATAGTGTGTTCACTGAGAGTTGACCCGGACATGTATAGGTGTGTTCACTGAGAGTTGACCCGGACAGTTATAGTGTGTTCACTGAGAGTTGACCCGGACAGTTATAGTGTGTTCACTGAGAGTTGACCCGGACATGTATAGTGTGTTCACTGAGAGTTGACCCGGACATGTTATAAGTGTGTTTCACTGAGAGTTGACCCGGACATGTATAAGTGTGTTCACTGAGAGTTGACCCGGACAGGTATAGTGTGTTCACTGAGAGTTGACCCGGACATGTATAGTGTGTTCACTGAGAGTTGACACGGACAGTTATAGTGTGTTCACATGACGAAGTATGTTTAGTGACCCGGACAGGTATAGTGTTTGTTCCACTGGAAGAGTTGACCCGGACAGTGTATAGTGGTGTTCACTGAGAGTTGACCGGACAGTTATAGTGTGTTCACATGAGAGTTTGAACCCGGACAGGTATAGTGTGTTCACTGAGAGTTGACCCTGTAACGAGTATAGTGTTACAACACATGAAGGTTGTATTGATTGCAATAGGAGTCGTGTTTGTTATATATAGATATAAGCAAATAATATAATATTTATAGTGACAGGATCGATAACACAATATGTTCGTGATCTATTATCCAATAGATTTAACGTCATGGCTTTGGCTTTAACTAAAGGTATCAATGAAAAATATAAAATGTTGACGCATGCTATGAAAGGCATGAAAAACTGACTCTGAAACTGTTCTACTGGAATAATGTACCAGTATGATGACCTGCTCCCTCGATAACTTTGGTTGAGTGAGTAAAACTAGATAAACACATTACAAACTTATCTGTGTATCTGGGAACAACAAAATGCTTAAGGTGGTTGTGTTTAAGGGGTTCATCCTCCAACTTAAATCATACTTCTAAGTGGAGTGAAGTAGAAACACAATAATTTGTTTACGTAATCTTACACCAGAGGTTTTAACAAAACACTTATTCACTCGTATTCGTATTTTAATGGCACTTAATTAGAAAGTTGTTACAAAACTCAACCAAGGACATTTATTGTACGGAACATTTGTCGGTAGGTTATTATAAATCATAATCAACAGTTCGACACCTCAGATCTAGTCAGTCATATTTTGTAAACATATAATGGAGCATTCAAATATCATTGATCTAAGTACAGTGTACTTTGTTCAAGGCAAGTTCGGCTCTGATCTAAGTACAGTGTACTTTGTTCAAGGCAAGTTCGGCTCGTTGCTAATGTAATTTTTAAACAAGTTGTGTTGAGCCGTTCGGGTCACATGTAGCGGTCGTACTCACTTAGGGCTGGAGAAAGTTGAATTTAGAGGAAGTGTGATCACATTTGCATGGAGGAAGGGTGGCCTTGAGGAGAGTGGTATGTATCACAGTACATATGTCGGTGTTGCACCGAGGATTAGCCCATGTATCTTCCGGTCGGTCTCAATTTCCCGCGTGAACTCTAGAGGTATCTAATACCCCCCTTATCCCCCCCCTCCCCTCTCCGGTGGGGCCAACAGCCTCCCAGACGACACGTGCGCGAGGGAAATATAGCAGAGTCCATGTCCCGGAAAATATCCCTCCCTCTTTTAACTCTTGAAACTTCCCCGAGTTTCTTCTGCCTGTCATTCTTCACATTCCGTAATCTCGCGCTATCACTGTCGACCGACCGTTCCACACATGTGCTAACTGGGATGGCACAAACACAAACACATACACATACACATACACGTATATAGTTTAGTTTAACAGTTTTTGTTTTTGGGACGAACAAAATAAGTTTTTTATTTCAAACTTTTGTTATCATTCACGTTATTCTATAAAAACTATTTCCCTGCGTCTGAAAATAAAGTTCCGTTTTCTCCGTTTTCACTCGGGGTGAAAGTTGTCCGAGAAAGATATTGAATTCAATGCGAGTTGATCAAATGAGGATGTTTGCTCAAATACGAGCGAGAGCTTTCGGAAAACCAACCCAGGGGAAAAAAAGGTCTGACAGAAAAGATTTTGCGGGTGTCACTTTTTGCGGGTGTTCTGAGGAGTTTCTTTCATCAGTTTTTCTTATGATGTTCTTATCCCCCCCCCCAGTTTCTGTGGGAGTACTCGACCACATCCATCTTTCATGGTTCGTGGAGAGGAAAGGATTTGAGAAGGACTAATCTAATTTTACTTTTGGTGATCGCATATTCCCGTCTAAAAGTTTGAGATGATATATTGTTTCGTTTGATGTCGGGTCCTTACAGTACCACCAACATTTCTCAGGTCCTTACAGTACCACCAACATTTCTCAGGTCCTCACAGTACACCAACATTTCTCAGGTCCTTACAGTACCACCAACATTTCTCAGGTCCTCACAGTACCACCACATTCTCAGGTCCTTACAGTACCACCAACATTTTCAGGTCCTTACAGTACCACCAACATTTCTCAGGTCCTTACGTACCACAACATTTCTCAGGTCCTCACAGTACCACCAACATTTCTCAGGTCCTCACAGTACCACCAACATTTCTCAGGTCCTTACAGTACCACCAACATTTCTTGGTCCTTACAGTACCACCAACATTTTCAGGTCCTTACAGTACCCCCAACATTTCTCAGCTCCTTACAGTACCACCAACATTTCTCAGGTCCTTACAGTACCACCAACATTTCTCAGGTCCTTACAGTACCACCAACATTTCTCAGGTCCTCACAGTACCACCAACATTTCTCAGGTCCTTACAGTACCACCAACATTTCTCAGGTCCTTACAGTACCACCAACACTCGTATCATATAGTATTGATAGCTGTTCATTAAGACCAAGAAATGAAGTTACAACAACAAGCTCATATTTATCATTGAATGGAGAGTTGTTGCCGCTCCTAGAGTCGAGGGCACTAAACAACACTCTAGGAGTCGAACCCTGATCCCTCCGTCCAGTCTGTGATGAACGAAGCAGGTTTCACCCTGTTGCTGTATTATTGTGGCGTTTCACCAGTATTCACTGTCACATGTATGTTGGGACCCACAGCAGAGATAAAGTCCTGTTTTGTCGTCCATATCTCTGAAGGTCGGTTGAAGAGGGAACTCCACACGTCCTAAGTTGGCAGCCATGGCTCTCTCTATCTCTCTCTCTTCCACCGCCACATCTATGATAAGTTGCTGGTGTGGCTCCTCAGATTATTACCACAACACCGCTTCGGTGGCCACACGGTCTAAGACTCCCGAGGATAGAGAGATCGGTGCTCCATTCCCAGCCGGTTGTACTGAAGTTTTTTCTAAAAGTTTTCCACGTTCCATTCACGCAAATACGAGTGCATTTCCTTTAAAATTCTAAGTTATTCTTACCTACAGCATTAGTATAATTAATACATATACATGTTTAGCCAAAACAAATAGTGAGGTACGGAAAAAACAATTTACAATTTATCCCCCAGCTTTGGTTCGAGCCCCGGTGAAGTGAAGTTGTATAGTCCTGACGTGGTTCTAAATCAGATGACTTGGTGTTCACCGTGGGTGTGACTACAGACACTAGTAACTACTCAACATAGCCTGTATGAACTGTAGTGTTAGTGTGATACTCTCAACATAGTCTGTATGAACTGTAGTGTTAGTGTGATACTCTCAACATAGCCTGTATGAACTGTAGTGTTAGTGTGATACTCTCAACATAGCCTGTATGAACTGTAGTGTTAGTGTGATACTCTCAACATAGCCTGTATGAACTGTAGTGTTAGTGTGATACTCTCAACATAGCCTGTATGAACTGTAGTGTTAGTGTGATACTCTCAACATAGCCTGTATGAACTGTAGTGTTAGTGTGATACTCTCAACATAGCCTGTATGAACTGTAGTGTTAGTGTGATACTCTCAACATAGCCTGTATGAACTGTAGTGTTAGTGTGATACTCTCAACATAGCCTGTATGAACTGTAGTGTTAGTGTGATACTCTCAACATAGCCTGTATGAACTGTAGTGTTAGTGTGATACTCTCAACATAGCCTGTATGAACTGTAGTGTTGGTATGATACTCTGTGGTTGATTCTTATTCCACTTGATCACTAGCTTTGGTTGCCATGGTAACGAATGTTGGTAAAAGGACCGATTAAATCTGTACAGTGAATAGCTACAGTATTATTTCAATGTTAGCCATTGTTTTGTGGCTATAATTTGTATTTGATTGAAATGGCGGGCTCTTGGTGAGTTCGTATGATAGCCCTCATCTAGAAGACCTCATTCTTAACTGTAAGTAGCTTTTAAACAAATATGTCATATGATATTCTAGCTAGGAATTAAATGGTTCCTTCTCTTGGTTTCGTAATATATTTTATTAACATTGCATCTGTCTGTATGCCCTTATCTATGAATAGTTTGTTTCCCGTATATAAGGTCTCTATCACCATACAGTCCAATTTTCAAAGGGAGAAACGTTTAGAAAATAGGCTTAATAACCTTTTGCAGACAACATCGAGAACATTTTGCTATATTATTATTGTTGTTAATTTTTATATATATATATATATATTAATAATTTCTACCTAAAGTGATATCACTAACAAACAAAACTTCAAATATGTTGGTAAACTGTGTGTGCAGACCACAGGCCTATCGCGGAACACTGTTATAGTATTTATAATTGTGTAGGTATCGCAACCACCAACTCCTACTTACCACAAGCGGTTAATCCATGTTGAACATAACTCATCAACGTGCGGAGAGTTTTAATACTCTCAGTAGGTGAATGTAAGGCACACACATTGACCTGCAGGCTAATGCAGGTGTACACACTCTACTCCTTGATCGCTACTAATTAACCTAAATGTCCGGCACAGCCCAGTAATTTAAACTTACGACTCTTTTATAAGATTTGCAGGCTTGACGATATATATCACTGTAATATCGAATGTATGACTCTTAGTTAGGAGGAAGATTACTGCTATGGGGTCTGGTTGTGTTATTTGTATTATAATTAGGATGGGCCTCTGATGGTCTCTAAGTTGTCAAAGGAAGATGTAAATGCCCCAACAACACAATCTTTACTTCTGAATCTCTCTGCCTGATTTACGACCATGATTAGAAACATGACGAGCTTAAAAGTAGTTCTCTAACCTCCCCTGCAAATTAAATTAAAGTATCATTAGTCAGTCATCAATCCAAATCGGTGTCACCAGCACTGCTACCAGATTAACTTTCGACACTAGAATCAGGGATAAGTCAGGCTGAGCGGGAAGACGCGGGCAGGGGCAGGAAGAGTATCTTTCACAATCACAGAGGGTTGAAGAACACACACGAGCCAGCAAGAGTACCAACTTAACAAACACACACCCAAGGTCTGCTCGCGCCCCTCGCAGTAACGACCACCGTCTGGAACTTGATCAGTCTTTGAGAATAGCTCCAACTCACGAGATACATTAGAGAGGCTTATTCCCTTCCCCTTTTTACTCTACTGTTCATGCTTTTCTTACCTCTCCTATTTATACATCTTTTCTTGCGTCATTTTTTGGAAGCTGTCCTCTAACTTTCTTCCGTATATTTTCTTTGACTTCTGTGCATCGCCTTAAACTTTTTCTTTAATAGCTCACTCTTTCTTTTTGATTCTTTATTCTCTTCATGAGTACTATTTTAGATACTGTTTATCCTCCTTGTTTTATCTATGTCCGCTTCTTCTTCAAATGATTTTATTCTCATAAATAGTTCATTAGCTTCTCTTTGACTCTCTTATTAATTCCAGTTTCTAGATTTAATTAATTTATGTTACTTCGCCTTGCTTTCAATTTGCTGCTTCGTCTTTAAATTAATATTGTATTTTTTTTAAATAATTACATTCCTTTCACCGCCCACAAATCTCAGTGATGACTGCTACGTAATAACACGTGATGACACTTTGTTGCCCCAAAACGAGTCTCCCTCCTGATTGAAGGATGTTCTAAGCCGGCACTGTGTTAGAAAGTGCACGTCAAGTCCTCCCCCAAACACTCCACGGTCGAGCTATTTCCGAAGGAACTGAAGATGTCTCTGAGGGGCTATTAAGATCCTGAGAGCGGTCGCTTCATCTTGGAGAGCCAGATCGGCTCTTGGCCCGAGATCACTCACATCTAATGAGTTAATAGAATTACCATTGATCGAGCCATGCTGGGACTTGGCCTGGACTCGTATCTTTATCATGGACAGATTTTAAACGAATGATCAGTTATTTAACTGGGCTTTTCACGCGCACACAGAAGAGGGAGAGTCAGCTTACGTAATATCGATTCTTTTTTGTTATTTGTAAACGTCATAACCAACTCTTTATATTCCTCCGCGTCTTAGTACCGCTCGGGTTGAGCGTATATTTATTATTTATGCTAATGTGTTAGGGAGGAGGAAGAATTTAGAGAAATTCACCAGAATTTTCATGAAGGTAGAGTTATAAAACATTCAGAAAAGACAATCCTCCTCAGTACACCTTCCCGGGACTCGAACCTCGACTTTCCCATCTTTGGTTTACCAGACTACCTGAATGTTGCCTTTAATCCGCAAGTTAAAAATCTGTACAGTACCAATCCTGTATAAAAGGTTTATTTGCAGCCTGCAGTCAAAGATGTCGTTCGTCCATTCTGCAGTGAACGAACAAAGCTCTAGGCCGGGGACTTGCTGGAAAGATATTTCCTTCCTTTAACGAAAATCTAATCAAATTTTATGTCAAAGCTCCACGAACTTTCTTAGACAAACTTTGCCCTTTTAAAGTTTAATGGCGTTAAAAATATTTGTTGGGGTGCAACACTTGTTCGGATTTCTAATCTCTTTCGGAGGAACAAATTGAAAACTTTTCTACTTCTACTTTCTGATGGATACGCCGATAAGTGGAATGAAGTGATAGGAGGGGACTTAAGTAATCACTAATCACTTGCTGAAGTTCAGGGCAAGACAAACTTCACACATAATAACACATTTTAATTACACTTTTCACGTTATGTTATAGTTTCTTTAGGAGATGTGGAGCTATTTAGAAATAAAACTGTGGCATTATTTCTACACTTCCGCCATTTTTTTATTTCGTCATCCTAAGTTAACTAAAGAAAGCAAAAGCGTTGTTTCCTTTATTTTAAAATACTACTTTATTTCTTTTAACAATAGCATAAAATTGTGGTTCCAAGTAAATTATTTTATATTGGACCCAGATTATATTTTTTTTACAAGTTTTCCTAATCTCGAATATCAAGGGTTTAAGCCATGTCTATATTTATTATAGTTATAACAAATTTAATATTTAATGATGCATATTAATTAGTCAATGAATTGTTAAATAATAAGTTAATCAGTTGTTTAAATGGTCCATGAAGTTTAGATAAAAACTGGGAAGGCAGTATTTTAAATTGTAAAAAAATATATATACACTATTTTTGTAGTTGCAATTACGTTTCATAACAAACTCAAGAGGATTATAGTAGCCCCATGGCTTCTTTGGTGCTGACTGACAGCTTTAAAAAGCTACCAGACCAAATTATGTATCCCTACGCCGAACCATATGATCTGCAAAAACATGTGGTTTAGCATGTGTCACTTCTGACGGTCAAAATTTAGATATATACCTAAATATTGACTGTCATAAGTCAGCTGTGAGCTGTCAGTCAGCACCAAAGAAGCCACGGGGCTACTGTAGGTAACAGGGTAAGGAGGAGGAGGGTAACTTTGAATAAATGCACTCACACTCGTGTAGAGACCAGATGTAGTGAAAGTTTGGTTATGAGCGTGCGGCTTGAACAGACTCACTGTATCGTCACAAGAACTAAACACTAACTTCACTCTAGAACAGACACAACATCCAGTCCCCCGGCCGCCATTAACGCATCTCTCTGAAAGGATAATCCCCGGTTTCATCAATGGTTTTGTTGAGCCATGTTAGGAATCGAGCCTGGACCCCCTAAATCAGGAGACGGATGTCGCGTGTGTGGTTAGAACACCAACCACTCTTGTGTACTACGGACAGTTCTCATCTTGCTGGAGTTCTAACAGAAACTTTGTAAAATAAGAGAATAGTTCTGTTCAAAGTTCACCATGCTCAGGACACATTTAAACATCTATTGGAGGAATCATATCTTGATTTGAGATTAAGGAATGTGTTTAACTAATTATGTTCAATCTTATCTAAACAATGGTTTGTTTTATCAGAGACAAGGATACAATAAAAAAACAACTTTAAGTAAAAGACAGAACCAAAACTGAGAATACAATGGCTGTACAATCTGGAAACCAGCAACAAGGTAATTTAATTCTTGAAAATAAAGAAGAGAAAAAGTCTCATCTTTTTATTTATAAAGGTAAATAAAAATAAAACACATTTCTCTTCTTTCCACGAACAGAAACAATAACTTTCAACCTAATCTTATTTATGTGGTTCTATAGTTTGGTTGAAAGAGATTTCATAAATCAATGTTTTAAATAAAATACATAAAATAGATTAAAGAACACCTTAAAAACTAATAAATAAGAAAGCTCGAAGTGATTCATTAAAAATATTAAGTCAAATATACATTATCTTATATTATAAACTACGTCACGGAACTATATCTATATGATCGTAAACAAAATACAAAGGGGAGCTGAATTGTAGGTATACCCCCTATGAATATATGAATTTGGAGTTATTTTAGTTATTTAAATTGTTGGTTCCCCAATTCCTAGACCTCCATTTTAAAAATGTATTGGCTTGTAAAACGGATAGTATTAGTTTTATAAAGAATTCTCATGGATACAAGTTTGTGTATTTAATAGTCTCACAACTTTGCAGAAATACGTTATTTCGTGTCTCAAATAATTGCGGAGATACAATCAAAATTGGAGTTATCCGCTTAATTAAAGTACCCTCTTAATTCATTTTCTGGGAAAATTTGCTCGTGATATTAAACTGTGCATTGATGGCTGAATAAAAATCGTTAGAGAAGATTTCGTGGAAACTCTTTTACTCTCTTCATTCTTAAGAACTATCGATAGTTCAAATAATTCCTCCGGAGACCAAGTTTTAGCTCCATCTGTATAATGTTTGACTGTTACAGGGCCTGCAGTCGAACATGCAACTCCTCCTCGTGGTTACAATGTAAGGTTAGAACTACAGCCACTTTGTTGCCTTCATAGAGTCTTGACATAGCCTCTTCTTATTGGCTCACATATAACATGGCCATGTCCATGTTTAATGTTCTCTGTTCCTCTCTATGGCAGGGTAAAGTAGTCCGTCAGGTTGTTTGGTAGTCAGTCAAATAGTAGTCAAACTTGAGGCAAATTCAGTATCTGAGATCTGACAATCCAACTGTTGAGTAATTGTTATAAATACCTCCAGGTCGAGGAGTGTTAATTGTTACGGACAAGTCCAACGATCCGTTTAACGGCCCGTCATAATCACCCGATATACGAGTGGTCGTCTCTCTCCTTCCTAACGGCTGTATCAATACCCTCCTCTCTCCTCTTCCTAACGGCTGTATCAATACCCTCCTCTCTCCTCTTCCTAACGGCTGTATCAATACCCTCCTCCTCTTCCTAACGGCTGTATCAATACCCTCTCTCTCTCTCTCTTCCTAACGGCTGTATCAATACCCTCTCCTCTTCCTAACGGTGTATCAATACCCTCCTCTCTCCTCTTCCTAACGGCTGTATCAATACCCTCCTCTCTCCTCTTCCTAACGGCTGTATCAATACCCTTCTTCCTCTTCCTAACGGCTGTATCAATACCCTCCTCTCTCTCTCTCCTAACGGCTGTATCAACACCCTCCTCTCTCCTCTTCCTAACGGCTGTATCAATACCCTCCTCTCTCCTCTTCCTAACGGCTGTATCAATACCCTCCTCTCTCCTCTTCCTAACGGCTGTATCAATACCCTCCTCTCTCTTCCTAACGGCTGTATCAATACCCTCCTCTCTCCTCTTCCTAACGGCTGTATCAATACCCTCCTCTCTCCTCTTCCTAACGGCTGTATCAATACCCTCCTCTCTCTCCTCTTCCTAACGGCTGTATCAATACCCTCCTCTCTCCTCTTCCTAACGGCTGTATCAATACCCTCCTCTCTCCTCTTCCTAACGGCTGTATCAATACCTCTCCTCTCTCCTCTTCCTAACGGCTGTATCAATACCCTCCTCTCTCCTCTTCCTAACGGCTGTATCAATACCCTCCTCTCTTCCTCTTCCTAACGGCTGTATCATACCCTCTCTCTCCCTCTTCCTAACGGCTGTATCAATACCCTCCTCTCTCTCTTCCTAACGGCTGTATCAATACCTCTCTCTCCTCTTCCTAACGGCTGTATCAATACCCTCCTCTCTCCTCTTCCTAACGGCTGTATCAATACCCTCCTCTCTCCTCTTCCTAACGGCTGTATCAATACCCTCCTCTCTCCTCTTCCTAACGGCTGTATCAATACCTCCTCTCTCCTCTTCCTAACGGCTGTATCAATACCTCCTCTCTCCTCTTCCTAACGGCTGTATCAATACCCTCCTCTCTCCTCTTCCTAACGGCTGTATCAAACCCCTCTCTCCTCTTCCTAACGGCTGTATCAATACCCTCCTCTCTCCTCTTCCTAACGGCTGTATCAATACCCTCCTCTCTCCTCTTCCTAACGGCTGTATCAATACCCTTCTCCTCTTCCTAACGGCTGTATCAATACCCTCCTCTCTCCTCTTCCTAACGGCTGTATCAATACCCTCCTCTCTCCTCTTCCTAACGGCTGTATCAATACCCTCTCTCTCCTCTTCCTAACGGCTGTATCAATACCCTCCTCTCTCCTCTTCCTAACGGCTGTATCAATACCCTCCTCTCTCCTCTTCCTAACGGCTGTATCAATACCCTCCTCTCTCCTCTTCCTAACGGCTGTATCAATACCTCCTCTCTCCTCTTCCTAACGGCTGTATCAATACCCTCCTCTCTCCTCTTCCTAACGGCTGTATCAATACCCTCCTCTCTCCTCTTCCTAACGGCTGTATCAATACCCTCCTCTCTCCTCTTCCTAACGGCTGTATCAATACCTCCTCTCTCCTCTTCCTAACGGCTGTATCATATACCTCCTCTCTCCTCTTCCTAACGGCTGTATCAATACCCTCCTCTCTCCTCTTCCTAACGGCTGTATCAATACCCTCCTCTCTCCTCTTCCTAACGGCTGTATCAATACCCTCCTCTCTCCTCTTCCTAACGGCTGTATCAATACTCTCCTTCTTCTCTTCCTAACGGCTGTATCAATACCCTCCTCTCTCTCTCTTCCTAACGGCTGTATCAATACCCTCCTCTCTCCTCTTCCTAACGGCTGTATCAATACCCTCCTCTCTCCTCTTCCTAACGGCTGTATCAATACCCTCCTCTCTCCTCTTCCTAACGGCTGTATCAATACCCCTCCTCTCTCCTCTTCCTAACGGCTGTATCAATACCCTCCTCTCTCCTCTTCCTAACGGCTGTATCAATACCCTCCTCTCTCCTCTTCCTAACGGCTGTATCAATACCCTCCTCTCTCCTCTTCCTAACGGCTGTATCAATACCCTCCTCTCTCCTCTTCCTAACGGCTGTATCAATACCCTCTCCTCTTCCTAACGGCTGTATCATACCCTCTCTCCTCTTCCTAACGGCTGTATCAATACCCTCTCTCCTAACGGCTGTATCAATACCCTCCTCTCTCCTCTTCCTAACGGCTGTATCAATACCCTCCTCTCTCCTCTCTTCCTAACGGCTGTATCAATACCTCCTCTCTCTCTTCCTAACGGCTGTATCAATACCCTCCTCTCTCTTCCTAACGGCTGTATCAATACCCTCCTCTCTCCTCTTTCCTAACGGCTGTATCAATACCTCCTCTCTCCTCTTCCTAACGGCTGTATCAATACCCTCCTTCTCCTCTTCCTAACGGCTGTATCAATACCCTCCTCTCTCCTCTTCCTAACGGCTGTATCAATACTCTCCTCTCTCTCTTCCTAACGGCTGTATCAATACCCCTCTCCTCTTCCTAACGGCTGTATCAATACCCTCCTCTCTCCTCTTCCTAACGGCTGTATCAATACCCTCCTCTCTCCTCTTCCTAACGGCCTGTATCAATACCCTCTCTCTCCTCTTCCTAACGGCTGTATCAATACCCTCCTCTCTCCTCTTCCTAACGGCTGTATCAATACCCTCCTCTCTCCTCTTCCTAACGGCTGTATCAATACCTCCTCTCCTCTTCCTAACGGATGTATTAATCTCTCTCCTCTTCCTCCTGTGAAATTTCCTCCTGCCTGGACTTGTCAAAACAGGCCTAGGTTTCTTCCAGGTGATCAGCTCTAGCTGATTTCTCAACAAGTCAAGCCTTTTTGACCTCAATGGTATTCGAACTGAAGTGTCTCCCTTGTACGATCCTAACCACTGTCGAGGCCCTTCGTCTATCTCGTGAGTATAGCATCACATTCTGCAGCAATAACACACAACGGTGAGAACATTGTGGTTTGATAGTGAGCTGTGAGTGGAGTGATAGCTTAGTGTTAGTGCTCAACAAGTTCTGGACAGTTAAACTAACTTATACTAACACTGAAATAGCACTCAAACAACACTCAAGCCATGTTCTACAATACCGCCATCTCATCGAGTTAGAGATAGCTCAGCAAAATGACTCACAAACTAACTTAATTAAAGAACAAACATTCGATTCAGTTGCCCACCCGGTATTCATTACAAGAGACCCCACTTTGACCAAGGATTAATTTTTCAGCCTTGTCGGTAGTCGAGTCTGTGACCCAGAACTCAATAGACAGACACGTGACCTACTGTAACGGTAATAATGCCTGTGAACTTGGCTGGCTCAATTCTTGTTTGGAGGGAAGAGCGGCTGGAACCAGATTCTTATAACATTGTAATAGTGAGGATTATATAAAATAATAACAAAGTTGAACAGGAACAATGTGTACAGTACACTGCTGGTAGGAGAGCAGGCCTACAAGTTGGACATGTACAGTACACTGCTGGTAGGAGAGCAGGCCTACAAGTTGGAAATCATCTTGCTGTCAACACTAAATAAATAAACTATCTCCTTGTCATTGATATCCGGTCATGAGAAACTAGTTCTGATAGTATAATTTAGCGTTATAATAAATGAGTTGTGTTTTAGTAATGTTTCATTATTAAATAGGCCCAGTGTATTATTTCCAAGCCATTGAAAAGTCTATAATGTTGTAAATGTAGTCCCGGTACTTCCGACCTGCCCTGGAGAGTAAACATCAGATCTCTGATCTAGACGTGTCGAACCATTCTGTTGAGATGTTGGAATACGTCTCGTTTGTTTACAAATAGATGTTCAGTAATAAACCTCTCCTATACTTGATGGTGGGCTTTGTTCACCTCTCCCCGGGAGACTAGCTGAGCCCGGCCAATAGCAGGGGAACAGAGGACGGTCTGACTGCAATAAACCTCATCGACACAGATCTAGCCACAAGAATCTAACAAAATGAAACAATGTAGTAGTGATATTTGTTGAACAGTGCTTCCCAAACTCTCTCCAGTCACCTCCCCGTGTTGGAGCCATGTCCTAGCCGAGGTTCCTCTTACAGCTCTACAATATCTTGTAAAGCCGTGACAAAGAGAGAGAGAGAGAACTGTCCATGACGTCACGTCAAGATCTGAGTTAGTTTGTTTATCAGACCTACTAGTATCACAAGCTGTGGTTAGTAAATGTACCCTAGTTTGGGGAGGTTTGAGCCCATTCTCTTCGAGTGCGGGGTTGAAGCTCACAACAACCGTCAAGGGCTCCACCTACCAGAGCGCGGACACGTCCACAAACCACAAGTTGTTTGTCATTTCAAAACTTGGTCCACTCCAGAATGGAGGTGAAAAGTATCAACATGACTATAGAATCAACAGTGAGATAGTGCGAGTGAGAATGGAGGTTAAAAGTATCAACATGACTATATATAATCAACAGAGTGAGATAGTGCGAGTGAGAATTAGCCTGTTATTTATAGTAAGTGTACAGTTAAGATCTAGGTTCTCTCTAGATTGCAACTTGTTGATGCAAATCATCTGCGATTATTGTTGGATTCAATTGTGGTTGTTAAAACAGTGATCCTTCATATCCCGTCTGAGGCCATGTTCCATGTTCCATGTTCCTCCTGGAGGACTGTTGACACAGTCTCACCGGCCAGTGATGAAATAGATGCAGGTGCATTAAATAAACATTGCATCGGGGAACATTCCAGAAAATGGTGGACTATTTGTGTGTGTATTGTAATGAGACTGGTTAATAAATCATATGACTTTATGCCATTATACACAGCTATGCACTATTCTGAGTTTTAATTAGTGATTCTATATATTCAAGCTGACCTAGGTATTGCTGTGTTTATCAAGAAAACCAACTGTATACTTTTATACTCTCCATTTGTACTTTCTTCCGACTCCTTGGAGAGAGAAGTATTGTGATCGTAAAAATAATCAACTCGAGCTTTTGATGGATATTAACGTTTCATCAACTCCGGAATAAGAAATGCATATATCTTGGCCTAAGGACAAAACCATTCCACTGATCGAGATAAGACGTTAGTATCTGTGGCTACCCCGAGGAGCTGTCGGAAAGTATCATATCTCCTTGATAGGTTCTTTGAGATAAGAAATAAACAGACTAGCTTTGCAAGGTTGTAGGACTAATACAAATCAAGGTATTTGACATATTGTTTTACAGACCCGACAGTTTCTGAGCTATAAAGAGAGAGAGAGTGTCGCGACCCGTGGCCTGGATCTGTCAGGATAGCTTGGGGGAGGTCTAAGGTCGCAGGCAAGGTAATTGTGTGGGTTTGTGAGTTTTGGTTTAATAGTAGATACTAAAGGAAAATACGAAATGTGATGCTAGATGAAAAATAAAGAGACTGGACACCCGCACTCTTGAAAGAACTGGCTTAACTCATGGCCGATGGAATTGACTGACATTGCACGTGACCCGTACATAATTTGGTCTCTGGACCCTGGGCTCGACTTACGTCCTCTAAGGACAAGTGCTACTGATGACGCGAAGATGTAGTCTGATATGGTGCAGCATTGGGTAGCGCCCTCTAAGGACAAGTGCTACTGATGACCAGAAGATGTAGTCTGATATGGTGCAGCGTTGGGTAGCGCGACTGCCTGCGAAATTGTTGGAATTATGACAGCCCTGTTGTCCACAAATAATAGTCTTATATACCCCGCAATGGCCCCTTTCCTGGCCAACTAGCTCACTTATTGTTATGAGTTGTCAGCATTCCCTTGTAACCTTTCATAGATGCTAAGTCAGTATCCAGTGTCCACTCGAGCTATGTAGATTTCTAAACAAATATTCAAACGTTGCACCGTGGTTATGACAATATGAATATTTAAATGGAGGTCCGGAAAACATCGTATATTATTTTGTTTCCCTGTCTTAGCGGTGCACCGGACGACTCATTTAACTAAACTTTTTGAGAGGACTGATGCAGGTATTCCTTCTCTCCGAGTCTTGACGGCAAGCCATTTCAACGAATATAAATAATCCAATAACTTCTCGTCTAGATTGGGTCAAGAAAGAAATTAATCTCCACCCGAAACCAAATCTGATTAAACTTATTCAACAAGAGGAGAGTTTGTTTTTATTACATCATTGGAATACGTTTGCCTGGAAAGTTATATATATATATATATATATATATATATATATATATATATATATATATACCATTAAAAAGGTTTTTTTTTTTCATTAATTCGCTATTTATTTGTTTTGGCTTCTACTCGGACCCGTTCCCGCAAGAAAGAAGGAAAAGGTGGTCAGGGGATTACGACCAAATTGAAACGAGCCAGACTTGGAGGACAGAGCAAGGGGGGAGAGAGAGAGAGAGATCTATATAAAGGTCAACTACCCCCTCCCCTTGTGAGCCCTGTGAGGTAGTGGAGGGGGGATGTCACCGCAAGATTTGCAGGGAATGGAAGGACTGAGGCAATAAACCTCCTGACTCTCTCCACCCTCCCAACCATCTCTGGTCATTTCAAGGACAGAGGTGGTCATAAAGATTGCAACGCCTGCAGGTACTTGTAGCCTGGAACCTCCTGATCAATGTAGGGTAAGAGCCTCGTACTTGTAGCCTGGAACCTCCTGATCAATGTAGGGTAAGAGCCTCGTACTTGTAGCCTGGAACCTCCTGATCAATGTAGGGTAAGAGCCTCGTACTTGTAGCCTGGAACCTCCTGATCAATGTAGGGTAAGAGCCTCGTACTTGTAGCCTGGAACCTCCTGATCAATGTAGGGTAAGAGCCTCGTACTTGTAGCCTGGAACCTCCTGATCAATGTAGGGTAAGAGCCTCGTACTTGTAGCCTGGAACCTCCTGATCAATGTAGGGTAAGAGCCTCGTATTTTTTCTAGTATTAACTCCCATCAGACCCAAGGTCTGCACATAAGGTTATTCTAACCTTTTGAAATATTTTATATTTGTTTAAAAAACTATTTTTACAGCTGCTCCTAGATGGAACATTATCATGTAAAAAGGAATCTATATGTCATTAATTTGGAGGCTCGAATGTATAGACGCAACTATGACAGTGTCATAAAATAGTGTTTGAGTCCTTTAAAAATATCTCGAGCTAGATTTGAACAAAAAGCTGTGCTATACAACTCCTCTTGTGACTTGGACGAGCAACAAAGTAGATACGGCTGATTGGTCCCCTGGATACGACGACTGGTAGTAAGTAGCCAATCCCTGGTGTACACACCTGCACCACTGTTCATACGATATAAGTAGTCAGTAGCCAGTGTGTTGAAAGTAATCATAGGCAAATATAGGCTTCATTTCCTTAAAAGCCGCTAAAAATCAAAATTAGAAGCCAGGGGTTGGAAAGAATAGAGCATTTCAAGTACCTGCGAAGTCTGCTGACAAATGATTTCCACTGCACCAAGGACATCAGCTAAAGGATCACCGTGGCCAAGGGAGCTTTTAACAAGAAGAGGTTACTGCAAGCTGAGCTTGGAACTGAAGAAAAGGATCGAATGCTACATTTGGAACATCACGCTGCTTAGAGCAGAAACTTGGACTCTTGGGAAGATGGAAAGGAGATACTTGGAGAGCTTTGAAATGTGGTGGAGAAGATCAGGTGAACAGACAGGGGACGGATGAAGAGTGGAGATCAGGTGATCAGACAGGGGATGGATGATCAGGTGAACAGACAGGGGACAGATGAAGAGTGGAGAAGATCAGGTGAACAGACAGGGGACAGATGAAGACTGGGTGAGAAGAGAACAATTTTGGATGTGATTCTTCGGTACAGAGCAAACTGGATCAGGCACATCCTCAGGATATGTTCAAATGGTAGGGATTTGTCTGACAACACTCAGCTCACAGTAATAACTACACACGTGTTCAATTAAACAACAGTCATGGCAGTTGTCTGCTCGTGTTGATTTGTAGGCGCATGCGCACTGATAGAGTCAACTGGTTTTTAATTTTGATCGGGTCTCCCAAGAAGATGTATCTAAAAGCTGAAAAAGCTGAAACTATTTAAAGTCACGCCGGGCTGACGGCGTGAATGGCGTTGAAATTTGGAGTATCACGTGACAAAGTGTTTGTTTTTCTCTTGTAAGCTACTAATCAAACTTTCAGCTTAAAGTTTTAGATAAATCTTGTGGACCAAAAGAAACTTATGACAGTATAAGAACAGATACGAGACAAGCTCATCTCTACATGTTGCAACATTGTGCAACATAGTGATGATGTTACAACTAACATGGCGGTACAAATATGTGAGCTGGCATTACAGCTCAAGTTGTAAGATTAAATGTGTGTCGTGGTTAAGGGGGGGCTTACCGTACAGTTCAACATGTGTTCGTTTGAAAAGATTGAAGATCATGTCTGGAAATAACTCACAACACGATATCTGATTAGAAAGTTTTCCACTGATGTGGAAACAAGGGACTGGAGGTAGTTTTACTCGATATCTCCTCTAAATTCTTCCTTCACCTACACTTATCACACTAAAGTAAATATGCAAACAGTCCACACGGACTGAAACAAAACCCAATATCAACTTTGGCTTACCTTGACTGATTACACCATGAGCCTATCTTGTAAGCTACACCATAGTTGAACCAAGCAAGGTAAGCCTGCTACTCCTCAAAGTAAACGGAAGTTGCACTAAGAATAAGTTGGACCAACCTTGGAACTAAGACTTTGTAGAAGATACATATTTCAAAAAGTTGTTCTGGAAGTTTCCTTAATGAGGAAAGATGATGAGTTTTATTTTTGCCGACTATGAACAAGAAGGAACATTGAACACAAGCGAGCGAGCGAGGCACGTCCTGTTTGGACAGGAGAGACTTGTTTACTCCACCTACTTATTAATAAACTAATTAGTAGAGATTAGCTTTGTTAGATTGGTAGCGCTGAGTACACGGGTTCACGTTTATTCTAGGGTTAGAGCCGGGTATCGCCACAAATTGAAGAAATGATAAAACGTTAAACGTCCGGAAAGTTGCAATAACGTGGTTTGCTTCTATCTTTAAAACACAACAGTGTAATAATAATTTGTCAGTAGCGAGAAGCCAGGCTTGGTGTGTGACCTACATGGAGATGTTGGTCATAGGGTGTGTGACCTACATGGAGATGTTAGTCATAGGGTGTGTGACCTACATGGAGATGTTAGTCATAGGGTGTGTGACCTACATGGAGATGTTAGTCATAGGGTGTGTGACCTACATGGAGATGTTAGTCATAGGGTGTGTGACCTACATGGAGATGTTAGTCATAGGGTGTGTGACCTACTTGGAGATGTTAGTCATAGGGTGTGTGACCTACATGAAGATGTTAGTCATAGGGTGTGTGACCTACATGGAGATGTTAGTCATAGGGTGTGTGACCTACATGGAGATGTTAGTCATAGGGTGTGTGACCTACATGGAAGGAAATGTGTGCAGTCGTGTTTGCCATGGTTGGTCTTTCTAATAATAAAATAGGTTCTCTAAGCTTCTAAAAGAAACATTTTGCTGTGGTTTTTACCCCCTACTTTAAAAAATGTGCAAGTTTATTCAAAGTGTAAAACAACCGTCACAATTTCAAATGTTTAGGTTGGGTAATAATTTATAAACACTTACTTTTTAAGTTATTTTGTTATTTCTGTTGTCAACATCCTTCTAATACAAAGACTACAGCGATGAATGAGGTATCAGTGGATAGGATGTTTTACCGACTTCTCACCGAGCATACTCAGTTTTCGTTAAAACACGTTGTTTGTTTAAACACTTCACTGAGTATTTAATTTCCACAGCCAATCAAAAGACTACATTTTTTGGGGGGAGGGGGTTGAATGTGCAACTGTTTAGCATGGGCTTACTGGTACTATATATAATTCGTATTAAATCTAGTCAGGTCTTTATGATATAGTTTTTAAATTTTTAACTATTGGGTCAAGATTAATATCATGTCAACAAACCATCCCATATCTTGTTTTCAAATGCTTTGTCTGCATCCCTCTAGTTGTGTTGTGTTGTGTTGTGTGATCTATCAACTGACGCGATGGCTGAGCTTTCTTCAAGGTTCGGGACTGGCTCTCGCAGAAAGAGACTAGGAAGGTTTTTAAATCAAGAGTAAAAAAAAGACTGGAAGGAATTTTTAACAGTTTTTTTAAATGTTTAATCAACAGTTACTTTGCGGTGTTTTTATTAATAGAGTTTAAACATGCTTTGGTTTCCAGTGGGGCAAAATTATTTTTACTCTAAATTTTGTTCCGCGAGTCCAAGTGGAGGACAAAGGTATAAAATAATCACTTAATATTTCGTAATTATCACTATTCAATCATTAATATCTAAATCTAAATGGAGATATTTCGATAGTCGTGTTTGGACGCTTAAGGTTTAAATTTCAATCTAATATCAAAGTATATTAATACTATACATGCACACCTTTATTAATATTTATATAATAAATGGGTTTAGTTTGTGGTTTACAGGCTTAGTGTGTCAAAATATTTGTTGCTTATCTTGTCTGAACACTTTCACTCGAGATGAACGCGTGACGGGACTGAAGGAAGTATTCATCACCCTCTTCCCCACCACGTTCTCGTCTTTACTCTAATTAGACCTCAATAGATACCTCCTATTGGCCCTTACCTTGCAATTTATGTTTTATGTGCCCCCAAACTGATAACAACTCTCCTGGACCACAGCCGAGGCTGTTGGATGGGTTTTACCCAAACTTGAGATGTAGATGCGATATGGTCATAACCCGCCCGGAATTTTAAATACAGCTATAAAATTATACCGAGTTGGCTTGTTACTGATTTTTGAAAATTAAAAAAACATGTTACGTTTCGTGTTCCGGCAAGTGTTAATAGTTGCATATTAACCCCCACGTTGTGTCGCCATTTGCTATACTTCTCTTTTTATTGACGTATAATAGCCCCGTGATTGGGAGTCATTTGTCATACTTCTTTTCAGCCCCTCGTTGGAAGTCATTTGTTATATTTCTCCTCCCCACGTTAAAATGCTATTTGTTATATTACATAACAGAATCATTTAAGAGTCACTCCGTAAATCATCGTTTCTATTACGCAACTATGTGCTTTACTTATAATGCCTCGTTCCTTATCATTAGACTTTAATAAATGATAATATATCACATAAAGTTTGATATCTATTTATTCCTTAAATTGAAAACATATTGTTATTAATATTCTAATCGAAACACGATCATGTCGAGGGTCTAGCAACTTATAATCACCGATCGCTTAAAGCACGTCCATTCAAGACCACGACTGATTGCACAGTAAAATACGAAGTTTCAAAAAGTCACATATATCTGAGTTCAATAGAAGCTTCTCGAAGGAACCTTTCTAACGGTAAATTACACACCTACAAACCCAGAAACAAAATACCTATTGCGTGTGGAAGCTTCTCGAAGAGGAAATACTTTAAAAGACGTTAACATTTCTTAAGTTTAGCTCCAGTAGATGCTGCCATCGTACCACGAGGCGCGAACTAACTAGTAAATAATTTAGAGGAAGACGTGATTTAAGCGCCACGTAATAGGTTGTAAAATTTAAATAAAGTAAAATATGTTTAATTATATGTAAAATATTTTTGAATATATAAATAATTAGAATGATAAATGGTCAATGCTTTCAAATACTCCTTAGGGTCAAATCTATTGCATTACAAACAGTTAAGAATTCACCTGACATTTTTCAAATTACGTAATTATACGGATGATTTCTTGAAATCTTTAGTGATTTTTCACATTAGGGCAATATTTTTAATGATGTAGAAGATTCCAAAAGCTCACATTGTTAGTGCAGCCTGTTGGGTCTGAACTCGGACTAAGCAGTATTTCTGCTGGCTGAAAGTATTGCTTGAATATAACTCTCTAACAATGATATCCCGTAGCTCGTAGCATATCTCGGCCGAGATCGTAATGACTATAGGAAAGTACAAACTCAAATAGAATATGAATTGTTTAAAATGTTAGCATTTGTTTAAACTTTGCTTCTATTCCTCTAGTGCTCTAGCTACGTGCTTCTATTTCTTCTAGTTCTATATCTCTATACTTCTATTCTTCTAGTGCTCTAGCTACGTGCTTCTATTCTTCTAGTGCTCTAGCTACGTGCTTATATTCCTTCTAGTTCTCTAGCTACGTGCTTTTATTCTTCTAGTGCTCTAGCTACGTGCTTCTATTCTTCTAGTGCTCTAGCTACTTGCTTATATTCCTTATAGTTCTCTATCTCAATACTTCTATTCCTTCTAGTTCTCTATCTCAATACTTCTATTCCTTTTAGTTCTATATCTCTATACTTCTATTCTTCTAGTGCTTCTGTTCCTTCTAGTTCTCTAGATACGTGCTTCTATTCTTCTAGTTCTATATCTCTATACTTCTATTGTTCTAGTGCTCTAGCTACGTGATTCTATTCTTCTAGTGCTCTAGCTACGGGCTTCTATTCTTCTAGTGCTCTAGCTACGTGCTTCTATTCTTCTAGTGCTCTAGCTACGTGCTTTTATTCCTTCTAGTTCTATATCTCTATACTTCTATTCCTTCTAGTTATCTAGCTCTGTGCCTCTATTCCTTCTAGTTTTCTTTCTCTGTGCCTCTATTCCTTCTAGTTCTCTAGCTACGTGCTTCTATTCCTTCTAGTTCTATATCTCTATACTTCTATTCCTTCTAGTTCTCTATCTCTATACTTCTATTCCTTCTAGTTCTCTATCTCAATACTTCTATTCCTTCTAGTTCTCTATCCCTCTACTTCTATTCCTTCTAGTTCTCTATCTCTATACTTCTATTCCTTCTAGTTCTCTATCTCTATACTTCTATTTCTTCTACTTCTCTATCTCTATACTTCTATTTCTTCTACTTCTCTAGCTCTGTGCTTCTATTCCTTCTAGTTCTCTAGCTCTGTGCCTCTATTCCTTCTAGTTCTCTAGCTCTGTGCCTCTATTCCTTCTAGTTCTCTAGATCTATACTTCTATTCCTTCTAGTTCTCCAGCTCTGTGCTTCTGTTCTTTCTAGTTCCTTGATTTGTGAAATAGAACAAATCCAAGCTCAGCGTGATACATTTCCAGCTTTCCGAGGCTCGAACCCTGGACCCTGGGCTCAGTAGGTAGACTCGTTATGCGAACTAAGCATACTGGGGTCTTCCAATTGAAATATTTAATTTAGTCTAGTATTGCCTTTCCACAAAACTGTATCATTGAAACAAATTCATGTTTAAATAACACTAGAAACAGAGACATTATTAATAAAATTATGCTTTGAGAAATTATTTATTGGGGTTGACTTCTTACAATTAATAATGCTGTGAGATATTTTATAATGCAAGCCATCTAGTATCATACAAATGGAAGGGAATTGTAGCCAGCCCCGTGAGATGAATAAGAATGCAGCCCTCTTGGCACAAATGTATCACATCTAGTATCATACAAATGGAAGGGAATTATTGCCAGCCCCGTGAGATGAATAAGAATGCAGCCCTCTTGGCACAAATGTATCACATCTAGTATCATACAAATGGAAGGGGATTATTGCCAGCCCCGTGAGATGAATAAGAATGCAGCCCTCTTGGCACAAATGTATCACATCTAGTATCATACAACTGGAAGGGTCTGGTTGTAAATGCAGCTAGAAGCATACACGCGCATTCAGACACATTCTGTTGGGGAGGGGGTATTTTTAAATCAACATAAAACGCCTGCTTATGATAGTTTACCAAATTTTAAACTAATGTATTTCTTGAAAGTGGCTGCAAATATCCTCATTCTATTAATCCACCAAGCTGTGAATTTTATCGTTCTTTGACAATGTAAAGGACACTACTTTGGAACGCGAGGTTCTCTTCTTACCAGTGACAGCCTTGTACCCCTCTCTCAAGGCGATTATGTGTATTTGCCTGGGAGTAGAGTGGAAAACTACTGAGGAAGTATGTATATTAGAATAACTTGGTGGGATTTGAACCTCGACCTTTACGTCTCTGAGAAAACAAACTAGATTAGCTCAACAGTTCACACCGGTGCTGATGTGACAAAGTATATTATTTTAAATAATTGAACTCAAGATTTCTAAGAAATAAAGTTTTTCCTGGTTTCGATTGTTAAAAATGTAGTTGATTTCCTCTCTATTACGTTTTGGAATATAAAAGTCATCCATTGATATTTTTTATTATACGCTTGTGAGTTTGAACCCGGGCATATAAAAGTTCAAACTAGATCTTACTTAGTTTTTGCTTTAGTTTAGTGTGTAGAGTACAGCTCATAAATAACATATCCTGTGTGTGTAACTTAGTCGCTTACAATCTTACTAGAAGTAGGTTAATGAATGCAAGGGATTCCCTCAACCATTTTAATTGACTCATCACCATCTAAGCCACGTCAACATGACAGCGCCCCAGAGCTGAGTCTTGTTTTAAAACGTATCATGCGGAGGATTATATATTATAGCTGTATTACTTCTTTGTGCGGCGGAGGGAGTCAAGATCCTTAATTTGTGGGAAAGAACCAAAATATTTTCCGGTCAGAATAAATAAAACATTGCTTCACTTTATTGTTCAGTGTAATTCTCTACATTCAGTAATATCAACATTATCAGCATTTGTCCACGACTCTTTGTGCAATTTATTTCTAAAGTTATGTTAAAATGTTTTGGTGCTCATAATTGATATTTAATAACTTTTCATTTTAACATATGTTAAAAAGTAAACTAAACATTCAAAATGAATCAATATATTTTATTAAATTTGAACCAGAACATTGGTCGGTAAATGAATGAATCGCAGCAGGGTTTTATAATATTCGCACAGACATTGTAACTAACTAGCTTGGCGGGCAGATAGGGATTCCCTGCTAGTGGTCGGTAATGATTTGTTAATTTACACACACACACACACACAATCAACCCCTGATAATTATTGGCTCACTCTTGGTGATTAAAACTCTCGATCATAAAAAAATAACTCGCCAGGTTAACACTGATTGGTTGTGAACCATATGACGTCATAGATTTAGCTAATCATGGGCAGAACATTTTAAAATCCCCACACTAACTGTAGTGTCAGCACTAACAGTGCTCTGACACTAATAATGTATAACAGGGAATGAGGGGAGTGACGTCACATTACAAACATGAAAGTTGATAAAAATTGACAGAAAGGAAGACTTTATGAACTCGTGGTTATTGACAGTGACGTCACTTCCTGCTACGACCTTTTCCCGCTATTTAAGCTACCTCGTCTAGGGAAAAATTATCATTCCACACCCAAACACAATTTTAGGGGGTTTCATTTTTATAGTGACATTTATTGATGTCAAACTAACTTACATATTTTTTATTCGAAAAGTTACCTCTTCAATGTTATGTATTTTTGAATTTAATACCATTTATTATTTAAAATAACATTAATAATTGATTTTCTGCCCATATACACATATAAATCAATAATAGTTGTATAAACTAGTAGTATTTATATTTATAACAAGCATTTTGAAACTATTTAGTCTAATTCTCCCTTGAGTTGCAGGGTTTTAAAGTGAGTCAATTTAAAAATGCTATTTTTATTTTTTGGAAAGAACAAACCTATTTATTAATATTACTCTGTGCGGTGTTGAAAGCTTGACCCTAGGGTGCAATGTCCCGCTAGGCGAAATTTGAGCTATAAAGCTGCTGGTTTGGACCGAGGAGAAAGCTTTAACGACGTGGGAAGACGGGCAGTTGAATAAATACAAAAATAAAGAAGATCCAAGGTGAATACACATTGAGTGTGGGAAGTAAATATCCTGAGAGTTGAATCAGTATAACTTGAACTGTGCGGTTGCAAGAAGCTAGGGCCGGCAAGACTTACAGTATGAAACCATGAATCACTTGTAAAGATAGGAAGAACTAGGTGGATAAAAAACAACAAAAACACAAGTAAGTTAAGAAAATAAGTAATAAAGTATACTATAAATATGAATTGTACCAAGAACAAAGCTAAAGAAGAAGATATAAAAAAAAAATTGTTACCAACATACAGAACGTAAGCAGAAACTGTAAATGTAAAATAAGAAATGCAACCAATAATAAAGCAGTATAGAAGGTTTAAGAAAATATTAGGATCAAAAATAGAAAAAAAAATGAAAATATATTTAACGAGCTTAATATGTACAGCTGAATATTTACAGCTGAGTATGTACAGCTGATTAAATCTAAACTAAGAGCGAAGGAATAAATCATAACGCAGCCAAAAAAATGAGAACTCTAGTCAAGAAAAAAAGATAAGAAAAGATGTAAAAGAGTGTGAGTGTAAGAGACAAATATAACTTGTTGGAAGTTGACACGTAAACTCGTATGTGGAGGACAGAGAGAGAGAGAGAGAATCTAGAGGTAGGACTGGAATGAAAATAAAGGAAGATATCGACCCGTAGGAAGCTGTAGCTCAGACACTACTACTACTGCTGCTGGTTGTAATAATGTCAGAGAGACCGCACATACTTGGAACAGTTGGATCAGGGTTACGACCTACCGTGGAATGGAAAGGGGGGGGGGGGCAGAGAGACCCACGATAACTTTACAAACGAAGAAGACCAGGCTTTTGGAGGAGAAGATATATATGTGTGTGTTTTAGGACGCTGATTGAAGAAAAGGATATTTCTGGCTAGAAAGCAATTCGAGAAGTTTCCACGGTTGATGAGAAATACTTGTCGCATGTGCTTGGCGCGTTTCCTTTGTTTTCATCATAAGATGTTCTCGTTGAGTGCTTGGATGGAGGTACTTAGTAAACATAATAACAGTGGATGTAAACTACCTGGCAAGGTCGAGTTGGAACTAATATATTAAAATACAAGCTTATAAAACACTAAATCCAAGGAGTAGGAAAGGTAGGAGAATTGCACCCGTATTTGAACAGAGTAATAGGAAAAGGGGGTGTGTGTGTAAAACCACCTTCAGTGCACCAAGTTGAGATACGAACCTAGACATCTACTTTACCAGTAATCCATTATATTGTGAGACAGATGCCATATACTGTGGTAACACTGGGTGTCCTATGTTCTACTAAAACTATCCCCTTAATATTTGTCTCCTAACGCCACTACTTACTGATTAAAACAATAAGTGCACGGACCCCTCCCTGAGCGCTCCGCGTGTGTCGTGTTTTAGTACTTTATCCGGATCACCTGATGAATATGTAATCAAGGAGCCTTCGCAGTAACCATGAACACCACAGACACCAAGTCTTGTTGGTGGTTATGGGACAGGAGCTAAACCACTCGGTAAAATGGTTTGGTGAGAACCTGTTTGTAAGGGAGAGTTGGTGGTTTACGTGTCTGAATGTCTGGAATACTAATTGTAGGGGAGAAACAGGGAACTGCGCGCTCTTAGATCTACTAGCCTGTCTAATGTGACTTGACACAAGCAAACCTTGTGTGAGTGTGTTAGAGAGAGAGGGATAGCGCCTCCAAGCCTCTGGGCAGGATGATGGATTGATACTCACTTGTCACGAGATAATACCGAGGATAGAATTACCTCTGAGGGGGAAGGATGAAAAGTAGAAGGGTGGATTGATCCTTTCAGTTCGGAACATTCCCTATAGCCACCGCCGATGACCATGGGTATCACAGTGGAGTGGGGAGCCGATTCCTCTCCTAAGTGCTTAGGACACTTATACACGTGTGTACATATACGTTCTGTGACCAAGGTATGGTATTTCCTGACACTAGAGCTAACTTAGGTTAGCGTTCAGTTTTCATTTCATCTAAACTCTAGGCAAATTTTGAAATATTCTTACACCCATGATCAACTTAATTAGTTTAATAAATTTAAACTAAAATACAACACGCATTAGCTCATACATTTATTTCTGATTGGCGCCGCATGTCCTGCTCACCGCAACCTGCGAGATTTGATTAGTCTAACAATGTATTGTGATGATCTTGACATTTCTTGACAACAGGTGGGTTGTTAACAACTTACTCACGACTGGAATGTATCCTAACATCGTCACTGGAATTGTTCCTCGAGCAAATTATAAAGTTTATCTCACTACACCTTGTTTTATCTCCCTTCTTGAGAATGGGTGTTATTATACTCTGCTTCCATTCCTGTGGTACAGAACAGTAGAAACCAGGATATATATTTTAAATATTATTTGGGCATAAATTGTGATAATCTTGATCAAAGTATGGCACAGGTATAGAACAAATATGATAAAAGAATGATCAAGAAACAATCACAATATAATCAATAAATATTTCCTTCCCAAGTAAACGGGGTGTACCCAACTGTTTTCTCATCACGTGAACAGTACATTTGCGTGAACCGAGAACCGAACCAGGACGCTCCCAAAAGTCATCTTAGTCTAATGGTTAAAGGCTGATGCTAAGAGACAGTTGAAGCGAGAAAGCGCAAGGTTGAAGACATACTCTGCTGACACTGGACTGTGTTTACAGGCGGTACCACAGCAATCCGTCAGTGCGGTAAGATACGTGTATTCTAATGACCAATTTAGTTTTCAAATCCTGTCAAAGTTAGTCTATCCTCATCAGGACTTGTGGCCAACGCATGTCTTTTGTTTGTGTGTTTTATCTTTTGAACCAAGGACTAGTATCGAGATGGTCCTGTTCACACTATAATATGGTAGCGCAGCTCAAGATACTGCGCAGCAATTATGCACATATTTGTTGGTGTTTAGTTCTTATTGTTTTTGAATAATCTACTGGCTGTAAATTGGTATGAAAAATTATAATTTTTAAACGTTTGTTTAGCTGAAAAATGGTTTTAACCAAATCAATCTAAGTGAGATTTACATACTTTTCCTCGTGGTGTAAATAATCGTCTTTGCGTCGTAAGTTTTACCCTCTTATAGTTGTAGATTTGAAGTATTTTTTTTAACAAATAGTAAAATCTTCTGGGCTCATCATCAAGATCTTTGAGCGTATTATATCGGGAAACAATAGAGTTATTTTATATTGAAAAAAAGTTTGCTTCTGGGACTATTTGGATCATTATTTTATTAACATTTTTATTTAATTTTAGAATATAAAATTAATTATTTATCACTTTCTGACACCTCGTAAAGCGATATATGATGCTGTCCAATTATTAGCGTTGTTGGTTTTAAATATAAAAGGTTTGAATTAAATTTTAAATTAAACTAAACTAATTAACTACTACACGATATTTCTCGCTGGCAATCAAAGCTTCAAGAATAGCTCTAGTTTATTTGTAAATCTATTTTCGTCTCGTTTAGAATACATAGGATGAGCTATATTAGTAAGTTGTACTAACACTGGTACGACCTTCAAATACCGAGTACCTAAATGCTGTCCACACCCAGCCATTCAAATTAAGGTTGTAACGTTGGTCATAACTCATATATGAAGAAGAATAAGAAGAAAACGCACCATGTGGTTTTTGTAAATTCACTTTTTTTGACAAAAATTCAATTGGAAAAGGAGACTGAATTCGGTGTCAAACCTGAAAATCTTGGTTTCATGAAATATGTGTCGGGGCCTTTGTAAAAAACATTGTATGTGTATAAAATGCATATAAACGTTCTATTTGCATCTGTTAGCATACACATTTAATGAAAATCTTTTGAAAGATCTATTCTGATGGTAAAATATCAAAATAAATGTGTGACTAAATAACCCCATCCCTGATCAAAATAGACCCACGTTTTTACTAAAATGTTATTTCCACTTTATAATGAACTTTTTAAATTATTTTCTCTTTAGATTAAAAAAAACTATTACTAATTATTGTTCAGAAGACATAAATAAAGATATTAACTGTTAAACATTTTTTCACGGCCATATTATAGGTGAAAACTTAAATTAAAGTTGAAATGACCCATATAGCCCCACTCTACCATAATATACCAATTAACATGTTTAGATACAATTAAAAGGTTTCCCAAGTTTGCATAAAAGTTATGTATTAATTTGATCAATTTCCAACAGATAAGAGTATACCTATAAATATTCATGAACACATCATTAAAATATTTATTGATGTATTTTGGATGAATCTGGTCACATTAAAATTGATCATGACTACTTTTCGCTTAGGTTTAATCAGGTTAAGTGTACTCTTCATTTACCCTGAGATGTTGCAAGCTTACCTTTAAGGATTACACTATGATGTTGAGTATGATATATGGAGGGTCATGATGTAACCAATCAAGGAGTGCCATTCTCCACACACGTCGTGACGTCATCTTACTCTATCTCTCTCACGCTCACAGAAACATGGCGGGAAGGTTTTGAATGATTAATTCCCATCTCTGTAAATTAAGCGAAATGTAATCATAATAGTCTCCATGTTCAACCCCCCCCCCCCTATCCCCGATTCCCTTGCAGTTGAGGTAATGGCTGTTACACAGACCAACGAAGGAAATCTAGCCAATAAGCGAAACCCTCTGTTCGTGATGTAACGTAGAATATCTCCGTCAGAGTGCTCCACCTAACAATGTGTCCAGACAAACTCTCACAATCAACTAACGAGTGGGATCTAATCGGTATTAACCTGATGCATCATCAATTCACCAATGTCTGGGTTATTGACATGTAACAGAGAATCAGAGCCACGATGGTTGGAATGTTAATGGTTAATGGTTATTCTGAGTCTCTTGGAAAGCACCTGATGTCAGTACTGGCCCTTCCCGCCGGGAATCCTGGGAAATGAGGACAGTAAAATACAGATGTAATCACTCTTTAAGGAATATGTTAATTATAATTATATAATGATGTGAAGCACAGATATTCCCTTCGTTAAATAGTATGTCGGAGTGAAGTGAATGTGGCAACAGAGCAACGTAACTAACATCTGATGCTCCACAGTGGCGTGCAGTCATAAGGTAACAAAGGACAATACACCACACCGGGATTCGCTCCCCGTCATCAGCAATCCAGTACATGACGCTCCTGCTCTTTATTTCTTGTCCGGATGAAAGGATACCGCGGATATTATAGCCCTGATAGGTATCCTTGAAGATAAATTGTGTGTTCGGAGCAATGTTTGTAGTCGTGTGGATAGACAGAGGGTATTGGCCATACCGTGTTTAGAACACTCGTTGGAAACTGACCGACTCAAAGAATACAACTTTTAATTACATTCTACATGAGCTGCAACATAAACACGACTGTGGGAGAGGGGAGTCTCTGAATCTAGTTGGGTGGGAGGGGAGAGGTAGAACAATAATAAAACCATCTTATCTGCTTCAGGGCGTCAGACCAGTGCTTGTTTATTTCTTTTCTCCGGCAAATCCCTTAATACCTTGAGGGATGTTTCATGTGTTAGTGTTGGTATCAGTGAGGAGACATGGCTGAGAGCATTACGGACCGAGTTTGAACAGGACAGGTCTATAGGCCAACACGGTGTTTCTATAGCCAATAGTTCTCAAGTATTGTATTTTAGACTATGACCAGACACTGATAGAGCTTGGTTCAGATCTAGTCTAGCTAATAAAACAATATTCTGGTTAAATTGGCCTAACCCTCTTTGGTGGTCGGTCACATGGTACAGCTCGTCAATCAGAGGCAGGGACAAAAGTGTTTTTGAAGTTATACTTCTTTAGGCGCGTTATGAAAAAATGATGAGAGTGAAATTTTAAGATGCGCGCGTATCACTGTAACACAAAGTAACAGGTTGAAGCTAAACCGCTCTTTAAGTCTCAAAAAAAAAGCTACCAACAAAATAGAAATAGAACCTCTGTTAGTCGCGCATGTTGGTACGCTCATAGAGAAATGTATACTATGTTATTCCTTCTCTATGGTAAGCTCGTCGCCTCTGATCACTGTTTTCATATATATAAAATATTTATCACATGTTCTAGTTTCTACATTCACAACACGTGTTTTAGTTTCATACAAGTGCGATTATATATGTGTTATAAATTATATTCAGTAGTGAATTAAATTTATATTTTGTTTAATTTATTTACTACTCGTAAATATTAGTGAAAAATTGTGCTATAGACTTTTCAAGTGCTCCATATATGTATTATTTATTGATATAATTAAATATTATTATTTAAATAATTAATACTAATATTATTAAATTATTATGGTTATTTTCATGTTATTGTTATTAATTATTTGCATGCAATTAAAAACTATTTTTTAATGATGCCAAAGAAGTATAACTTCTCACGCGCGTACATAAGTACACACACCCATTTTTTTCTATAAAAACTTGAAAACCACTTAACCTTCTTGCACCCTAAGATCTAAGATAAATAATATCGTACGGCTTTAAAGTGGTTAGTTATATTTAGTATATTTATGAAATATTAGGTTCATATCTTCCTCTCGATCGGATGAAAACACAATTTATCAGTAAGAAAGAAAGGTCAGAGCTTAGCGTTGCACCTGGAGCTACACAGGGTGATCAATAATCCAGGGACGTTTACAACTGTAGTAAGGTGGAGACGTTCTCTATTTTCACAATCAGTATGTGTATGATCTGGATGGTAATTACTGTAGCTACTATATATTACCAAATAATCAGGTAGTTACTGGATATTACCAAATAATCAGGTAGTTACTGGATATTACCAAATAATCGGGCAGATACTGGATATTACCAAATAATCAGGTAGACACTGGATATTACCAAATAATCAGGCAGATACTAGATATAACCAAATAATCAGGTAGTTACTATATATTACCAAATAATCAGGCAGATACTGGATATAACCAAATAATCAGGCAGATACTATATATTACCAAATAATCAGTTAGTTACTAGATATTACCAAATAATCAGGTAGTTACTAGATATTACCAAATAATCAGGTAGTTACTAGATATTACCAAATAATCAGGCAGATACTGGATATAACCAAATAATCAGGCAGATACTAGATATAACCAAATAATCAGGTAGTTACTAGATATTAACAAATAATCAGGTAGTTACTAGATATTACCAAATAATCAGGTAGTTACTAGATATTACCAAATAATCAGGTAGTTACTAGATATTACCAAATAATCAGGTAGTTACTATATATTACCAAATAATCAGGTAGTTACTGGATATTACCAAATAATCAGGCAGATACTAGATATAACCAAATAATCAGGTAGTTACTATATATTACCAAATAATCAGGCAGATACTAGATATAACCAAATAATCAGGTAGTTACTGGATATTACCAAATAATCATGTAGTTACTGGATATTACCAAATAATCAGGTAGTTTTGGATATTACCCAATAATCAGGTAGTTACTGGATATTACCAAATACTCTGGTAGATACTGGATATTACCAAATAATCAGGTAGTTACTATATATTACCAAATAATCAGGTAGTTACTATATATTACCAAATAATCAGGTAGTTACTAGATATTACCAAATAATCAGGTAGTTACTGGATATTACCAAATAATCAGGCAGATACTAGATATAACCAAATAATCAGGTAGTTACTATATATTACCAAATAATCAGGCAGATACTAGATATAATCAGGTAGTTACTATATATTACCAAATAATCAGGCAGATACTAGATATAACCAAATAATCAGGTAGTTACTGGATATTACAAAATGATCGGGCAGATACTGGATATTACCAAATAATCGGGTAGATACTGGATATTACCAAATAATCGGGTAGATACTGGATATTACCAAATAATCAGGCAGATACTAGATAAAACCAAATAATCAGGTAGTTACTATATATTACCAAATAATCGGGCAGATACTGGATATTACCAATAATCGGGTAGATACAGGATATTACCAAATAATCAGGCAGATACTAGATATAACCAAATAATCAGGTAGTTACTAGATATTACCAAATAATCAGGTAGTTACTGGATATTACCAAATAATCAGGCAGATACTATATATAACCAAATAATCAGGTAGTTACTATATATTACCAAATAATCAGGTAGTTTTGGATATTACCCAATAATCAGGTAGTTACTGGATATTACCAAATACTCAGGTAGATACTGGATATTACCAAATAATCAGGTAGTTACTAGATAGTATCTTGTCTTGTGAAACTCTTCAAACTATAATTTCGATACCAGCAACGCCGGTTCTTGTGAGGGTATATTCAGTAACTATGCTGCCCTGACCACTGAGCTACCCATGAATGGATGTGTAGTAAGTCCTTGGTTCAAATAGCGGCCTTAAGGGGAGGTAGATTAAAACCAACTTCCCCCACATCCCTGTGGCACAAAAGGGACGCAAGGAGTGAATGGATTCTACCACTAATTGGCGCCGTGACGCCTCTAATCCGCCTAATGATAAGGCCATCATGTCCTCTGACGTCATTGTCCGGCACCTGCTATCAGAATTGTGTACTGACAACACTACTCCGTGGAGTGTCAGTCAAGAGTTGTTGAGAACTGCGACAGAAACAAACCAGCCAAAACCCCACACATCTCTCTCCAAGTGTATCATCCCTGCACCAAAAAAGGACTTATGTCCCGGAAATATTTCCTCCGAGGTTTGATAAATTAATTAATGTACCTCATTTCAAAAATCAAATAAAAATATCTAGATTCATTATTTTTCTAAAACGTTTAATAGTAAAATATTGCAACAATACACATCATCGTAGCCGGCAACGAGTATTCATCTCTCATTCTGACTATTTATATTAACTCTTGTCTCTAACTCTCTAACTAACTGGTTCACAACTTCCACACATCACTACATTTCATAAACATCGCTTACTGACATAACATGAATATAAGAAACAAGACTAGAGGGTGTGTTATGTACCATTTGAATAGCAACTACCTTCTCCAGCTCTGTCCAATAACATGAATATAAGAAACAAGACTAGAGGGTGTGTTATGTACCATGTGAATAGCAACTACCTTCTCCAACTCTCTGTCCAATAACACGAATATAAGAAACAAGACTAGAGGGTGTGTTATGTACCATGTGAATAGCAACTACCTTCTCCAACTCTCCGTCCAATAACATGAATATAAGAAACAAGACTAGAGGGTGTGTGTGAATAGCAACTACCTTCTCCAACTCTCTGTCCAATAACACGAATATAAGAAACAAGACTAGAGGGTGTGTTATGTACCATGTGAATAGCAACTACCTTCTCCAACTCTCCGTCCAATAACATGAATATAAGAAACAAGACTAGAGGGTGTGTGTGAATAGCAACTACCTTCTCCAGCTCTGTCCAATAACATGAATATAAGAAACAAGACTAGAGGGTGTGTTATGTACCATGTGAATAGCAACTACCTTCTCCAGCTCTGTCCAATAACATGAATATAAGAAACAAGACTAGAGGGTGTGTTATGTACCATGTGAATAGCAACTACCTTCTCCAACTCTCTGTCCAATAACACGAATATAAGAAATAAGACTAGAGGGTGTGTTATGTACCATTTGAATAGCAACTACCTTCTCCAGCCAGAAATGGAACATAATCCTGTGACGTCAGTTAATATTAATTCAAAACTGATTTTATTCCATTAATAAATGTAATTCTCTTATGATGTAACCGTCATACGTCATATACAATATTTAAATACCTCTAGGTTAATTATGACGTCAATGCCTTACGTCACAACTCATTTTATCCACGTTATTCTCTTGAAACGTCACTAGCATACCGATTTTAATTACATCATACCCTCATACGTTATATTTACAGTTTCTGGATCACAGCCAGAACGGTTTTATATCTGCCCACTTAGTAGTATTTATTAAACATCAACCACATTAGTTGGAAATGTAAAATAAATTACCGTCTTACAAATTATATTTCACAAGCTGAAAGAAACTGCTGAAAACAAGCCTGTATATGATCGTGGCTATCACCACACTGCTGAATACAAGCCTGTATATGATCGTGGCTATCACAACTCTGAATGAAGTGGAGCTATACCGATCTTATCTAGAAGGCCTTGTGTTCGTGTCTAGTGGATGTTTCTCTGCTTGGTGCGACGTCATACATTGCACATGTGAGTGTGTGGGGAGGGTAGTTCCAAGCCCTGTACTCGGGACTATACATGGCAAACTGGGTCAGTAAGACAATTATCTGATAATATCTAGACACCCATTCACCTCGCCCATACATCACCGGGGATGCTCCTCTCAATGTTTACCGTGGAAACATCCCCTCATTACCCAGCTGGCTATGTTCTGTGTGGTACACCTAGCCCCCCATTACCCAGCTGGTTATGTTCTGTGTGGTACACCTAGCCCCCCATTACCCAGCTGGTTATGTTCTGTGTGGTACACCTAGCCCCCCATTACCCAGCTGGTTATGTTCTGTGTGGTACACCTAGCCCCCCATTACCCAGCTGGTTATGTTCTGTGTGGTACACCTAGCCCCCCATTACCCAGCTGGTTATGTTCTGTGTGGTACACCTAGCCCCCCATTACCCAGCTGGTTATGTTCTGTGTGGTACACCTAGCCCCCCATTACCCAGCTGGTTATGTTCTGTGTGGTACACCTAGCCCCCCATTACCCAGCTGGTTATGTTCTGTGTGGTACACCTAGCCCCCCATTACCCAGCTGGTTATGTTCTGTGTGGTACACCTAGCCCCTCATTACCCAGCTGGCTATGTTCTGTGTGGTACACCTAGCCCCCATTACCCAGCTGGTTATGTTCTGTGTGGTACACCTAGCCCCCCATTACCCAGCTGGTTATGTTCTGTGTGGTACACCTAGCCCCCCATTACCCAGCTGGTTATGTTCTGTGTGGTACACCTAGCCCCCCATTACCCAGCTGGTTATGTTCTGTGTGGTACACCTAGCCCCCCATTACCCAGCTGGTTATGTTCTGTGTGGTACACCTAGCCCCCCATTACCCAGCTGGTTATGTTCTGTGTGGTACACCTAGCCCCCCATTACCCAGCTGGTTATGTTCTGTGTGGTACACCTAGCCCCCCATTACCCAGCTGGTTATGTTCTGTGTGGTACACCTAGCCCCCCATTACCCAGCTGGTTATGTTCTGTGTGGTACACCTAGCCCCCCATTACCCAGCTGGTTATGTTCTGTGTGGTACACCTAGCCCCCCATTACCCAGCTGGTTATGTTCTGTGTGGTACACCTAGCCCCCCATTACCCAGCTGGTTATGTTCTGTGTGGTACACCTAGCCCCCCATTACCCAGCTGGTTATGTTCTGTGTGGTACACCTAGCCCCCCATTACCCAGCTGGTTATGTTCTGTGTGGTACATCTAGCCCCCCATTACCCAGCTGGTTATGTTCTGTGTGGTACACCTAGCCCCCCATTACCCAGCTGGTTATGTTCTGTGTGGTACACCTAGCCCCTCATTACCCAGCTGGTTATCTTGTGTGGTACACCTAGCCCCCCATTACCCAGCTGGTTATGTTCTGTGTGGTACACCTAGCCCCCCATTACCCAGCTGGTTATGTTCTGTGTGGTACACCTAGCCCCTCATTACCCAGCTGGTTATCTTGTGTGGTACACCTAGCCCCCCATTACCCAGCTGGTTATGTTCTGTGTGGTACACCTAGCCCCCATTACCCAGCTGGTTATGTTCTGTGTGGTACACCTAGCCCCCCATTACCCAGCTGGTTATGTTCTGTGTGGTACACCTAGCCCCCCATTACCCAGCTGGTTATGTTCTGTGTGGTACACCTAGCCCCCCATTACCCAGCTGGTTATGTTCTGTGTGGCACACCTAGCCCCCCATTACCCAGCTGGTTATGTTCTGTGTGGCACACCTAGCCCCCCATTACCCAGCTGGTTATGTTCTGTGTGGCACACCTAGCCCCTCATTACCCAGCTGGTTATGTTCTGTGTGGTACACCTAGCCTCCGCCTTATTTTAAAACCTCTCCCGTATGCGTTGGAGGCTGTGCAAAAACACGTAAACTTCCCCTGCGCCTACTGGTGACTGGTATACAAGGTTGTTTAAATGTGCTCTATATTTTATTGGACCAGACCATACTGAGGTATCCGAGTTTCTTCGACCGGTGGATCGTATTTATAAATATGTTTTATTTTGAGAATGCCAGACACAAATCTGCCATTACTTCTTTGTTTTATGTTGTTCCTTTCCTTCCTTGGATTTATGGGTCGCTCTGAAGATTGTATCTCGCAAAGAGACCGCATTGGACAAATTTGAAGAAAGGGACAGAACTGGGAATACAATTAATTTGGTTGTTCAAATATTGATTAAGTTTGTTTCCTAAGAAACCAGGGCTTATTTCAGACCAAAGATACCTTAGAACCAGAACTTCTTTAAGACCAAAGATACCTTAGAACCAGAGCTTATCTCAGACCAAAGATACCTTAGAACCAGAGCTTATCTCAGACCAAAGGTACCTTAGATCCAGAGCTTATCTTAGACCAAAGATACCTTAGAACCAGAACTTCTTTAAGACCAAAGATACCTTAGAACCAGAGCTTATCTCAGACCAAAGATACCTTAGAACCAGAACTTCTTTAAGACCAAAGATACCTTAGAACCAGAGCTTATCTCAGACCAAAGATACCTTAGAACCAGAACTTCTTTAAGACCAAAGATACCTTAGAACCAGAGCTTATCTCAGACCAAAGATACCTTAGATCCAGAGCTTATCTTAGACCAAAGATACCTTAGAACCCTGTTTCCTACAACCTTCTGGTAATTTTTTTTACTGTATGTAGCTCTCTGACATTTTAAATATAAAATGTTTTGAAATTATCAAACCAATTAATTATTACAATCAAATTTTTATTAACTTGCCAAATTATTTGGCAATAATTTTTTTAGCTTATACCACAAGAGTTTGTTGTCTAGACATTCCTGGTCTTCTACTGGCAGTGGAGGATATGTGACCGTCTTCTACTGGCAGTGAAGGATATGTGACCGTCTTCTACTGGCAGTGGAGGATATGTGACCGTCTTCTACTGGCAGTGGAGGATATGTGACCGTCTTCTACTGGCAGTGGAGGATATGTGACCGTCTTCTACTGGCAGTGAAGGATATGTGACCGTCTTCTACTGGCAGTGGAGGATATGTGATCGTCTTCTACTGGCAGTGAAGGATATGTGACCGTCTTCTACTGGCAGTGAAGGTTATGTGACCGTCTTCTGCTGGCAGTGGAGGATATGTGACCGTCTTCTACTGGCACTGGAGGATATGTGACCGTCTTCTACTGGCAGTGGAGGATATGTGACCGTCTTCTACTGGCAGTGAAGGATATGTGACCGTCTTCTACTGGCAGTGAAGGATATGTGACCGTCTTCTACTGGCAGTGAAGGATATGTGACCGTCTTCTACTGGCAGTGAAGGATATGTGACCGTCTTCTACTGGCAGTGGAGGATATGTGACCGTCTTCTACTGGCAGTGGAGGATATGTGACCGTCTTCTACTGGCAGTGGAGGATATGTGACCGTCTTCTACTGGCAGTGGAGGATATGTGACCGTCTTCTACTGGCAGTGGAGGATATGTGACCGTTTTATACTGGCAATGGAGGATATGTGACCGTCTTCTACTGGCAATGGAGGATATGTGACCGTCTTCTACTGGCAGTGGAGGATATGTGACCGTCTTCTACTGGCACTGGAGGATATGTGACCGTCTTCTACTGACAGTGGAGGATATGTGACCGTCTTCTACTGGCAATGGAGGATTTGTGACAGTTTTCTACTGGCAGTGAAGGATATGTGACCGTCTTCTACTGGCAGTGGAGGATATGTGACCGTCTTCTACTGGCAGTGGAGGATATGTGACCGTATTCTACTGGCAGTGGAGGATATGTGACCGTTTTATACTGGCAATGGAGGATATGTGACCGTCTTCTACTGGCAATGGAGGATATGTGACCGTCTTCTACTGGCAGTGGAGGATATGTGACCGTCTTCTACTGGCACTGGAGGATATGTGACCGTCTTCTACTGACAGTGGAGGATATGTGACCGTCTTCTACTGGCAATGGAGGATTTGTGACAGTTTTCTACTGGCAGTGAAGGATATGTGACCGTCTTCTACTGGCAGTGGAGGATATGTGACCGTCTTCTACTGGCAGTGGAGGATATGTGACCGTCTTCTACTGGCAGTGGAGGATATGTGACCGTATTCTACTGGCAGTGGAGGATATGTGACCGTATTCTACTGGCAATGGAGGATATGTGACCGTCTTCTACTGGCAATGGAGGATATGTGACCTTCTTCTACTGGCAGTGGAGGATATGTGACCGTCTTCTACTGGCAATGGAGGATATGTGACCTTCTTCTACTGGCAGTGGAGGATATGTGACCGTCTTCTACTGGCAGTGGAGGATATGTGACCGTCTTCTACTGGCAGTGGAGGATATGTGACCGTCTTCTACTGGCAGTGGAGGATATGTGACCGTATTCTACTGGCTGTGGAGGATATGTGACCGTCTTCTGGTTGGGCCAACAAGTTGGTGTGGTTAACTGAAGCCCGATTATGTAATAATGTGGCCCCAGTAGAGGTGTTAAACCTACCTTGGCAACCATAGGAACATTTGCACTTGGGGAAAGTACCTTTGGTACCACCGAGCCCTCCAGAATAGTAGTCAGAATATTCACCACTATTATTTACCTTCTCATGTTGTCCGTAGCGCTAATTTCTATTTACATCTGAGTTTTCATCGCTTGAAGCTTCCTCCTTTTTTCCGTAGTTTCTACAATAATAACTGAAACCTCACTGGAGCTATTCCTCTCCCCGCGCGCGAGTCTCGTCATGCATCACGTGGTCGTGGTGTTGGTAAAGTGGAGTTAAGGCTATGTTTGTAAGCGCAACACGTACATAATGTTTACAACTGCTACTCGGTCGTCATATGACAACTAATGCGTGAAGGGGATATCACTTCCTTCCAACCAATCAGCGCTCATAATTATCCGTGGCTCGTTTCATGTTACGCTCAGTCGGTATTGCTCATCATTGGAAACATTTTTAAATTTAATAGACCCAGCATACTTGTTTAAGCGTCAAATTAAGCAATTTGCCGTGATTACTTATTTTAAGGGGGAGGGTCCCTAAAATAAATCGTTTTGATTAAAAACGAACCATTTGAGGGTTACAATATCACTTTATAAAGTGCAGTACATAATCGAATTGAAATGTAAACAAACATGTGCTAGCAGTGGAAAGAGATAACTTTTTAATAGCTAATTATATATTTGCCGAATTATCAGGCCTGAGGATTAATAATTAATATCATTTCTTTAAATGAAACTATATAATATAAACCTGCTTCTTTGAATGAAGACTAAACAGAAAATAAGATATATAAATAGTATAGAATTAATATATACATATATTCCTAAGTCAGGGCTACAGACATATCAGGAAATGAAGAGGAATTGAGAATATAGAGGAAATGTACTTCTCCGTTACTCTGGCATAAGGAAGTGCTGGGCTAGCTCCACTAATAGGTTAGTGCTTGTGGTAACATTCTGACGGGTTGTCAATAAATGTTCGTACACGCAGCAATTTGATTGGGTAGAGCCAAAGACTACTTCAAAAAGTTAATTTGTAAATAAGACAGTGATAGTGTGATATTGTGCAAGATACGTGGATTCAAAGCTCTAGGACGGGTTTACGAGCGACGTCTAACCGGGCAACACGGCAGAGGGTCGGGCCAAATATGATCAGACGTTGACACTGGTGAACCTCTACATCAGTTTACAGTGGTCTTCGGCATTTGAAGTGGTGAGCATTCTACAAAGTGAACTGAACCTTGACAAACTATACCTTTGAGAAGTGACAAACTAAAATATACCTAAACAACAAAAATTGCTTAAACCTTTGTTGGCCTATTAAGGGTCAACAACTCACCATAATGGACAAGCTTTCCGACAACGAACGCGTACATCAGGACTGGTCCAGGGATCTTGACGTTGACGTTGATGTAGAGCTAACTGACGAAGAAATGGGTAACAACAACAGATTCGTTGCAGCAACAATATTGAAGAGGAAACTTTTATTCAAAGCTAAGGAGAACAAACCTCCCAAGGCAATCAGAGTGACAAACCAATTTGAGACACTATCAGACAACGAGCAGACAATGGATACTGCAGACTTAGCGAACACAAGCTCTCAGGGAAACAGTAATGAAACTCAGTACCGCCGATAGTTATCACAGGCTACTCGAAAATATATTAAAATCATTAAAGATAGCTATGGTAGGGACTTTTAAGGTCTTCTACATACAAGACGGCTTAAAAATACATACAATGACGTTAGAGGACTTCAAGGCTTTACAGGCCCTACTCAAAAAAACTGGGCAGGAATTCCATACATTGCCGAGGGACAAACCCCTCAAAGTCGTTATCAAAGGACTCCCACCGAGCATGCCGATAGACGACATCAAAGAAGAACTATCACTGAGATACGTGCGACAATTCACTTCACAGACGCAGTCAGAAAACAACCTCCAAGACAACCTCAAACTACTCCCAATCTTTGTATGTACTCTCGCAAAAACGGACAAAAACTTCAAACTATTTCAAGAAACTTTCATTAACAGCACAAGAGTAAAGATTGAACAGTACGTACAGACCCAGAATTACACTCTACAACGCCACAGGTGTCAGAAATTTGGACACTCAAAAAACAACTGCTTTAACAATCGCTCTCGTGTCAAATGCCTAACATCACATTTGACCTCGGAATGTCAGAGAAAAGACGCCACCACTATAAGAGTAAATGCCAACATGGATAGACCGATAACAGAGGTACCAGCCCCAATAACGGAACATGAACTCCGAACTACTATTAAATCACTCTGACAAAACAAGGCGCCAGGGCTAGATGGCATCAAGAACAAGATCCTAAAAAAACTTACCACGAATTGCAATAGCTCACCTCACCCAGATACTAAATCCAACTTTCAGACTTGTTTACTTCCCAAAAATTCGGGGAAAAGGCTAAAGCGATAACCATGACTAAACCGGGAAAAAATGGCATTATTCCACAAAATAGATTACCATCTTACCAAACACGATTGGCAAATTATTCGAACTGATAATTCTAAAGAGACTAAAACAACATGCAGAAGACAACAAGATAATCCCTGACTTACAATTGGTTTCAAAAGACAACACTCGACAATCCATCCGCTACTCAAATTCATCGAAGACGCCACAGAAAGCTTCAACCAACGGGAAAACCTAATAGCAATACTCCTTGATGTAGAAAAGGCATTTGACAAGGGAGGGGGGGGGGCATTTTGGCCTTATACAAAAAATGATCAACTACAACTTCCCACGAGTTGATATCCAACTAACCAACAGTTACCTGGAAGACGGAGTTCCCTTTCTGTACAACACATACGTGGCAGACGTCCCAACACAACCAAAAATGACTATAAGAATGTTTGCAGATGACACGCTGCTCTATACCAGAGAAAGCAATATATATATATATTACGCTTCTTTAGCATTACAACTATTCCTGAAGACGTTTGAAACCTGGCTCTAAAAATGGAGGATAAAAGTCAACACTACAAAGTCCACGGCACTAGTTGTAACTATAAAACTATTGCCACCAAAGAATTTTACCCTTTTCAAGAGGAAATCCCGTTTATAAACGAAACCAAATACCTGGGCATAACCATCGACCGGAAATTAACCTGGGCGAGGCACATTGAAGAAACCAAGAAAAAAGCGATGGAAGTATTCATAGAATTGTATCCACTACTCAAAGGGAAGAAACGCTTTCATAAACAAAGCTGACAATTTACAGGTGTGTGATACAGCCCGTTATCAGCCGCGTAGGATGGGGCTACCCAGCAAGACACTCACAGAAATTTCAAGGATAAAATAAATAAATACAATTCTATGAATAAACTACAACACACGGAAATCCTATCATCAACTCACTGGGCAGCTATGACCCGCAGGAAGTAAGACCGTACACACGTCCAAGGCGGGAGTAAACATCACTCTTGAAGTATAATATTAACTAATCAACCATGTATTCTATTACAGCAAGTCATGTAATCTTAAGTTTCATGCAATGAGGACAAGGGTCTGCGAAAAAACCTGTAACTCGCATAACAAATCAGCCAAAGCTTCCCTTGCTTGATGTTGAATCTAATGGCAATATAGCGGGGAAGTGAAGATAACAGGGGAAACCCATTCAAGGTACAATTAATCATTAAAAGTAGTTAAGAGTCACGACTATTCTCAAACATACATCCAATCCCGTATTCGTTTATAGAGCAGACGCCATTACTAATTCAGGTAGGTTAGGAATGGACAACAGCGTGAATTATTGGCTCAACATCAGATCGCGACAAACGGCATATCAACGACTTCATGATTTAACAACTTTATAATTTACTCCTTCGCCGTAATCTTTGAGAGATGATTAAATACATTCTTATTTGTGGCCCTTAATCTATTTTCTTAAACATTTGGACTCCATTTGGACTCTAATTTGCTTTGAATCTTTTGAACACAAGGTTTTGAATAATATTTTTTGGACTCTTTGAGTATATTTTAAACTTTGAACTTTTATAATTTGTTTCTTGGTAAAATTTGGATTTTCCTGATTATTTATGTTTGGTCGTCTTACTTGGTCTTTTCATTAACAATAATTTTTGAAATTGAAGTTATTTCGAGTATATTTGTTACTCTAGTATAAAATTTATTTATCTTATCGAATTTTCCCTATGAAAGAATTATTTGGATTCCTAATTATTGTTTACTCGAGCTGGTTATATTAGTTTATTTTTGGAATATTTCTCCTAAGATTATAACGCTTAGTGCTAAATTTGTCTACGTGACTCCTTAAGGCTAGCATTTTGTATTAAGACCATTTAAGTCCTTGATAATTTCTTGCTGAGAAAGGGCCTATTATATAAAGGTTTGTTGCTCTCTAAAAGTTCTAGATCGTTATTTTCCTTGTGTTACTGTATAAGATGTTGCTTCCCAAGATTTGTTGTGTATTTTCAGGCTTTATGTTAATCTATAATACCTTTTGAACTAGTGTATCGCTGCCCTCCTGTCTTAGAGTATTTTTAAGTAATTCTGTTAAAAAAATAATTATTAAATTGTCTCTACGTATATTTTGTTTGGTAATAATTGGTTTTCCCCCATTTAACTGTAAATTGTTGTATTTAACCTAATAAGAGTTGAGAAGATAATATATACACTTTCATTCAGTGTTCTTAGTGTACATAAAACATAATTTCTTTTAACTCCTCCTGGATGTGAACGTGCTCTGGTTTGTCTCGGGAAACTGTGAGATTTGTACAGTAGCAGAACTCATTTCCGGAAGTCGTCACACCGGAAGCGATATTTTTAGCTCTCCTCATTTCAGTCGAAATATCGCAAGTAGATTTCTTATGGGAGCTTGGAAATGACGAACTTGACATCTTGGTCCTGTGAAAGTGAAAGGCTGACCTTTCCGCCAGTGAAAGTAGTGCCTTACGAGGATTAATATGAAGTGTAAATAAAACTAAAAAAACTCCTAACCTAAACTGGAATGTATCCGCCCACCAGATCACGTCTTCAAATAACCGGTGATGACGTGATCTTTTTACCCCCGACCGTCGATCACTGAGCACTCTGGTGGGCAAACATCCCACTACTTTGTGTGTCCTTGACTGCACTGATGGCACACTCTAGCGGGCCTCTTCAGAAACCAACGAGAGGAGGATTCTGCTCTTAAGAGCCTTCCTTTCTCCTTTGTGTGTCCTTGACTCTACGTTGGGCCCTCGATTTCATCAGAGAAATATTTTTATTTTATTTAGCACCGCGTCTCACTGCCCGCTCGGGCTAGACGCTCAAGTTCTAATTATGCTAATGGGTTAGGAATTGGGAGGGTTGAATATATAGGAAGTGAACCAGCATTTGCGTGAAGGGAGAGTGGAAGACATTTAGTAAAATCACCCCAAGTTCACCCGAACAAGATTTGAACCTAGATTTCCCCGTCCTCGGCAGTCTAGCCCAACATGAAACTAGCGCGTTAGCTAACTACGCCACCGAGGTGGATATCAGAGAAATAAAAACAGGAATTGAAAATAGTGTGAAATGAGTTGTATCGTCTCTCTTATAGTGTAAAGTGAGTTGTACATGTTGTATATTACAGTGTGAAGTGAGTTGTACAGATCTCTCTTATAGTATGAAGTGAGTTGTACATGATCTCTCTTATAGTATGAAGTGAGTTGTACATGTTGTCTCTTAGAGTGTGATGTGAGTTGTACCTTCTATATCTTACAGTGTTAAGTGAGTTGTACAGTCTCTCTGTGGCAGCTCATTTGGTCTGGTTTACAGGTTCTTAGGTAGTCGCGGCTCAGACCCCAGCCGGGTGTACACAGTAAGACCTATGTATTTTTCTGAATTGTATTTTACTCTTCTTTAACGTAAATGCGTGTACATTTCTTTCAATTATAACGTCCTCGTCGTTACTCCCCTTATTTAATCATATGTGTGCAGCCCGGGGAGCCAGAGAAATAGCCATGTATGTTTAGTGAGGTACTTAGTAATTACACATCGCAAGTTATTATGAATGTGGAGAACTAACCTACATTAATATTTAGTAAACATTAGCCCTAATCTGAATATACTTGGTGACATTTAATTCAATCACACTGTTTCTTAGAATTTGGAAAATAGGTTTTATTTCATGTTTATATTTATTATTATTATTATTATTATTATTATTATTATTTCCAAGCAAAGTCAATTTTATAATGTATTATCTGTAATTATAATGTCCGTCACTAACTTCTCAACATAAATCTGGTAATTTAATCTAGTTTTGTTTGTATCACGAGGGATATATTTTTAACGGGCGTCGCTATAAAGAGTAAATGGTTTAATCAAATCTGGGTGCAAAATAAAAAATAGTTATAATTCCGAGTGAACGGACCCACGTCTAAATTTAAAATAAATTTAATGGTCCTGTTAGGCGCTTGCGTGCTTTAATTCAATGCTAACAAAATGAGCTGTCGTTGAGCTGGCGGCGGGAAGGGAGGAAGGTATTTCCTCAACAGCCGAACAACCGGCCGTTCTGTACACTTCGTTTGGCATGTAAGGTATCACGTCTACCTTGATTGCCCCCGGTATGACGCAACTTACAAGACGGGACCATAGTGCTAATAGTCGTGTTAAGACGGCAATATTTGTGTGCTTCTTATAGCGACATATATTTTGATGAAAAAGATATAAAACAATTGTTCAGAAGAAACATTGCAATGAAGAGGAAATGCAAGCTAACACAAAGGGACTGACAATGATTGTAATTGTTCTGTTATTGCGTATGCACCGAGATTTACTGTCCTACTGAACTTTATTTAATCGGTGGACACATTTCTGATGGTGATTGTGTGATTAGTAAACTTTTTCAGAAATCTGTTCGATATTATTAAAAAAAAATTATTTGTCAAAACTCGAGTTTTGGTGGCTTCGTTAGAACAATCTAACGTTACACGACAGAGGCACAGTAAGTTGTGTGTCTTGTAACGTCCCAAATTGTATTTTATAGCTCCCACCTCTTGCCCCCTAACCCTAACCCCTCCACCCTAACGCTCAAATTCGTTTTATAATTTTCTTTTATGGGCTTACGTCGCTGTTAAGTTTAGCTCTCCTCGCAACCAGGAAGCTATTCCCTTCACATCCTGCGATATTAAAAACTAACTAATCCCCAGCCTTTACGATCCACAATTATCATTGGTTTTCCCTTTCGATGCTTTAAAACATATATTTATTCTAACTTTGTTAGTGAGCCTGTCTCCCTGCACTCCGCTGAGCATTGGTCGTTGTCTGCTGGTGAAGATAGTGTGGATAGAGGGTGTAATGTGGTCAGCACAGCAAACCCTGTTTCCAGACCGGTACACACCTGCCAAGTTCTGTTTCTGAATAAAGCATTTTTGTTTGGAGAAATCAAAAAACTTAAAATTGTTGTCCACTTCCACCAAAAGCTCATCCTAAACTATCTTAAATTATCTCAATCAAACTTAATGAAACTACCGAAACTAATTCCAATATTACTTAACCTAACATGAAACTCAACTGTTTTTGTACCTGATTTTGCAAGCCATTCGGGAAATCCGAATATAAGATCTTGACGTTTAGTACGTGGAATCGCCTATGTGGGATACTTTTAGCTTAACTAGCTCAAGGCCATGTGGACAAAGGCGTCTAGGTTCAGTCACATGTGGATAGGCTGTATAAACTGAGAGTGGATTTATCTTAAATAGCTCCTCACTCCCTCTACGCTCAAATGTGGGTACACAAAGCTGACCTTCCTTATCCCTACCACTCGCGTAGTAAGATGCAATCAACCTAAACCGTGAAATGCTTTGTAGAAACAGGTTTCAAGTATTCCTGGAAGAAACAAGTCTCAAGTATTCCTGGAAGAAACACGTCTCAAGTATTCCTGGAAGAAACACGTCTCAAGTATTCCTGGAAGAAACAAGTCTCAAGTATTCCTGGAAGAAACACGTCTCAAGTATTCCTGGAAGAAACACGTCTCAAGTATTCCTGGAAGAAACAGGTCTCAAGTATTCCTGGAAGAAACAGGTCTCAAGTGTTACTGGAAGAAACAGGTCTCAAGTGTTACTGGAAGAAACAGGTCTCAAGTGTTACTGGAAGAAACAGGTCTCAAGTGTTACTGGAAGAAACAGGTCTCAAGTGTTACTGGAAGAAACAGGTCTCAAGTATTACTGGAAGAAACACGTGTCAAGTATTACTGGAAGAAACAGGTCTCAAGTATTACTGGAAGAAACACGTCTCAAGTATTACTGGAGAAAACACGTCTCAAGTATTACTAGAAGAAACACGTGTCAAGTATTCCTGGAAGAAACAGTGTCAAGTATTACTGGAAGAAACTCGTCTCAAGTATTACTAGAAGAAACACGTGTCAAGTATTACTGGAAGAAACACGTCTCAAGTATTACTGGAAGAAACACGTGTCAAGTATTACTGGAAGAAACACGTCTCAAGTATTACTAAAGAAACACTGTCAAGTATTCCTGGAAGAAACACGTGTCAAGTATTACTGGAAGAAACCGTATCTAGTTCACTGCGAGTTTTAATAATCTCATTTTATCGTTTTCCTTTATTAAATAATAAACAGATATTTAAAATACCAAGACACAAAATGAAGAAAAGACTTTAAATATTCCACTAGCACTGTTTTGATTTCCATCCTGGAATATTACTATCCCCAGTTTAAGACGGGATCCAATGAGTGGAGGGGGAGGGGTGTGGATCAGTTTACAAACATAATATAATATGTTGGCTATCCATGCCTCAAGTGGTTTTGTCGCTGCAGGTCACTCTTCTAAACCTGTCCAATGTATACTTTAATAGTTTTAAAAACTTAGCTTACTTTTCACTAAATAAGACAGCCACGTGTTTTCATACAGCTACGTCAACACTGGTTGTGTTTTAATAGAATACAACAACTTGGCTAACTGTGTAGCAATGTTTGTTAGCTGTGTAGCAATGTTTGTTAGCTGTGTAGCAATGTTTGTTAGCTGTGTAGCAATGTTTGTTAGCTGTGTAGCAATGTTTGTTAGCTGTGTAGCAATGTTTGTTAGCTGTGTAGCAATGTTTGTTGCTGTGTAGCAATGTTTGTTAGGCCTGTTCTACAAAATATCAGGAGAAAGCTCTCATATCTTTATTTTATAAGGCTAGGAATTTCGAACCATAAAATAACTCGATTATTTAAGGATATTCGAGTAAATTTTTATCTAAGAGTACAAAAAAAAATGAAAATGTTGAGTTATTATTTGTTATAGATGTTTAATATTTGTTATTGATGATCCAGCCCGACATAATGAAGATGAGCCGGACAACATTCTACTGAATGTATCATTGCAATATTAGCCTTTTAAACATATAATTACTAACATCTGACCTTCATATGTGCAGGGAAATGAAGATTCGGGTTTGTAAACAGTGATTTCTCTAAATATTATTTTACGAAGAATAAATATCACATCCCACATTATTGAATATTAAAGCAATATTGATAACTTAGCTATTTGTCTATTAACTTGATAACATACTCTTCTCGTGTGGGTTTGTTTGATGAGACTGTACTTGTGAGTGGTTCCCTCACTCTCGGTTTGTTTGATGGGACTGTACTTGTGAGTGGTTCCCTCAGTCTCAGGTTTATTTGATGGGACTGTACTTGTGAGTGGTTCCCTCAACTCGGGTTTATTTGATGGGACTGTACTTGTGAGTGGTTCCCTCAGTCTCAGGTTTATTTGATGAGACTGTACTTGTGAGTGGTTCCCTCACTCTCAGGTTTATTTGATGGGACTGTACTTGTGAGTGGTTCCCTCACTCTCAGGTTTATTTGATGGGACTGTACTTGTGAGTGGTTCCCTCACTCTCAACATAATTGCTTGCACATTGTTAAAACTCTGCCTGTATTTTATGAGAGATTGAGAGTGCATTTTGGTCCAACCGGGCCCTACACTGACAACAATTCTCATTAACTAGTGGATCACACTGTAGAGTTCTTGATGACAGGATGTGAGTAGTGTTTAGGTATGGACACGATGCGATATAACAAGATGAAGGTTGACTGGAGAGAGGGGAGAAAAGGAACACACCAACTGGCCAACAAACCTGTAGAGAAAGTTCCAGCAATGAACTACATTAAAACTGTAGGTATTTATTGGTGAAACCTCGTACGCAGTCACTGGTCCATGATCGCGTGTACTTCCCCCGGCCGCAGGAGCTCCGAGACGGAAAGGAGTTGGACGGACTCGTCTAGTCAAGGGCACAGTCCGCCGCAACTGCCTTCCCGACTCGGCGCGACCTACGAGCAATCTAGCGGCGACAAGTATCAACTCCTGGCTGTGATATATTGACAGTTTGTACGTTCGGAGCTCACTAAAGTGGCTGGTGTGTTCTACAATCATCTATTGCAATAGACTGGACTGTTGATGTCGGGGTTCAAATCCGACTCATGTGTCCTGATTGTGAATTCGGGCACATTTCTTCTAAAATTATATCTTCCTCATTTCCACCCACCGAGTGTATATATGCGTGTACAGCTCCCTTACAAACGGAGCTACCATGTCCCTGTCAGGTAGGGTTGTAACGTGTCCCTGTCGGGTAGGGTTGTAACATGTCCCTGTCAGGTAGGGTTGTAACATGTCCCTGTCGGGTAGGGTTGTAACATGTCCCTGTCAGGTAGGGTTGTAACATGTCCCTGTCAGGTAGGGTTGTAACATGTCCCTGTCAGGTAGGGTTGTAACATGTCCCTGTCAGGTAGGGTTGTAACATGTCCCTGTCAGGTAGGGTTGTAACATGTCCCTGTCGGGTAGGGTTGTAACGTGTCCCTGTCGGTAGGGTTGTAACATGTCCCTGTCAGGTAGGGTTGTAACATGTCCCTGTCAGGTAGGGTTGTAACATGTCCCTGTCAGGTAGGGTTGTAACATGTCCCTGTCGGGTAGGGTTGTAACGTGTCCCTGTCGGGTAGGGTTGTAACATGTCCCTGTCAGGTAGGGTTGTAACATGTCCCTGTCGGGTAGGGTTGTAATGTGTCCCTGTCGGGTAGGGTTGTAACATGTCCCTGTCAGGTAGGGTTGTAACATGTCCCTGTCAGGTAGGGTTGTAACATGTCCCTGTCAGGTAGGGTTGTAACATGTCCCTGTCAGGTAGGGTTGTAACATGTCCCTGTCAGGTAGGGTTGTAACATGTCCCTGTCGGGCAGTAGATCTTCCCTCCAAATCTCGTGTCTAGAGACGGGCAGTAGATCTTCCCTCCAAATCTCGTGCTTAGAAAGACGGGCAGTAGATCTTCCCTCCAAATCTCGTGCTTAGAGAGACGGGCAGTAGATCTTCCCTCCAAATCTCGTGCTTAGAAAGACGGGCAGTAGATCTTCCCTCCAAATCTCGTGCTTAGAGAGACGGGCAGTAGATCTTCCCTCCAAATCTCGTGTCTAGAGAGACGGGCAGTAGATCTTCTCTCCAAATCTCGTGTCTAGAGACGGGCAGTAGATCTTCCCTCCAAATCTCGTGTCTAGAGAGACGGGCAGTAGATCTTCCCTCCAAATCTCGTGTCTAGAGAGACGGGCAGTAGATCTTCCCTCCAAATCTCGTGTCTAGAGACGGGCAGTAGATCTTCCCTCCAAATCTCGTGTCTAGAGAGACGGGCAGTAGATCTTCCCTCCAAATCTCGTGTCTAGAGAGACGGGCAGTAGATCTTCTCTCCAAATCTCGTGTCTAGAGACGGGCAGTAGATCTTCCCTCCAAATCTCGTGTCTAGAGAGACGGGCAGTAGATCTTCCCTCCAAATCTCGTGCTTAGAGAGACGGGCAGTAGATCTTCCCTCCAAATCTCGTGTCTAGAGACGGGCAGTAGATCTTCCCTCCAAATCTCGTGCTTAGAAAGACGGGCAGTAGATCTTCCCTCCAAATCTCGTGCTTAGAGAGACGGGCAGTAGATCTTCCCTCCAAATCTCGTGCTTAGAGAGACGGGCAGTAGATCTTCCCTCCAAATCTCGTGTCTAGAGAGACGGGCAGTAGATCTTCTCTCCAAATCTCGTGTCTAGAGACGGGCAGTAGATCTTCCCTCCAAATCTCGTGTCTAGAGAGACGGGCAGTAGATCTTCCCTCCAAATCTCGTGTCTAGAGACGGGCAGTAGATCTTCCCTCCAAATCTCGTGTCTAGAGACGGGCAGTAGATCTTCCCTCCAAATCTCGTGCTTAGAGAGACGGGCAGTAGATCTTCCCTCCAAATCTCGTGCTTAGAAAGACGGGCAGTAGATCTTCCCTCCAAATCTCGTGCTTAGAGAGACGGGCAGTAGATCTTCCCTCCAAATCTCGTGTCTAGAGACGGGCAGTAGATCTTCCCTCCAAATCTCGTGCTTAGAGAGACGGGCAGTAGATCTTCCCTCCAAATCTCGTGCTTAGAAAGACGGGCAGTAGATCTTCCCTCCAAATCTCGTGCTTAGAGAGACGGGCAGTAGATCTTCCCTCCAAATCTCGTGTCTAGAGACGGGCAGTAGATCTTCCCTCCAAATCTCGTGCTTAGAAAGACGGGCAGTAGATCTTCCCTCCAAATCTCGTGCTTAGAGAGACGGGCAGTAGATCTTCCCTCCAAATCTCGTGTCTAGAGACGGGCAGTAGATCTTCCCTCCAAATCTCGTGTCTAGAGACGGGCAGTAGATCTTCCCTCCAAATCTCGTGTCTAGAGACGGGCAGTAGATCTTCCCTCCAAATCTCGTGTCTAGAGACGGGCAGTAGATCTTCCCTCCAAATCTCGTGTCTAGAGACGGGCAGTAGATCTTCCCTCCAAATCTCGTGTCTAGAGAGACGGGCAGTAGATCTTCCCTCCAAATCTCGTGCTTAGAGAGACGGGCAGTAGATCTTCCCTCCAAATCTCGTGCTTAGAGAGACGGGCAGTAGATCTTCCCTCCAAATCTCGTGCTTAGAGAGACGGGCAGTAGATCTTCCCTCCAAATCTCGTGCTTAGAAAGACGGGCAGTAGATCTTCCCTCCAAATCTCGTGCTTAGAGAGACGGGCAGTAGATCTTCCCTCCAAATCTCGTGCTTAGAGAGACGGGCAGTAGATCTTCCCTCCAAATCTCGTGTCTAGAGACGGGCAGTAGATCTTCCCTCCAAATCTCGTGTCTAGAGAGACGGGCAGTAGATCTTCCCTCCAAATCTCGTGTCTAGAGAGACGGGCAGTAGATCTTCCCTCCAAATCTCGTGCTTAGAGAGACGGGCAGTAGATCTTCCCTCCAAATCTCGTGTCTAGAGACGGGCAGTAGATCTTCCCTCCAAATCTCGTATCAAGCTTGAGCAAGGGCTGGGCATATGTCACACCAGGAGGTCTATGTTCCTCCAGAAGAGAGTGTCCCCTCCAACTTTGGCACACCATGACCTCCAATTTGCCAACCTAACTCCCAATGCCCCAGAGATAAGCTACGTGGGTCTTCATATCGATCAATATATTCTATCCCTGCACAGAATGTACTTTTGTTGCTCGACAAACTTTCAAACTGAGCTCGTTCTAAATCGTTTAGAGAAATATGTTATTTATTTAGTTGCTACTAAACTTTAAACTAAACATTTTATCTTCCGTTCCGTGAAACTCGTGTGTGTGGGAGATACCAAGATAGTGCTCTGCTATACTACCTCTCTCACAGTGAGGGACTAATGGGTGTAGCTCTAGGTGTTGTGAAGTCGTGTGGAACAAGAAGTAGAATAAACCACCATTTCACTTTATATAAGCCAATTCTTGAAAAAAGTGTGTCTTGGTCCAATGATACTTCTCACAGTGTGAACTTGAAACTTGATCCAATTAGTAATATTATCAATTTGCAAGATCAAACCATTGCAAATTGTTTGAGTGCTATTCTAGCAGAAAAGGTGATTGCACTAATTATTCTAATTAGTGTTAGTGCTTAGTCTCACGATAAGAATATGGACTGGTTAATTATTGCTCCACATGTGGAACATACTGACAGGGTTTGTACACTCGAGGAGGACTGGCATTAAGAGAGGCATAACGTGAGTTCCCACACACTTGTAAGCTTGGCTGTGCACTCATTGGTCTGTTATATAACAGGAGAGGCTGTGCACACATTGGTCTGTTATATAAAAGCAGTGGCTGTGCATTCATTGGTCTGCTATATAACAGGAGTGGCTGTGCAATCATTGGTCTGTTATATAACAGGAGAGGCTGTGCACTCATTGGTCTGCTATATAACAGGAGTGGCTGTGCACTCATTGGTCTGTTATATAACAGGAGAGGCTGTGCACTCATTGGTCTGCTATATAACAGGAGTAGCTGTGCACTCATTGGTGTGTTATATAACATGAGTAGCTGTGCACTCATTGGTCTGTTATATAACATGAGTAGCTGTGCACTCATTGGTCTGTCATACATAAAGACAAAGTGTTGATCCTTGTATCGGTGCGGACCACGGGGCGAACCAGCCTGGGCTTACATTGACAATTGACCAATGCAGTTGAACTTGTCTCCGGTGACTAGCTTGCAGTGCTGGGTCGCGGCCCTCAGTCTGAGAGACTACTTGACGTCAGCTTGCGGTTGGAGAGAGAGAGAGAGACAGCAGATGTCACCCCGTTGCTCCGTCCTCACGTCATTTCCTACTCTCTAAGCTTCCCCGCTCATGTCCCGAACGCAACCAGGCATACACTAGGAGGTTACGAGGATATTTACTTTGTTACTTCCCCGGGACTGCTTTGTGTGTGTTCTGTGCATCAGACTTAACCTAACCACACGACACTTTCCTCGTCAGAGAACAGAGAGCGATAAGAACAAGCTGTGAGCAATCAGCTTGACTATGAACAACTCATCTTACTGACAGGATGGGATCAATCATCATAGTCCGCTCTGACACTAAACCGCACATTTTGGACACTCTTATTGCTATCGTAAGCCTATTTTCTTACTTATCGACATTTGGAGCAACTTTCAGAAAATACAACGGTCAACATTGATAAAAAATTATTGTTATTTTATTGGTAATGTCTATCTCATGGCTTGACGTATGAACACATGTCAGTAGTCTGATGTCCACTCGTAATAAGACAGGGTTTGCTATCCCTGTCTCTCTCTTGGAATATCAGAACATCCCAAAGAGTAACACCATCTTGGACATTGTCTAGTTCTTGGTGGTCTGCACTGCTGAGGCTCATGGGAAACAGCTGCTGTGGGCTTACGGGGATTACCCCCTCGGAGGGGAGAGGAGACGTCTGGTTACAAATTCACACTTAGTAGGACAGTTTTGCGCTAGTTTAGAGTAGTTGTTGCCTTTAAGTATTCATACGGCAAGCTTTAAACACACGTTATATCAGACTGCTATTATAGAAAATAGTGGTAACTCAGCGTGAAGGTATTCTCAGGTAGGTAAAGGGAGTTTTAACTTGTAACACAGCGTTTATAAAGTGCGCGTGAAACCAAGATGTGTGGGCAGTGAAGATAAGACTGACCCTTCTGTTGCAAGAGGCTAGTACCAGATCAATCCGCCTAAGAGAGAGAGGAAAGAGTAGTCCATGACTCGAGGAACCTCTCCTATCAAATTTTCAACGTAATAAATAGTTTAATGCGACCTTCAGAGAGTGATGTACGTCTGAGGCCAGAATCCATAGCGCCAATCATAGACGTGAACCTTAGCCAGGCGAGTGATGGGGGGAGCGGGGTTCGTGTCAGGAGCGAGGGGGAAGGGGGGTTCTAGATACAGGATGTGCCACCAACAGTATCTCATCCTACTGTGTGATCTCTCAGTATTGGATGGTGGGACACATGGCTGTCATATATCACTGCTTTACTTTAGTCGATGTTGCACCGTGGCTACAAACTAACAAAGCCCCTGACCTTCGCCACCTTAAAAGAGTGTATACACACTTTCCCCATTTTACCGGGAAGTCAGCGCCCTAGCTACGGACACTCCACGCTCGTCGTCACGGAACACTGCTCATTGGCCGAGTTCATCAAGAAAACAAGAACTAAAGTCACCGAGGGGCATGTGACCCCTGTGCGCTAGTACGGTATCCCCGAGTTCAAGACGCTGCGCAGGCGCCAAACTTGGGGAAAAGAGCGAGAAGTGCTATCACGTGTCTCTCCCTACCCCTCATGGTCATCCTCACGACACTGTGCGCAGGCGCCAAGCTTGGGGAAAAGAGCGAGAAGTGCTATCACGTGTCTCTACCTACCCCTCATGGTCATCCTCACGACACTGTGCGCAGGCGCCAAGCTTGGGGAAAAGAGCGAGAAGTGCTATCACGTGTCTCCCTGCCCACTTTCCCCGCTGTTCAAACCAAGATATAAGCTAGTACCCAAAATGGAACTTCACTCTTTGATGCTGATAGGAATTAGGAACTTACCATCGTGTAAGTGTTCGTAAATTTGGAGAAGTTTTGTTATGTATATTTTTTTCAATGGAAAACTAGGCAGCTTAAATCCAGTCGAAATTATGTAGGGCTTAAACTTTGTTATTCTTTTAGGTATTTATTTATTTTTATTTAATTTATATTAGGCTTTGTTATGGAAAACGACGTAATATGGTCTTAAACCGTTTTGGATCCAAGTTCGGATGACTTATTCTCTATAGAATATTATTTAACCTAACCTTTGAAAGCTACCTCACATTGTAAGTATGTTTTTTAAATATGTCTATGTCTTAAGTATAAACTTTCAAGGCGGGCTTATTTTGATCCTTTTAGAGTTATCTTTTGAACGGCTTAGTCCATAGATGTAGATGATAGGTTGTATTCCCTCTATCTTAATGTATTGCTTATTGTTCACTATAATGGCTATATTTACATATGGATTGATAACATTTAACGATATAAATATGTCCAAATCAGATAAATGCAATTAGATCGCTTTCTATTAATATTATGGTTAAGAACTTATAATATTATTTCTCATGGTACGCAACCTCTTGTTATTGTATTATAATTCCTTGTGAGACTTATCCTATTCTCTGAAAATAAATAGGCCTTCCGGCTATTATTGATTTCATGTTATTTGTATGCATTCAAGTTTAGCAAACCCCTATCTCCCTCAATGTCTATTGCCGAATTATCTGTTTTACTATCTGGGCAGATAGCTAGGCTTGGATACTTGCGTTGGTATTTTTGAGTGTAGGTCAATTAAAGATCCCTGGTGATCTGCCTTGAAACCTTCATATTGTGGCATGCATGGCGTGCTTGTTCGAGTTACCTTATAGTCTGTGGAGAACGGTTCACTGTCAACAGATACATTGAACCCATTTACCTCGGCCTCTCTCGCAAAGGGCTATGGGTTCAGTTCCAATGTCCAGGTGTTATTTCTATATATGTTTAATATTATTAGAGTGAAAACGTGAATTAGGTCCGTATCTTTGCAGTTTTTATGACATTTTTCGGCCAAATAAATTAAATCATGGTTTATCAGAAACGTTTATTATAATTGTATACACACTTGTTAATATCCATGTAGTGTAACATTCTGCCTCTTGGCGATCTAACTTGTGTTTTTATCTGATGTGTGTAAAGTGTTTTAAAACATGTATAGTACTACAAATGGTGCATAAAGAGCTTGATAACATGCTGCGATATAACATAGCAATTATGACATTATTAATATTTAAGGTTTAAAAGTCAACTATTCGTAATCCTCAATAATTCTATTTTCACTATGATCCGATACAAACCTTGGACTTTCAGAAATCAATATTTTATTTAAGGACGTGTAGAAACACATTATATAACTCTTCCAGTTATTGTGACATAGCACCTTATTGCTCCAAGCTAGTACATGTATTTGTGGATATATGCATGTATGATACCATTTTGATAGTTGGCCATTCGAGCACTTTCAGTAATGAGTTATGCCCGGCAACACAAAATATGATGCTATGAAATTGTAAAACACTTTATTTGCGTACTCTAGTTTTATAAATATAGTCCAATAAAAGAGATGTAATCCAGTAATAAATAAACAAGATAGTTCTCTGCGCGATGTGTTACGTCGGTAACATAAATATCACGTCTCCCATGAGAGGTGAAGGGATTGGTGTTTTTGATAATTTCAAATCAAATATCTTCCAGAAACATGGCGTCTTTGATCAGTTCTTCTTGGGACAGTCAAACTTATTCACATACTATTTTGTTTGAACACCGTCCTACGACCAATCCAGTCTAGCGACATAGCATTATATATTCATATGTTGAATCACACATTTGTACACGTCTGTTATCCTGTGAGGTAGTGAACCTACCTTGCTTGGTTCCACTATGGTGTAGCTTATAAGATAGGGCCATAGTGTAATCAGTCAAGGTAAGACTGTTACTGTGTTTGGTTCCACTATGGTATAGCTTGTAAGATAGGGCCATAGTGTAATCAGACAAGGTAAGACCTTTCAGGGTAATCTGAGTGGACATGTCCAAGGAAAAACACGGACTATATTGGATTGGAATGTTTTGGGCTAGACAAATAATAGCCAACGATATAAAAAAGTATGTATTAATGTTTATATTTGATGAGCTTGAATAATATAAACGATTTATTTGTAATATTATAGTTTTGAGAGTATTAGTCCAATTTTTGTATGAACGATTATTTAAATAGGTTTATTGAAAAACCTAAATTGAAAAATCAAGTGAAATGTACTGTTAACTCAAAGGTTACATCTCTCACTATTTACTAGGGGTGGTCTTCCCCCTAAAACATTAATCATCCCTTGAAGTCTGCTCCTAAATACTGCTCCAGTAAATATCCAATAATTGCTTTTTTAGAAAAATAAAACCTGTGTGATAGGTTACTTCACTCCGGTGGAAATTTCTGGAAAAGTTTCCTAAATCTTTGTAAAAGTTTGAAGAGCTTGAAGCTGGTTCCCCCCCCCTCCCCTGACCCTACAAGTTGTAGGCCTACTATTATTACAGGCAATAAACTTTAAGGATGTAAGGGGGTGAGGGGGCTGAAAAAAAGAATACCTCTTTACCCCCCTTTTCTCCGTATCGATTATTGGGTCCAAGATGGCTGCCAGGAGAAAGAGGGCTTAGTTATAATTCCTGATCCAGACACTAGACTGAGCACAGTTCGGGGCATGGTCTTAAGGGGGCTGGCTGCTGGAGCGTTCAGACAAACTATTTTAACAAGGTCACAACGGAATATTCTGAGATGGTCGAGTATTGTTTATAGTGGCTTGGAAGCTTCAGAACTGACATCAGGTACCATGATAAATACAACGGAATAACGATATTTCCTTAACTCCAACACAGGAGCTTGGTTAGCATATTCAAACAAGTTTTAATCACGTTCCAATAGATTAAATGTCCATTCAAGTTGTATTTACTAACACTACATAATAGATAGTACTTTTATTTTTCCAGTTACGTGTTTTAACACAAGGACTAGGTATTGATATAATCCACAGGCCTGAGGTAGAGGGAGCAGTTATGAGAAATACATCAGTTTGGGTAGAGGAAGGGAAAACGACAGAATAAATCTCAAGGAGAGAATCAGGGCTGATGACAGAAATCTTGGGCCCGTCACACTGACACTCTCCCTCCCCCTGACCCCTTTAAGACACGTTCAGGGTAGAATTGAATAAAAAACTGTAAAAAATGTTTAACCCGTGTAATAGTACAGTTGTGCTAAGTATGATAACTGATACAACTAGCAGTTGACTAACTTATTACTTGGTGATTAATGGATAATTACACTTTATATAATATAGCATATTACAATAATAGTCTTCTCACTTTCCGTGCAGCAAAGTCGCTAAATTCCATCCTGCGCGATATTTTGTCTTCTATAGAGACTAGGGTGGTATTCTAGCATCGTGGCTCGCATGTAATGTTCAGCCACAGCAAGCTTGCTGAATGCTCGCTCATCTTCAGCTATTGTTATTGGGAGGGTGCAGACAATTTGAAGTGCTTTGCACACTCCTAGTTGAAGCTTATGTGCTGAATTTACTGAATTTGAAAGATCAAGTGGGCTTGGGATACCGTTTCCAGGTGGATGATTTCATTGTCAAATAGTCAAGTCAAAATCATTTGTGTACTTTCATTCAAGCTGTTTAGAACATTCCAGAATCTCTTCTTAATCCAAATTTTTAAAAAACAGAAGGAGCGAGAACAGCCTTGAGATTATATTAATATGTTCTAACATATGTGTGAGCTCCGAGACATGAGAATCTATTATTATCTTGAACTTTTCCACTGAGTTTACATCCCATCTCCTGGGCCATATTTTTATCCAGTACTTATTTTGAATCTTTCTTGCTTTTGGAATATCCAAATTGGTAGCAATGAGTTTTCTCCAGAGAGAATAATTGGCCCCTTTTCTCTCAAAGCTTCCATTTCTTGCTTCAGTTCATTTTTGTTTGCTTTGGCAATTTCCAGGGTGATCGTTCTTGACTGAAGAATAAGGTTTCTTTCCTCGAAACTTTGAAGCGTCTTAACCCAGATATCAGTCGATAATACTGTTGTGAAAGACGAGAAATAATTACGCAAACCAACTACTTCGGATGAGTTTCTTGCTTGGGTAGCAATTACATCTTCTAATGCCTCAATTACACTGAGGAGATGCCGAGCAATTAGCAATTACATCTTCTAATACCTCAATAACACTGGGTAGATACCGAGCAATAGGACACACAGCTTATTTTCCGGAACTCCAACGGGTTTCACTGACAAGAAAGGGAACAAGCTGTATTTTCTGTCAGAACTGATACTGGAGACATATAAACTATCAATACTCCCAAAGAACGTCACATCTTCATGACAACAATAAGCAACATGTACAGTGAGTACCGACACTATTCAGTGACTGTGCAACATAAAGCGAGTAAATTGCCGTTGGGTGTTTTTCCTTAACTCCCTTAACTTTTCCAGACATAATATTCCCATCATCATAGGCTTGTCTCCTTGAACCGCCAACCTTGGTATTAGTCTGGTTAACACTTTAGCTTCGATTTCAAACCCAGTTTTTTGACAAAAGTAAATAATTTAAACAAATCTTTCCTGAACTGTCTATTGTCTATTTTCTCCCTCCTTGAGAGCATAGCACCCAATCAAAAGTTGTACTTATGTGAGCTGAATCTGGCGTAACATCTCACATCAGAGAAATGTAAATAGACTCTGTTTTTCCTCTCAAAATAGCATCCAACACTGGTTTGTACGGTAACTAGATATGTTCCGCACACAGAGCCCGTGCGTGCTACAATCAAGGCCTTCCTTGTAGAGGCATGGAAAACATTCTTTCCCAAAGTTGCGCCTTCTTTCAAACACGTAGGCAAAGAATCATTATTAATCATTTAGAAACAGAAAATATTTGATTGGATATATCAGGGAGCTGCTAACGTTGAAAAACATTCCCTTCCCCGGGGACCCACAGCTTAGCCAAGCCCCCACTAAGCCGGAAACTCCTACAAACTTCCCTTAAAAGCAGAGGTTACTTTCAGACTACAAGAAACAAACCGTGAGTGCAGGAGTTAGAAAAGTTGTAAACTACTTTTTATCCAACAGTCTACCACCCCTTAACGAAATAACACACGAACCTTCTTAACTCTGGTCTATCGTCACAAACCTAGGTCTGAGGAGGAACAGAGAGGACAGTGACAAACCTAGGTCTGAGGAGGAACAGAGAGGACAGTGACAAACTAGGTCTGAGGACAAACAGAGAGGACAGTGACAAACCTAGGTCTGAGGACAAACAGAGAGGACAGTGACAAACCTAGGTCTGAGGAGGAACAGAGAGGACAGTGACAAACCTAGGTCTGAGGAGGAACAGAGAGGACAGTGACAAACCTAGGTCTGAGGAGGAACAGAGAGGACAGTGACAAACCTAGGTCTGAGGAGGAACAGAGAGGACAGTGACAAACCGAGGTCTGAGGACAAACAGAGAGGACAGTGACAAACCTAGGTCTGAGGACAACAGAGAGGACAGTGACAAACCTAGGTCTGAGGACAAACAGAGAGGACAGTGACAAACCTAGGTCTGAGGAGGAACAGAGAGGACAGTGACAAACCTAGGTCTGAGGACAAACAGAGAGGACAGTGACAAACCTAGGTCTGAGGGAGAACAGAGAGGACAGTGACAAACTTCCCCCCTCCCCTTGCCTTTAGATTAGGGGGAGGGGGCCCAAAGAGTTTGAAAGGTAGGGCGGACTCTTAAGTGGTAATGCCGAAATGAAAGCTCTGTGGGCGGAGGGGTACATAAGTTGGGTTTGTTTGAACTTCCCATCACGTGTATCGACCTGAAGAAACCAACTCCCATCTACGAAGTAAATTGATTCCTGGCCTATCCAATAATCTTTGTCAATTGTCAATTTTCTCAACCCCTAACCCCTCCGCACATTTTTGACCTACCACAAATCTGTTCTGTCCTAATGTCAACCCTAGCCAGGACCATCTCGACAATGTAGGGTAGGTTTACTCACAAAACCTCCCCCCCCCCCTCCTAAGACGATGGTGGACTCCTCTAGTAGAGTCTTGTGCGTGTGCAATTCATAATCCTCAGTCTTTGAACAATCTCTTCTATCTACAGTCAAATCGGAACAAAAGTCACTTTTATGAGTTATTCGGTTCCTTGTTTACATTTATAGCTAGTAAGTATCGCTTTAATAAACTCCCAAGTGATGATTAGAACTAGAAAAAATAATCATCTCAGCCCCGACAAGTTTTTATTCACCATTAATTGCAACAAATAGAGATGTATTCTTTAGTTAGTACAAATTGTTTCTGTAACAGCCGATACATAATTTGTGTGTAGTTAGTGGACTCTACGTCCTCTTGCTAATCCTCTGTTGCAGCTTCAGTCGAACTAAGAGCTGGTCTGGAGTTGTCATGACCTGCCTTTATTGCTCGTTATATTGTCCCAGCGATATGAGTACCATACTAGGGCAGGTACACACCACAGGTACACGTGACCGGTCAACACTAAAGGGGAATACAGAGGTAAACACGCATTCCCTTCCCAAACTAAACTTCTATCACTTAGAAGGACTGTCTGTATCTCCTAAAGCTTCCCCTGTGATTGGTGACAGAACAACCTGCTTGGCACAATGTAAAACTGGCGCGGTGCCATTACGAACTACTGTTCTTTATTCACGGGCATTTTGAAATATTGTAGTATTGTAATTGTATATGTGGTTTATGTCTTGACTTTAATTAATATGAAGCCTTCAATGTGGTATTATTCTGTTTCTAACAATGTCCGATATGAGTTTAGAGCTTAGGGTATAATACCCAACTATAATTAAATGGCAATTAGTACAATCTGCCTGCCCTCTCTAAGCCACTACAATTAAAGTATTGTGGAAAGCCCAGGCTCTACTGAAAATATTATTTTCCCTATTTAACTGAGTATTGGATATTATCTCCGGAGCTGCGAGTAATTGGATGACGTAATCAACGTTCCATGAGTTTGGAGGAAACTGGAACATTCCACAGATGTGTGTATTCCGTCCAAACACTTCATACACATCCGGGTGTTGGGGTCCTCTTTTCAAATTTGAGAAAAGTACAATTAAAATATATAAATTATTCCTGAAAAAATCAACGTTAGAAATTTCATACAATTTTGTTATTAAAAACATATATTATTTATAATTATATAATATTAAACGCTAGATATTATAAAAAAGTGTTTAGTTACAAAAATGTACATGTTTCGTCTAAAATGATGAATTCCTTTATGAATGCTATGTGTTGTGCAATAGCTATATGTTATGTTTACCCTCCAAGGTAGCAGTCCTACCTTGACTGATCACACAGAGGACGTGTGTTAATATCTCACACCAGCAACCAGATCACACATGTGGAGCAATCAGGTCATATACTAGCTATGTCAGGATCCGAACCAAGGACGGATATGGCCCGTGCCACTAGATGTTTGTATTAGTTTTAACTTTATAACGCCACTAACTGTTTGTCCCTTATATATTTCAAGAGTCGACCAAGGGGTTCAGGTGGTAAACACTTCATGCAGTCCTCATTTAGAATGTAAATGAGGTGTCACGCTGGTTGCCTGTTCCAGGGGATAGGGATGAAAGTCATCTAAAGGCTCAGTTTGCTCCGAGCACAAATACACCTGCAGGATTAGCTGAACGGATAATGTGGCTGACACTATATGTAACCAGTCAGAAATTAAACATCTCGTTAGTTTCCCAGATTATTGAGTGAGTGACGTCACTACAGTCGGACAATCAGATTATTATTCGGCTCAGTTGAAACTGGGAAACCAAAATGGAATAGAAATTATTTATTTTGACACGTGATGCTGTAAATAATTGCAAGATAATTTAAATTCACAATGAGGGTTTTTAGAATTGCTTTATAAATAATGAAACGCAGCAAACCGTGTAACAAGGGAGAAAAATGTATTAGAAGCTTGTTTTTAAATAGTGAGGTAAAATATGTCGTCAAATAGTACTGATTTATTTCAAGTGTTTTATAATAATTCAGGTACTGTTTTTAATTTCACCCCAATTAGAATGTTTTATCAAATTTCATATTACATTACATGACTCAATTGTTTGTATGTTGAAATTATTGAAAAAGTTTTGAAATTTAACAATTTGAATCTATCATCACTATTGACTTGATTATTATGCGAGGACTATACCATTGAAACAGATGATATGTCATTACTAGGGCAAGCAAGTCTTGACAGGACTGTACTAGAAACTGTTCTTTACTCTTCACTAACCACACACACAATAATATAATGAACCCATGTAAAGAGGGAGACCACAATTTCAAAATAGATTCACAATTTTTTTTCTAGCACAACAAAAATTTTTTTAAATAAGTTTTGTTGTTTGTCTGTAAATCTGACGTTCATTATTATATTTTATAACAGTAATAATAATAATACTTTCATTCAATTACTTTTCTTTCATTTCTCGTGCAAAAAATCCGTAACGTCTATGAAAATTTGATAGTTACAATGGAATTCTAAACTCTATAAATTCCCAAATTTAAAATAGGAAATACTTTGGTAGGTCTAAAACCTGTTACATCCACAAACATATCAATAAAAAATAACAATTAAAATTGATGTATTTTTGTGATGGTCCTAAGAGTGTAACTTGTAGTGGGTTGGCATCACTGCAAGTGTTTCCCCATCCTACTGACAACTAGCGCTCTCTTTACGAGCGACAACGAACTATTTACTCTTTTATCCGTCTCATATTCACACGGTAGCTGTATTATCTTTTTAGCGCTCAATACGGCCCGTATGCCATGCAAGTATGGCAAGGGGAGGAGGGGGGGGGCTATGAATAGTAATAACACAAGCAATCAATATACGCTTTGACGAGAGTGTTAAAATGAATATGGACAACAGACACATGTGTTTCGGTTTGTTTTATCTGCGTAACAGAACGAGATAGCTGTTAACCGCCATATTGCCGTCCTACTGTAGTAAGATACGAAGAGAACTCGCACAAACTATTGGTCTTCATGTAATTATATTCCAACTTGAAACATCAGTAATATTAGTTACATTTGAACCTGTTGAGAAGCAACAGTCGAGGAACTTACATGAATTATCTAAATCTAGAGAACACAGTAATTTAGTTACTTTAGAACGTTAAACAGTGAGATAGCAAAGTATCTAATCAGAGAACATCAGTAATATTAGTTACATTTGAACCTGTTGAGAAGCAACAGTCGAGGAACTAGCATGAAGTTAGTCTAAATTCAGAGAAACAGATGTAATTCAAGAATTCAGATACTTTAAATAAACTTTTTGTGGGCCTACTTAGGCTTTAAATTATATTATGTATATTAATTACACTGGTAGTTTTATATCCTTTCAACACTGCAGGTCGCAGCACTGTTTCATATGTACTATGCATGAATATAGAAAAATAGAGAAGGATATTCCTAAACTCAAGTCACACAGGTTTTGGTTTGGGAACTTTTACTCACGTGAAGATAATTTACAAACTCTGGGTTTTATTAAGGCTTTCGTTGTATGAGAGCAGGTCTTACTTTCTTGTTTGGAGTGTACGTGGTATGAGAGCAGGTCTTATTCTCTTGTTTGGAGTGTACGTGGTATGAGAGCAGGTTACTCTCTTGTTTGGAGTGTACGTGGTATGAGAGCAGGTCTTACTCTCTTGTTTGGAGTGTACTTGGTATGAGGAACAAAGGACGTCACAAGGGGTCGTGTTTTTATAGGTACCATACCTGCTTACGACTTTACCAGGGTTCACTGGGGTGAAACTTTCCTCAGCAGCTCAGAACAACCAACCCTACAAATAAAATATTCAACACCAAGTTTTTTATGCGTATCTCAGGGTCTCTTATCCTCTTTTTACTCCCCTTATGACGTAATTTTTAAAACTAGCTGTAATTTTCTTTGGAGCAACATCTGGTTTATTAGAATTAAAGAACAGGCTTTTTTATTTGATTCATTTGAGAGTTTTATTTTTGTTCACGAATATTTGCTGACCTTCTCGTGTCTAAATAAGACGGGTACAAAGCTTGACTGCCCTGAACAGGGCCTGTCGTGGCTGAGAGTCAGTGTTCGAATACTGACCGTGGAACTCAAATAAAGCTTCTCTTCTCCAGATATCACTGGTAAGTCAGATAACACGAAGCTAACGCCTACCGTAGCAAGTTTCCTATAGTTAACTTAGTCCAGTAAACCCACCAAATATTACTGATTAAGAATGTTTTTATCTTGAGATAAAACTAAGTGAGATATTGCTAAAAGTGTATTGTATAAAATACGTGAAATAATATTAGAAATATCTCTGTTTCAGAGTTGAACTGTATTTCCGCTCCAATGTTGACGAGGCTACCTTGTGGGAAGTTCTCTATGCCTTGGTTCATATCAAGCTCCATCCAATAATGGAGACGGACAGCTCATGGAAAGGAAAGTGCCAACTTTCACAATATGGCCACTTTGTTCCCCTCTGGACAGGAGATGATCTGGTTATGGAGGGGATGGGCGCAAGGTTGGACAGGGTTGGACAAAAATCATAGGAGAATAAATGAGGTAGCATGAAGTGAGTAATAGAATAGCAACAGTATATAGACAAAGATATGCCATTTTCATTTAATGAACATCAGATCTCATTCCTTGAATATATAATATTGCCAAGTAGTTCTCCACCGTCACGCGTAACGCACTCCTGCAAGCGGCGGACAAAACCTTGCATCACACGATCCCAAATGTGATCCTTGAGCTAAGCCAGCGATTGAGATCATGCGGCGATCATCTGACTCTTGAGGTATTCCCAAGAGAAGTCCGGGGCGGTCAAATCCGGGGACCCTGCTGGCCAGTGAATGTCCCCAAATCTGGAAAGCAGTCGACCAGGACTGGCCATGGACTGGCTAGCGGTATGGGCTGTTGCCCCATCTTGTTGAAACTATAGCTGTGGCAGGTTTCGGGTGGCCAGCTCCGGAAGAACTCGTTCAAATCGCTACGATTGCTGTTAACGGTAACAGCACGTCCCCGAGTGTCCTCAAAGAAATATGGGCCGATGATGCCAAATGATGCAAAGCCGTACCAAACTGTCAAACGTTCACTGTGGAGTGGTTTTTCATGTACATGGAGTGGGTTACCTGGTCCCCAATATCGGAAATGTTGCTTGCAGAGGGTTCAAAATGGGCCTCATCAGACATCAAGAGGTTATTCAAGATTCGTAGGTTGGAACATCCAAGAAAGCCTGAGGTTAAGGTTCTTTTTTGAACTTTACCTTGTAGTGTCAACTGATGTTCTGCATCTTGTCAATGCAGGTCATCGTGAATGACCCGGTAAGGGAGCGAGACGACATTGGCAGCGTCAAGGCGTGCCTGACGGCCGAGGACTCCGGTTTAGCGCTTGTTGGGCCTCCTGCACACGCTGACTCCGTGGATGGACAGTGTGTTTTTGTTTTGCATATTGCGGTGCTGCGAAACTTTCACCCACCTTACGATCGTCCGATTCTCAGGGACTTTGTCACGACGCCCCAGTCTGAAATGGCATCGAAAGATTCTTTGCACAGTGGTGGGGGACTCATTATTTTTAAAATAAGTCTCCACTGCGAATGCACGGTGTTCTACCAACCATGGTTCCATGATAGCTAACGACACTCCTGAATCGTTGTCAATATACTGTTCCTCTTTTGAAATATATTCTTCCATTACTCACTTCATGCTGCCTGAGTCCGACCCTGTATTTACCGTCACTCGAGACAGTTGGGTTGGGGGGCGCCTCTTACTTTGGATGGGAAGCCAAAACTAAAATTTGGCAGAATTTGGAGATTTACACAATCCCAAATTAATTTTAAATAAGTGTGTGATTCTCATGTTTAGAATTTTCTGCAACTTTCGAGTCAGTAATTAATTTATATGTTTTAGTTAAACCTATTTTGGTTTAACTCGTCTTGCTCGTTAGTTTAAGTGCCAAGAATGAACTTGAAGCTGGAATGATAATCCAAAACTAGCTGTTCCCTGTGCATCCAGTGGGATTCGAACCCAAGCTCTGACCTCTAGGGTTTATACTAGGTTGAGTGGAAGCACAAGTTGTGTCTCAGAGCCAGTCTCAACTTGGGGCCCAGTTGTGGGAGTTGTGGGGAGCAGAGTTGGATGGGAGACCCCGGGGAAATCACTTGGAGGTGTCGAGAACCAGTTTTAGATGCAGGCATTGCCAATAAACTCATTTACCGCACTGGAGACGCGTGCTGCATACCTTATCAGGGTGGCGTGGCCGGACAGGAGTACACGAGGGGACCTGGGACTGATTGACTGAGAGGACAGGAAGTTGCTAATAGGCGAAGTGCTAGACAGTTTGTACTCATAGGCACAAAGGGTTTCATTATATTCCCTCCACCAGCCTCCATTATACTATCCTCCACTCACTCCTAGACGGTAAGGTAGCTATGTGGCTGCTGCCCATGGAGGTGTCCTAGAGTGTGACGCTTGGTGTCGCGTGCCCCGTGTTGAGTAACCTCACGCCAGCCCGGAGGACCCCGGTGACGTCATAGGGTCGATACCTGGGCTGTCCCCGTGGAACAATCAATACTCTGGAGGCAAGACTAGCCTACACGCCTCACACACGCGCGCGCGCGCTATAGTTGTCTCCCCTGCTTCCACCTGGGACACCCGAGTTCCCACTTTCTGAATATGGCACTCCTAGAGTGGGAGGGGGGGGGATAGTGGACAGAGGTGATCACGGCGGTCGTTAGGAGGATCCCCGTCAGACACCTTGGACTACTACTGGATCCAGCTCAGATGTGGAGAGTAACTCCCCGTGGAAAGACTTCACTGATGAAATATTGAGATGGGCGTCACTCCTCACGAGGTCGTGACACTCCGTTTACTTCCCCCTGACCTGAGAATTGACGGTTGGATCCACAACGAAGAAGAGGAGTGCTCATCTCTACCTCCCCCCAAAACAGTCATATTCTGTTTGTAGTCCGGGCAGGAGTAGGAGAAACATAGGCATCCCTGGAGAGCAGCCGTGTCGTGCAGGTTGCATAAAAACCACCACGCTCTTTTGGAGAGAAAGTACATACATTTTATGATAGTGTGCACCGTGGAGTTATGTTGAGAATAGCAGCCAAATGTAGGTAGACTAGTCTCACTACGGACACAGGAGAGTAGAAATGTAGGTAGACTAGTCTCACTACGGACACAGGAGAGTAGAAATGTAGGTAGACTAGTCTCACTACGGACACAGGAGAGTAGAAATGTAGGTAGACTAGTCTCACTACGGACACAGGAGAGTAGAAATGTAGGTAGACTAGTCTCACTACAGACACAGGAGAGTAGAAATGTTAGTTACTAGGTCTTGGTGATATGTCCGCAAGGTTGGTAGTCTTGGAGAGACCAACATCACTATAACTACAATGATACAGTTACCGCTCTGGGGCTGGAAGGAACTTAAAAACCATCAAGTATGAATGGACCTAACTGTAAGATAAAAAAGGCAATTAGATCTATTTTCACGTATTGATACGTCAAGTCGTGTAATCTGTAACTATCACGTTTGATAAATGTTATCAATGTTGACCGCAGTAAGATATATTTGTATGTTCTTGAAGGTTCTTTATATGAAAATTGGGCTCTCTGTAAACTTGTCCAATTAGAGCAATACTGCGCTTGATACCGCGCTAATTAGTGACTCCGACTAATTGCTCACGCTATATTTGTATTGTAGCAGTTGAAATGTTCATTTTGTGATGATTGTGAATTGTCCAATTGAAGAGAAGCTTTGATCGTATATCAGTGGTCCGAGAACACAAATGTTTTAAAGACCTAATCCTCACAAAGCTCCTGTAGTGACCAAGCTAGGAATATGTTTCCAGACAGGACCTTCAACCCTCTGTAGTGACCAAGCTAGGAATATGTTTCCAGACAGGACCTTCAACCCCCTGTAGTGATAATGGTTCCCCCTGCGTTCATCCAAGAGAGGGTCGAATGGGGCTGGTGGTTTCTGTGGTGGGGTATAGGAGAGCATGCTCTCTGTACTTGTATAGAGCAATACTGCTTGATACGCGTAATAGTGACGGATTGCATGACTAGATTTGTAGTAGTAGTTGAAATGTTCATTGTGATGATGTGAAGTATTGAAGGATGATCATACAGGGTCAAGAGTTTAAAGACCAATTCACATGGCCTGAGTGAAGTAGGAATAGTTGAAGGACCTGAACCTACTGTGAGTGACCAAGTAGTGAATATGCAGACATGGCCAATGTAGTGTAATGGTTCCTGCGGTATAGAAGGGTCGAATGGGGTGTAGGTGTTGATAGGAGAGCACTGCAGTTTATAGTAGGATGCATGACATGAGAGTGTAGAGTAGTTGAAGGATGGCATGACATGGAGTGTAAGTAGTTGAAGGATGGATGACATGAGAGTGTAGAGTAGTTGAAGGATGCATACATGGGAGTGTAGAGTAGTTGAAGGTGGCATGACATGGAGTGTAGAGTAGTTGAAGGTGACAATAATGGGGAGTGTAGAGTAGTTGACGGATGACATGACATGAGAGTGTAGTAGTAGTTGAAGGATGACATGACATGGAGGAAACAGAGCAACAAGTGTTGAGTAAAGCATGGAATAGCTACAAGATGCCACACGTTTCCAAAATGTCCCGCACCCCTTCTCTTGACGTCATGTACTTGAGAGCACTCTTAGCGCCAGTGTTCGTGTCCCTCACAAGAAACAGGACGAGTGTGTTTCCTTGACACGCAACGAGGGGGAGGGGAGAGTAAAGAACAGATGTAATTGTTCACCGAACAGGACTTGCCAGGATCGAAGTGTAAGATTTCCACGCCACGAGTCAGAGGTCCTTGTCGACACAACGGATCAACAGTCACGGACATACAAGGAGTTCGACGGTTCGTGCAACCTCCTCACAATGATAGAGGATACCCAAGATATTATCCGCGAGGCGATACAAGTGTGACTAGCGGATAGTATCTTACAACACAACTAAACATATTTATAAATGTATATTTTATATTTTATAATAACTTGGTGAAAGTAATCAGCCAACCAATGTTACAAGGAAGTGAAAACTAATATTTATTTAGTCTGTAACCTCACCCTCCATTGTTGTGGAGGGAATGTTGGAAGTAATTAATAAACTCCACAGTGTTGATGTTCTTCTAATAATGTTGTTTATAATATTACTTACAAGCTTGAGAAATCAAATAAAGTTGCCAACATGATCGATAAACAACAGTGGTCATTTACAGTGATACATTAACGACAGGGGGACTCGATGTTGTTTCTGTTCAAGAATTAGATGTGTAATACCTCAAATAAAATAATTGTAGATAAAGCGCTGCGATAATGAATTATCTAGATATATTTACATTTTAATTACTGAGACTGGTGTGAGACATTGTAATATACTTGGATAGTTTATTTAGGTGAGTCCTGAAGATGCAGGTAGTCTCCGTGATAGTGATGGCTAGGCACACTTTCAGACAACCAGAGAGTGATAGCTAGGCACATTTCAGACAACCAGAGAGTGATGCCTAGGCACACTTTCAGACAACCAGAGAGTGATGCCTAGGCACACTTTCAGACAACCAGAGAGTGATAGCTAGGCACACTTTCAGACAACCAGAGAGTGATGGATAGGCACACTTTCAGACAACCAGAGAGTGATGGCTAGGCACACTTTCAGACAACCAGAGATGATGCCTAGGCACACTTTCAGACAACCAGAGAGTGATGCCTAGGCACACTTTCAGACAACCAGAGAGTGATGCCTAGGCACACTTTCAGACAACCAGAGAGTGATAGCTAGGCACACTTTCAGACAACCAGAGAGTGATAGCTAGGCACACTTTCAGACAACCAAGAGTGATGCCTAGGCACACTTTCAGACAACCAGAGAGTGATAGCTAGGCACACTTTCAGACAACCAGAGAGTGATAGCTAGGCACACTTTCAGACAACCAGAGAGTGATAGCTAGGCACACTTTCAGACAACCAGAGAGTGATGCCTAGGCACACTTTCAGACAACCAGAGAGATGCCTAGCACACTTCAGAACAGAGAGTGATAGCTAGGCACACTTTCAGACAACCAGAGAGTGATAGCTAGGCACACTTTCAGACAACCATAGAGTGGTTTTATTTCTGTGAAATATATTTTGGTTAAAGCATCACTAGATATTTTGTGTTATTATTTAGTCATCATCATCATCATTATAAATTATTCTAATATTGAATATTTTTAACCTTGATATTATTATGGATCTTGAGGTTTTCCATGCCCTAAACCAAAACCTGTATTAAATTGCTCACCTGGGTATTATAATTGTGCCTGTCTCTACCTGGGTATTAATTGTGCCTGTCTCTACCTGGGTATTTTGATTGTGCCTGTCTCTATGATATATGCCGTCTCTACTGGTATTATGTAGTTACTGTGACTTGACAATGTTGTCCCAAACTCTAATAGACGATAGTAAAACTGGTAATATTGTGTCATAAAGTGGCACCATTGGTCAAATAAACATAAAACTGTATTAAAATAGGACTGTGTGTTCAGTGCTACTAAACTATGTTCTTGTACCACTGTGCTCCTGTGTGTTGCCCCTGGAAGGTAGTGAACTCTATCTACCTGCCTCTAACAGCACAATACACCCACATTGACCTACCACAACACCGGGGCATTGTGGGTACAAGGACAAACAGAGGTGGAACTATATGTGCACATTACACAATAACCTCACCAGCATTTGCCTGGAGAGAGAATCAGAAACTACACACACTAGCAATCAATAGAGGCCGAGGAGGGAAAGAGTGAAGAGTTTTGACCGGTCTTCTAACCCTGTCAATCATCCATGGTATTACAGTTTTGGGAACTTTCTCAGCATGTTGTTACATGAGTAATCTAGGACAGCACCAGTTGTTACCGGGTCCAGTTCAGTGGCGTGATGTGGAATGTTGCCGGAGTACTCACTCCCCAATCACATACAGGCTCGGCCTTAATTCAATAAGAGTTATACTGGGTCCAACCAACTTCACGCCACACCACTGCTTTAATAGCCCTGTAGACAGCCACTTGGACCACTCGGCCACAACCCCACAGATCAAATGTATTCATGTTATTTCAACCTGTCCATAAAAATGTACACAACTACGTGTAGATGATTCTATGAAAATGGCTTTTCAGCCAGAGCAAGTGGTTTGAATCCCCGTGAGAGTGTTGGAGACTTTTTAGATGGTCAGTTGTGTTTCACTCCCTGCCCTGTCACGTGAGTGAGTGCTGAGGTGCTTACGAATACACTTTGCAGCACAAACCTAAATAACGGTAGAAAATAATTAAAATTGGTTGCGTTTAAAAATCTCAGCTAAACAATCTTCAAGTGAAAATATATCCCAGTGAGGCCAGCAAGTGACGGCATTGATTGCTGCTAAAGTAGAAGTCGCGACATTTCTAAAAGGGTTGAAACAAAGAAGAGTGTGTGATATTCAACGGAACATACTAGAGTGTAACAGAACATAATCGCAGCGACAAAGAGAAAGAGGCACCTAGGGTGCGATTCAGTCCACCTCGTATCGTCGCGTCCATTGAATCCAGGCATGGAGTGAGACTGTGGGAATCCCCATCTCGAGCGGCCAACAAATCACAACAAAGGTATTTCCACATGTTCCTCGGTTTAAAGCTGATATTACAGAGTAGTTGTTGATGTGTTCTGGGGGAAGGAATGTGCATCTTAACGGCCATTTGTATTACACATTGTCTGTTCTAAATAACCAATATCAGTGCGGTGCTCTAAAAATAATAAATAGTGGATAAAAGTGTGTTCTTTGTCACTCAATGTTTATTTTTTAAACACGGAAAACGTTAACTGTCCAAATCTAGGCATCGTTGCAAACATTTATATAAATTAGTTAAAAACTAAATATAAAGTAAATTACAAAGCCTTGAGCTGCTGATAAAAACTACATTGGAACAATATGAGTAGTAACAAGCTTTAACTGGAACAATCTGAGTAGTAGCAAGCTGTAACTGGAACAATCTGAGTAGTAGCAAGCTGTAACTGGAATAATCTGAGTAGAAGCAAGCTGTAACTGGAACAATCTGAGTAGTAGCAAGCTGTAACTGGAACAATCTGAGTAGTAGCAAGCTGTAACTGGAACAATCTGAGTAGTAGCAAGCTGTAACTGGAACAATCTGAGTAGTAGCAAGCTGTAACTGGAACAATCTGAGTAGAAACAAGCTGTAACTGGAACAATCTGAGTAGAAGCAAGCTGTAACTGGAACAATCTGAGTAGTAGCAAGCTGTAACTGGAACAATCTGAGTAGAAGCAAGCTGTAACTGGAACAATCTGAGTAGAAGCAAGCTGTAACTGGAACAATCTGAGTAGTAGCAAGCTGTAACTGGAACAATCTGAGTAGTAGCAAGCTGTAACTGGAATAAATCTGTATTTTAACTGGAACAAGCCTAAGACTAAGGACATATTTGTTTCCGTCCTAAGGTAACATTGTTTTGTGTTACATAAGATTAGAAAGAAATAATTCTCTTCCAGGGTAACAGTATGATTAAATACATCAACCTTACATTGTTAAGAAACAGTTTGGAATGTAGCCATAGGACCATGGAGCTATAGTAAGTCTCCCTGACCACTCAGCTATGTACACAAGAAGAATCAATCTATGTTCAGCAGAACCGAGGATTGTTGATCTGTCTCCGAGAAAATTCGAAATTTGCCAATAATATTGCTCTTCTCAGAACTCGACCACTATTCTTTTGTTATGGAAAGAAAATAAAGTTTCTCACAACTTTATCTTAAAAAGTTTGACGTCTTTTGTTTTGTTTCTGTAGTAAATATTCTCTGTAATGTCTCTGTCACGAGAAGTGTCCCTTTTCTACAATTTCAGCGTAAAAAGATGACATCTCCTAGAACGGAACTCCACCCCTAATCTTAGATGTAACTTTCGCCAATAAAGTTTCCAAACATACTTTACACGAACTAGGGGTCCTATAAATCTCAAACAATCCCATAAAGTATCGATATGGCTTTTTTAAATTTTACCATACAAAGTAGTAGATATACTAAAGATTAAAGAGTTCTTGTTTTTTTGTTGATACATAAACTCAATTTTTGTTTTGTTTCACTTTTTTTCTTATTGTAAAGCAGGAAATGATGGACCGATTGGACGACATAGGGGGAGATAAACATTGAGAAGTTAAACGTGTTGGTGATATAAAAGGATGAAAATCAAAATTGGAAACCAGAATTTGGAAGATATATTGCAGTTCAAGTACCTGGGAAGTCTGCCGACAAAGGACGCCCACTGCACCAAGGACACTAGGTCAAAGATCGCCATGGCCATAAAAATGAGTAAAAATATCGTAAACACAGACTTCTAGAAATAAAAGTGCCTAGGTTCTACGAAGGTCTTAAAATGGCCCTGCCCGAGCGATTCGACAAAATGGAAATTCCAAAACTAGTTGGTGGTTTGATTTCTAGTAACGAATATAGGGCACAGGTGTTTGGAAACCTACTTTAATTTTTAGGGTTTTATAATTTTTAGTTGAACTGCATAAAATATACATTTTCTTAATTTTTTTTTGTATTATAATTATAATATTTGGTATGACTAAATTAAATGAAAAAAATGCACAAAAGGAGCTTTAAATACAGGTATTCCTCGTTATACGCGATCTCATTTTACGTGTTTTCGCTATAAAAAAATAATGCATAGTCGGCTGTAAGTAATATAGCAGTCACCCTGTTCGGTGGTCACATGACCTTGTGCGCGCACATTCCAGTGAGGACAAAGATCTACTGTCCAGTTTGGTGTTATGGAGGTGGTATTGTAGAAGGATGGGCAGAAGTTAAACAGTCCTGTATGAAGCTAGGAGAAATATTTGGCCTGCAGTTTGTGATTCATCATTATTTTGATCCTGAACAAGACATAACATTGTTGACATAGCAAGGTGTTGGATTTGATGACGTAGACCAGGCAAATGTGGATAAATTGCTCCAATCCCACACAACAGAACTCACCAATGAAGATCTTCTAGAAATGGAGAACGGCATAAAGGATGAAGAGCTTATAAACAACTTCAACAAAACAAATGGCTGAATTTTTAAACACATTGACAGGGCATTAAAAGCATTGAATAGAATTACCCTAAAAGGGATTTTAGGTTTTTATTTACTTTTTTCCTTTGGAGTAATCTCTAATTATCTCACCCATGTTAAAGTCAATACACTTTACGTGTTTTTGTGTTACGCGATTATTTATCAGAATCAATCACTCTCGTAGTGCGAGGGACAGCTGTATTACATTTTCATGGTATTTTTATAATATCAAAAATTATATCCCCTATAAAAGCACATTATTATTTCAACCCTCCACCCCCAAATAAAAAAGTTCCTGCGTCACTGTAGATGGGACCTACTGAGTGTAGAGGAGTGTGAACCAGGCCTTACGTATCTATCGAACTAAGGCATGCTCGTCACTCAATAACTCTTATCTTTCATTCTCTCTCTCTCTCTCTCTCTCTCTCACTTATACGATAGAATCAACGTGTGGGTGTTCATTGCCCTTAAAGGACACTTTTGACACTGCTTAGAGGAACAATTAACGTGTACAGTCCCTTCAAGAGTCGAGCAATGATCATATGTTAATATATAGCCTGCTGAATTTTATTGTAACTATACATCTAATGGTCAGCATTTGGATGTACACTTTTAGTCGTGTATAACATAATTAAAACATATATGCACCTAAATAAATAACATGTTCTAAATATATTTTGTTTTAGGGGCTTACATATTAGAATAAGTTTCATTGTGGTTTTTCATCTATAATGTGTCAATTTTAAATTGTTAAATATTTTCACTAATTATTTTCCGGTTAATTCAAATTGGCGTATGGTGGAAAACAAAACATTGGATCTAACATGATTATTAAAAGGTGCTCTGCTTACCTTTTCTCATTGTTATTGATTAATTAATCTTATTTCATGCATGAATGTGATTCATTATTACTGACATTTCTCGTATAAGCAACTGATTCTAAAATCAGGGGGAATTTCTTTTAAACATCCTATTTGTCACTCAGCAAAACAAATCAAGATTGTTTTAGAGGACAAAATCCTGTTTATGAACCACATACATCATTATCATATGTTCAGATTTAATACAATATAACCTACCCAGTGGCGTGTAACGGAATGTTGTCAGGGGAACAAACCTTGTTAAAACTATACCTGTGATATGTTCTTATTCACTTGGTCGTCATTTGGGCATGTTGGTACCGGACCAATGAGTGATGAGAACAATTCACAGATACAGTTTGAACTAACTCTGCTTAGTCTGGCAACACTCCACGTCCCATCAGTGAATCTGCTAAATTATCTTCATTTTTTAATTCCTGTGACCAAAGTTTTCTCGCTGACCGGACATAAAGGCTATTTATCATTAATGACTACCATCTGTAGACCCGCTCATCCTAAGCGGGGACTAGAGATGGCCTCAGAGTCACCTCAGAGTCACCTCAGAGTCACCTCAGAGTCACGAGACTTGGATTAAACTCCTTCAGGCTTCCCTTACAGGTATTAAAACCTCAAGACATCCAATTGAAGAGAGGGGAACAACAGAAGTGCTCGAAAAACTAGAAAATAGAATGACCCAACTATCTGAGTTCCACGATGATACAAAAAAAAACTATTAGACAATAATAGAGACTTAACAAAAAGATATGAGGAATATGAGGAAAACGAGCAAAAAGATAAGAAAATGTAATATTTTGATAAAAGACTAAATCAAATTATATAATACGAGCGAAATAAAATTTGGAGATTCATGGTTTAGAAACGTGCACACCAGATGATATTCATGTTATTCAATACAATATTGGTGGTTATGATAAATGTTGGCACAATAGGCCCAATAAGGTGCTATAGACATAGCTTTGAGGCAATCATATTAGGAAATTAAAACATACCCTGTGAATATAAACTAACGAAATAAAGTTGAATAATAAATATACCCTAGGTATCCACAAATCACCAAGGTGGGATAAATACAAACTTATTAAGACATTAGTGACATAATTACATTAGTTCTATCAAATGAACTGATAATTTTAATAGCTGATGTAAATGTATAATTATATGCGTGCATATGTTTTAGAAAGTATCATTAACAAAGTTACACAGGAAGAAATATTAGAAATTAAGGGGGTCTGTATCTTATATATGTTAGAACAATCAGTATAATAGAGGCCAAAATGACTGATCATTATATGGTAGCTTTAGAAATTGAATAAAAACTAATCATTTTTATGAACTTGAAGAGAAATTAGTTAAATTTAAAAATGTTAATTAGGAGGAGTTAATAAATAAAGAAAATATTGAATGATTATATTATGTAAACATTGCTGACATTGATAATATCTCCAAATATAAATATAATCCCGTTGTAACAGGATACAATAGCAATGTATACCACCAGATTTGGTCCGCGACACGGGGTACATTATTTGGAACGTGGAGAAGTTGCCCCTCTGATAATGCCTATTTAAATATAATACATTAATTTATATGAAAAACCTTTGATATCAAACTGAATTAAATAAAGTGATTAGTAACATAAGAGAACAGGATACAAAATAAATAACATTTTGGGTAAGAAAGGCACGCTGGCCATTGATGGAGACATTTAGACACAAATGAGACAATAGAGCAAATAATGTTTGTAAAAGATTCAAACACCAAGTCACACAACAAAAACATACTTGCAACTAGACAAAATAAATTATATATATATATATATGTTGGAATCAAAGATCTGAAGCTCATTAACAATCAAATTACCCCGTTGATAACAAAACTAATTAATCTAAGTATATAACGGGGTGTTATTGCGTAATTTATTAAACAGGAAAACACTCGGATTATTAAAACTATAGAACTAAAGAAATTCTAACCGTTTTAGACAAGATAGTGGAAATGTACGTAGCCATTTACTTAATCAATTATTCAGACGAATAGAGAATTGACACAAAAACTATACAAATTTAGAAAAAAACAAAGGAATTGAAACACTTCTACTCACTTTTATTAATGAAATGCTAGAGAAATTAAATATAAACAAAGACACAGTTATTTTGTATTTATTTTTTAATCACCGCGTCTTACTACCTGTTCAGGTTGTATGCAAAATAACTACTCTAATTGAGTAGGGATAAGGAAGGAAGCATTTTACAGGTAATATACCCGCATTTGCCTGGAAGGAGAGCGGGAAACCATTTAAGAAATATCACCCTTCATTAGGCCTGACCGGGATTAAAACCCTGATCTCCCCATCATCAGCAGATCAGTCCAACACGAGACTGACGCCTTAAACCATTCATCCCTGGAGGTGGGTCGGATATAACCACTATCTTAGGCCAGTGGTTGAGGAACTGGAACTATCGTATAAACAACATTTGAGCTACGGGGGTGGTTCGTATCGTTTATGATACATTTAATCTTCTGGAACGAATCACATCCAGGATCTGGTATTATTTCCTGGGGAAGGACGAGCTATGTATATTTAATTCAACTAAGAAATATTCAAATAAAGATTTTAAAATAATTAGTGAATATAACAATAGTACCAAAACCATGAATAAGGAATGGAAAGCAATGCCAGTAAAACATATATAATGATATAATAATATAATAATACTCCATGACTAGTGGTCAGAAACATAGAGGAGGATAAGGAAATCTCACAGTCACACCACCAGGGACCGACAGGATGAACTATATTTATAAACAGGCGGAAAACAATGGCAATAATAATAAATGTTAAAAGATAACTAATAAAATGGCTAAGTGGTTCACATAACTAATTAAATAATAATACTAAATAGGATCAACATGATTCAAGAGCCATGAAATGGACTAGACATTGGTATTTGAATACTATCTAAAAGGTAATTAATAGATTTAGGAAACTTAAATTGAGTATTATATAATATAATTATATTATGTTGTAAGAACAGATTCAAAGGTCTGTAATATATTTATGTTTTTAAACTATTAGGTCTACGTGCGTGAATGTATGTATGTGTATGTACGTATGTACGTACTCGCCATTCAGAAGCAACAAGGTATGGAGGACAGTTTGTTATCAAGGTAAATAGCTGTAGATCACATGAGCTGACCTATGAACACATGAAACTCACCTCTGTATCGTTCCAGTACATGTGTAGCATGTAGTTCCTCAGTACAGTCGGGTTCTCGTTGATGTGGTCCACAGCCAGCATCACAGAAGGCATCACTCCTCGACCCACACGACTCTCGGGGATGTGACGCCCGTACGGGAAGAAGCCGGCGATGTAGACGTCGCGACGCTTGCTGCCGCTCGTCGGTTTCTGGCCACGGGCCACGCATACCACAGCCACCACCGCCAGGAGCACCACTGGTCTCACCATCGCGAGTGTGAACACGCCCTCACAGTCCGACCATCGCTTACGTGTGAACGCGCCCTTTGACCGGGACTCTGCCGCATCACCTTCGCTCTGACTGCTCCTCAAGTCCTCGCGTGAACACACCCTTGGACTGGTGACGCATCACCTCGTCTGAATCCTCCCTGAGTTGCATTAACCTTACTGTGAACGCTCCTTCAGTCTTGATCTGTCCACATTGTGATAGTGTGTACGTGCCTTAGCTTGCCAATGTGATTGGTCCGTTAGTCCTGCTCTGTCCACATTATGTGAACGTGCCCTAGCTGGTCGATCACAAGACGTGTTTTTCCCCTACATCACTATCCCCTCACTTTCATCACGGTTTTTTCTTTGTGCTGTTATTTTGTCAACGTCTCCCCATGATCTCTAATAAAGCAGTTTTGTCGAGGAAAGTGGCTCCAACACAAATATACAAGTGTTTTGTTAAAACTATTTGTCTAGTGTTGAATTAACATCACAAGCTGCTGCTTCAGATGTGCGTTGATTTGTTGTCAAATCCCAAGCCCCGATGACCCAAGCTCGCTTCAAGATGTACTGGCAGCCAACAAAAACTTGGAACGGTGATGTCAAAATATTGGTTTTGAGTAAAATTATGCTTCGTATTTGCCCGCATTTAATTGCCACTTCAATTATAGAACGGAGTTTTAACCGTGTTCACCCTGTATAGTCTGTAAAACACGAGTCACTTGTTGAGAGGTTGACTCTGTAGTGTCTGTAAAACACGAGTCACTTGTTGAGAGGTTCACTCTGTAGTGTCTGTAAAACACGAGTCACTTGTTGAGAGGTTGACTCTGTAGTGTCTGTAAAACACGAGTCACTTGTTGAGAGGTTCACTCTGTAGTGTCTGTAAAACACGAGTCACTTGTTGAGAGGTTCACTCTGTAGTGCCTGTAAAACACGAGTCACTTGTTGAGAGGTTCACTCTGTAGTGTCTGTAAAACACGAGTCACTTGTTGAGAGGTTCACTCTGTAGTGTCTGTAAAACACGAGTCACTTGTTGAGAGGTTCACTCTGTAGTGTCTGTAAAACACGAGTCACTTGTTGAGAGGTTCACTCTGTAGTGTCTGTAAAACACGAGTCACTTGTTGAGAGGTTCACTCTGTAGTGCCTGTAAAACACGAGTCACTTGTTGAGAGGTTCACTCTGTAGTGTCTGTAAAACACGAGTCACTTGTTGAGAGGTTCACTCTGTAGTGTCTGTAAAACACGAGTCACTTGTTGAGAGGTTCACTCTGTAGTGTCTGTAAAACACGAGTCACTTGTTGAGAGGTTCACTCTGTAGTGTCTGTAAAACACGAGTCACTTGTTGAGAGGTTCACTCTGTAGTGTCTGTAAAACACGAGTCACTTGTTGAGAGGTTCACTCTGTAGTGTCTGTAAAACACGAGTCACTTGTTGAGAGGTTGACTCTGTAGTGTCTGTAAAACACGAGTCACTTGTTGAGAGCTTGACTCTGTAGTGTCTGTAAAACACGAGTCACTTGTTGAGAGGTTCACTCTGTAGTGTCTGTAAAACACGAGTCACTTGTTGAGAGGTTGACTCTGTAGTGTCTGTAAAACACGAGTCACTTGTTGAGAGGTTCACTCTGTAGTGTCTGTAAAACACGAGTCACTTGTTGAGAGGTTCACTCTGTAGTGTCTGTAAAACACGAGTCACTTGTTGAGAGGTTCACCCTGTATAGTCTGTAAAACACGAGTCATTGTTGAGAGCTTGACTCTGCTCGTGTGATCCTGGAGGTGAGGATATTTGGCTCGTGTGAGACGGTCTTCACGACACTCGCAACAGATTGCTGGAAACAAAGATAAAGTAAGAATGAGAGGGGCGTGGCGTTCCGACAGTTGGTCCTGTGTTCGTGTCCGAGAACTGCACAAGACGAGTCTTATACCAGCATTACGACTTACAAAGCAACCTAACCTAAAACAACACACAATACTACTTGCTAATACGTTCACAAACAAAATACAACCGTGGTTCGACTCCGGTATAAAATATCACCATGACATTGGGAGTTTGTATTTATCTTGGTGGTAAGTTAACGGTATGGGGTCTAGTTGGTGTGTGTGTTTATGAAATAACGGTCCCTCAGTTGTATTTATTTAGCACCACGTCTTACTACCCGTTCGTATTATACGCTTAAGTACAAATTAGGCTAATGAATTAGGAATTGGGAAGGTTGCATTTAGAGGAAGTGAGCCTGCATTTGCGTGGAGGGAGAGTGTAGAACCATTTAGTGAAAACTACCCCAGTTCCCCCGAACAAGATTCGAACTTTGATCTCCCCTTCCTCGGCAGACTGGCTCAACACGAAACTAGCGCGTTAGCTAACTATGACACCGAGGTGGATCATCAGTTGTATTCCCTGACCACTGAGCTACCATTTTGTAACAAGAGAGAGACTAACTTCATACTACACTCTTACATCTGAGTGGTAAGAGAGACTAACTTCATACTACACTCTTATATCTGAGTGGTAAGAGAGACTAACTTCAGACTACACTCTTATATCTGAGTGGTAAGAGAGACTAACTTCAGACTACACTCTTATATCTGAGTGGTAAGAGAGACTAACTTCAGACTACACTCTTATATATCTGAGTGGTAAGAGAGACTAACTTCATACTACACTCTTATATCTGAGTGGTAAGAGAGACTAACTTCAGACTACACTCTTATATCTGAGTGGTAAGAGAGACTAACTTCAGACTACACTCTTATATCTGAGTGGTAAGAGAGACTAACTTCAGACTACACTCTTAATATCTGAGTGGTAAGAGAGACTAACTTCAGACTACACTCTTATAATCTGAGTGGTAAGAGAGACTAACTTCAGACTACACTCTTACATCTGAGTGGTAAGAGAGACTAACTTCAGACTACACTCTTACATCTGAGTGGTAAGAGAGACTAACTTCATACTACACTCTTATATCTGAGTGGTAAGAGAGACTAACTTCAGACTACACTCTTACATCTGAGTGGTAAGAGAGACTAACTTCAGACTACACTCTTATATCTGAGTGGTAAGAGAGACTAACTTCAGACTACACTCTTATATATCTGAGTGGTAAGAGAGACTAACTTCAGACTACACTCTTATATATCTGAGTGGTAAGAGAGACTAACTTCAGACTACACTCTTATATATCTGAGTGGTAAGAGAGACTAACTTCAGACTACACTCTTATATATCTGAGTGGTAAGAGAGACTAACTTCAGACTACACTCTTACATCTGAGTGGTAAGAGAGACTAACTTCATACTACACTCTTATATCTGAGTGGTAAGAGAGACTAACTTCAGACTACACTCTTATATCTGAGTGGTAAGAGAGACTAACTTCAGACTACACTCTTATATATCTGAGTGGTAAGAGAGACTAACTTCAGACTACACTCTTACATCTGAGTGGTAAGAGAGACTAACTTCAAACTACACTCTTGTATCTGAGTGGTAAAAGAGACTAACTTCAGACTACACTCTTGTATCTGAGTGGTAAAAGAGACTAACTTTAGACTACACTCTTATATCTGAGTGGTAAGAGAGACTAACTTTTGACTACACTCTTATATCTGAGTGGTAAGAGAGACTAACTTCAGACTACACTCTTACATCTGAGTGGTAAGAGAGACTAACTTCAGACTACACTCTTGTATCTGAGTGGTAAAAGAGACTAACTTCAGACTACACTCTTATATCTGAGTGGTAAGAGAGACTAACTTCAGACTACACTCTTACATCTGAGTGGTAAGAGAGACTAACTTCAGACTACACTCTTATATATCTGAGTGGTAAGAGAGACTAACTTCAGACTACACTCTTACATCTGAGTGGTAAGAGAGACTAACTTCAGACTACACTCTTGTATCTGAGTGGTAAAAGAGACTAACTTCAGACTACACTCTTATATCTGAGTGGTAAGAGAGACTAACTTCAGACTACACTCTTATATCTGAGTGGTAAGAGAGACTAACTTCAGACTACACTCTTGTATCTGAGTGGTAAAAGAGACTAACTTCAGACTACACTCTTATATCTGAGTGGTAAGAGAGACTAACTTCAGACTACACTCTTATATCTGAGTGGTAAGAGAGACTAACTTCAGACTACACTCTTATATATCTGAGTGGTAAGAGAGACTAACTTCAGACTACACTCTTACATCTGAGTGGTAATAGAGACTAACTTCAGACTACACTCTTGTATCTGAGTGGTAAAAGAGACTAACTTCAGACTACACTCTTATATCTGAGTGGTAAGAGAGACTAACTTCAGACTACACTCTTGTATCTGAGTGGTAAAAGAGACTAACTTTAGACTACACTCTTATAACTGAGTGGTAAGAGAGACTAACTTCAGACTACACTCTTATATCTGAGTGGTAAGAGAGACTAACTTCATACTACACTCTTACATCTGAGTGGTAAGAGAGACTAACTTCAGACTACACTCTTATATATCTGAGTGGTAAGAGAGACTAACTTCAGACTACACTCTTACATCTGAGTGGTAAGAGAGACTAACTTCAGACTACACTCTTATATATCTGAGTGGTAAAAGAGACTAACTTCAGACTACACTCTTGTATCTGAGTGGTAAAAGAGACTAACTTCAGACTACATTCCTGTATCTGAGTGGTAAGAGAGACTAACTTTAGACTACACTCTTATATCTGAGTGGTAAGAGAGACTAACTTCAGACTACACTCTTGTATCTGAGTGGTAAAAGAGACTAACTTCAGACTACACTCTTATATCTGAGTGGTAAGAGAGACTAACTTCAGACTACACTCTTGTATCTGAGTGGTAAAAGAGACTAACTTCAGACTACACTCTTATATCTGAGTGGTAAGAGAGACTAACTTCAGACTACACTCTTGTATCTGAGTGGTAAAAGAGACTAACTTCAGACTACACTCTTGTATCTGAGTGGTAAGAGAGACTAACTTCAGACTACACACTTGTATCTGAGTGGTAAGAGAGACTAACTTCAGACTACACTCTTATATCTGAGTGGTAAGAGAGACTAACTAGAGAACTCGATGTTCCAGGTTCGATGCCACGTCTAATCTATTTAATCTGTTTCTCAGACGTTAGCACGTGTATTGTGTTTGTCTTGTTTGTAAGTCGATACTTCTATAACGCGTGTTTAAAAAGCTCATACAAAGTATAAGGACTGAATACAAATAATTATAAACCTATGTACAGTCCAACTTTCATAGAAAGGCCATTTAGAGGCTTCCAGTCACATTATTAACATTGTACTATATTATTATTTTATTTTACAGGTAATGATATCTGTCAAACGTGACAGTTGCCGATTATATCTTCTTACGTATGAATACATGAAAGTATATCTAGTAACTTTTGAGATTACTATGAAAATTCGGCTGTAACTCCGAGCCTTGGGTAAAAATGTGAAAATACCTTTAATCAACATTGACAATAATTCTTCAGGTGGATAAGAGGGATCCATAATACAACAAGGAGATCGTTGTAAAACAAGGGAGGATCGTTGTAAAACAAGGGAGGATCGTTGTAAAACAAGGGAGGATCGTTGTAAAACAAGGGAGGATCGTTGTAAAACAAGGTGATGTGTAACAGGGTAGGATCGTTGTAAAACAAGGTGAGGATCGTTGTAAAACAAGGGAGATCGTTGTAAAACAAGGTGAGGATCGTTGTAAAACAAGGGAGGATCGTTGTAAAACAGGGAGGATCGTTGTAAACAAGGGAGGATCGTTGTAAACAAGGGGGATGTGAACAAGACTTGTAAAACAAGGTGAGGATCGTTGTAAAACAAAGGTGAGGATCGTTGTAAAACAAGGTGAGGATCGTTGTAAAACAAGGTGAGGATCGTTGTAAAACAAGGGGAGGATCGTTGTGAAACAAGGTGAGGATCGTTGTAAAACAAGGGAGGATCGTTGTAAAACAAGGGAGGATCGTTGTAAAACAAGAGGAGGATCGTTGTAAAACAAGGAGAGGATCGTTGTAAAACAAGGGAGGATCGTTGTAAAACAAGGGAGGATCGTTGTAAAACAAGGTGAGGATCGTTGTAAACAAGGTGAGGATCGTTGTAAAACAAGGTGAGGATCGTTGTGAAACAAGGGAGGATCGTTGTGAAACAAGGGGAGGATCGTTGTGAAACAAGGGAGGATCGTTGTGAAACAAGGGAGGATCGTTGTGAAACAAGGGAGGATCGTTGTAAAACAAGGGAGGATCGTTGTAAAACAAGGTGAGGATCGTTGCAAAACAACGGGAGGATCGTTGTGAAAACAGGGGAGGATCGTTAGTGAAACAAGGGGAGGATCGTTGAAACAAGGAGGATCGTTGTGTAGGATTAAACAAGGTGAGGATCGTTGTAAAACAAGGTGAGGATCGTTGTGAAACAAGAGGAGGATCGTTGTGAAACAAGGGAGGATCGTTGTGAAACAGGGAGGATCGTTGTGAAACAAGTGAGGATCGTGTAAAACAAGGAGGATCGTTGTAAAACAAGGTGAGGATCGTTGTAAAACAAGGTGAGATCGTTGTAAAACAAGGAGGATCGTTGTAAACAAGGGAGGATCGTTGTAAAACAAGTGAGATCGTTGTGAAACAAGGAGGATCGTTGTAAAACAAGGTGAGATCGTTGTAAAACAGTGAGAATCTTCGCTCTGCCTGAAGCTACTTCCGGAGAACATCAAATAGTTTGGACTGAAATCTCTACCGGTGTTCACATGGACACAGACGTCAATCTCGTCTATCTGGATTAATAGTGAGGGGAGTCAGGTTGAATACCGGCTAATTCAGTGTATGCAAATATGATACACTTCCTCGTATACTACCTCTCCCTCCATTATAGCATCCTGGTTGGCTGATCACTATAAAAGTTTAGGATGAACATTGAAACACATTGCTATAAAGATTTCCACGGTAAGAATCTTCATCCAAAAGGTGTTTATGGAATATTATATTCTGTTTCTCCAGAAAGTGTTCGTTGGCTCGACAGAGCCCCCCTGTTGTACAATACTCACCGAGAACGTTGTAATGTTACAATCTGGACTAATATTAATATACTAACAAGTGTAGGCCTAGATGAAGCTGTTCCACAGAGGAGTGACGTCATAGTTAAAATCCAGCCCGCGACAAGGTCACTAAGAGACCTTCATATTACTATGACAACGCTTACATTCAAAAGGTAGCATTTTATTTCAATTATGAAACAGTCATTTCCCACCACGAGTTTGTCCATAACCCCCTCGGCCACTCGCGTGCTACTTTAGGTTAAGTCATCAAGCTCATCTTGTCAATTACTTGTCTCATGTCATTCTACGTTATTTGCCACGTGATTGTTTGGTTCGAGTTAGCATTATTGACGTTTATACTATAAACCTAGTACAAAATGTTTAAATATGACGAGTTTTCCAAACTCTACCCAGGTAAATGTAGGTACATTTCCCTTAACCACACCTTTCAGTTTCTTCCGTCTGATGAAATAGTCGCTTACAGTCATCACTGATACTAGTGAGTAGAGATAGTTGTTATAACAATTTGTTTAGAAATGTTTGTTGCGAGCGCCGTGAGATGTTTCCAAGTGGCAACTCTTCTGGCAGCCGTGCTGTGCTGGTAGTATACTGCCAGGCTCTTACCGCTCATTTCATCCTTCCTTTGTTTTGACGGTTCTACCACTCGAAAACGTTTGGTTAAATCGTGCATGGGATATAAGGAGATACAACATATTAGAGAGGGAGAGGGGGAGAAGTCTCGGTTGGCCAAGACGGAAATTTAAAACCCCTTCTTTCACCCTCTAGTAGGAGTCCAAGAGAGTGGATGGACATTATTACATTGGGGAGCAATTACTGTCGTTCAACAGGAACCAGTTCTGGCATTATACTTCCCCTGTTGTTTCAGGTGTATGCAACCGTGTTTGTTCCTGTTTAGGATTCCCTTTCCTTCACTGGAGCTAATGGATCCTTGGTTCTATTCCAAATGATGGCTTCAAAGAATATTTATTCGCGTGCCAGTATATTTCTAGGAGTTACCTTATTACCTGATGCCTGTGTTCCAAACTCGATACCTCTCAAGTGCAATATTTATATCCGGGGAAACGGGTAGCATGGGTTAGGGACCTCCTGATTCAAGTAAGTTCAACAAGTCAACTAAATACATTGGCTTATTTTTTTTTATCAAACTCATGTTTCATTTATACACATTTCATACTAAACCCGTACCAGGCGTGCAGGTGTCAGTCTCGTCTTGTCTGGTTCGCAAGGTAGTGTGGATGGGTGTTAAGATGTGACAAATAATAAGTTGTGTTGGTTTTCTATCACTTTCAAGACTCGCCGCTAGCCCTGGACACCTCTTGTAAGGAGCCGCTAAACACTATCACCTCTCTGGAGCGCTTTCCGCGGGAGAAATACAATACGCTCTACACTGGACTCGAACCAAAGGCCCGTGGAGCGAATTTGTTGGTTTTTAAATAAAGGAGTCCGCATTGTTTTCAACCATGGAAAGTGCAGCAATAAACTGTTATCCAATACAAGAATATCTCTCAAACAATTTTGTAGGTTTCTTGGTGTGTTAATAGTTGTTAATGAAGATGTGTTGTTACATTCGTTTGTATATTCCTGGCAAAGTATATATGTTCTAGGGTACATTCTATATGTGCTTACCTGATAACGAACACCTGACTCTGAGCAATCATTAGACACCGGAAACAAATTGTCTGAGCGGTAGACTCTCTCGCAGACATAGCAGACTCAACATTGTGACCCCCAACCAACGAATCGACCGGATAAAGTCAACAAGACATCAAATAACATATAAAATAATTGCGGCGGCAAGTTGTGAAGCGACGACCGGCCGCGGCAGAAGCTCAGAACCGACTGGAGTTGTGTCCCGGTCAAAGCGGGCAGGGGAGGGCTAGGGGCGCGCGCACCCTTCCAACACGCTACTGCCCGGTCTGAAAACATGTGGGGCTCGAAATGACGTCAACCACGCCCGGGTAACCATTATAAGCTCGGCTGGAAACCAAATACGACGCTCTTTGTTCGACTCCCGACTCCGTGAGCCGAACACAAGAGTTTGTAACCTGTGGGCGCTAGTTGAAGATGGCCCGTGGGAGATGTGTATCAAAGGGGTAGTATTCACGACGGGTAATAGGGCGTAGTCATCCTGGGCAAAGTCAAAGATTTAGAATCTAGAAAGAGATTACAATTTGTACATTGTTTTAATTATAGAAATGAATATGACAGCTTCGTGTCGTGTTGTGCCGCCATATATCCTAGAACATCTAGGGTGGAGCCGGGGGGGAATTCTAGAGTCTAGAGTCGTGTTCATGAATTCACTGGCTTGGGAAATACTCAACACCTTAAATAACATTATCTCCAGACTTAACCTAACACTACGGAGATTTGTTGATATCCCGATTATTTAGAAAGGTATCGAACATTACAAAACCTACTAACAACAATCATACCGGTGGCTGTTTCTACTAGATAGTAGTCAACAAATATACAATACTATTGTTGGCTCCTGTAGTGACGTGAGCTCAGCTCCTGACGTCAAGACTCCTGTTCACATGTGGAGCTGACTGTGTTGTAGGTTCACTGCTCGTCAGTGAAAGGTGGAGGGGAATGTTTGTTGTTGAAACTGTAAGAACCAGTGTATCTGGTTTCTAGATAGTCGGCAGTCGCCGAGGTTACAGGGTCAAGTCTGGTCAGATGGAGGTCATCATTGAACTAGGACTGAACTCTTGTATCCAGGTCTCTACAGCAAGGGCCACAGGCTCCTTGGAGAGGTGGTAAGTTCACTTTCTATCTACTTACATCGGTGGTAAGTCGACTATCTTGTCCAGCTAAACACATCGTTAAATCATCCAAGCTATGACGTAGGCTATATCATTTTATGTAAATATATTATTTTAAATGTTAGAATTTTAGAAACCAGTTTATTTTAACGTAAATTAAACCTTGTCTTCAAGAAGAATTTACAAATATTTTCAATTAACCATATCAGTTATAATAGCCATTTGTATAGCATTATATGTTATATAACCATTTAAAATATTGACACTATCCATGCTATATTTTGAACTGTGGACCCAAATATAAAAATAACTACAATATCAATTAGCTTAACTTTTTTTTTTTTTTAGGAAGGAAAATTTGAATTGGAACTAAATTCTTGTTCACTCGACACATTAAATAACATTGGCCTCGTAATGTGTAAATTAACCTAATTACATAAATAAGGATAGAGGCGTGTCCCACAATGTCTTCTATCGTTTTTGAGAAATAGTGACATATATTAATACACGGTCGTTTTGATGAGAGTCGATGCTAGCCAACATCTCGGAGAAAGATCTCTGGTTGGTCCGGTAGGTTCCTGTAATCAGGAGGGGGAAGGAATTAACAATAACCGGTCTGTGTCGGCTCATGGTCGTCCACAGAAGAGTATTCACACATTCAGACAAGTACCTGTGGTGAAGACACAACTATGGCTGTACAGTCACCGACCCTCAACATCACGTGGTCACGGTCTGTTTGTTTCCCGTTCCTCGTAGACACTCAATACGAAGACTGCATCAGGTCCCAAGCTGAGGGTCATGAACTAGGACAGAACTCTTGTTGTCTCGTGGAACTATTGGATACACTCTACAACAAGGATTCATGGGTCGGAGGCTCCTTGGAGTGCAAGGATCCTTACAATAACAAGACTGCGCCATTGTTCTTATCAAGACCATGCTCCGAGAACATTTCCGACTGTCTGAGAACATTCCTCTCGAACAGTTCAAGTGATATGGATAAAAAGTGCGGCCTTGACACCAAGAAGTCGATGAGGTATTTCTATATCTATGACATCATCGTAAAACTCCTGCTGTGTATGTTCGGGACGCTGTTCAACTGTTCTTTGATCGCCGTATTCTGCACACAACGATCCTTGTGGAAAGCCCTCAACATGTACATCGTGAGTGATCTGTTGGGCGATCAGCTCTTGATCGTGTTCACGTTATCCCTAATACTATCGATCTTATTTCCGAAGGACAGTTTTTCGCGAATGTCGGTATGTGCAGGATGTACATGTCCAGCTGGTTCTTGTGGATCACGGTCATGACCTACATGACGGTGGCCCTCAGTGTCGAGAGATACATCATCGTGGTGAACTGTTTCCAGAGCCGGGGGATGTCGACAGCGCATCGCACGATGAGTCGGGCCATTGTGACAAACGCCGCGGTCTGGATTCTGTCCTGTGCGGTGTTTACAGCCGTGTTCCTCCGCACACGCGTGGAAAACAATCGCTGCTTCCTCGCCATCACGGAGTTGGAGGAGAGAGGCTCTGTAAAGGAGTACGTCCACGTGATGCTGATCGTCGGTTGTCTATTTTCCTTCCCGTTCATGGTCATAGCCATCCTGTACGTCATCACCTTCTTCCACATGCGATCGTCAGCGATGGTCCTCGCGTCAGCTTGTATGCTCAGTGACGATGTTATCAAGTCCAGAGAAAGGACCGCCAACATGTTCATAGCGATAATAGCCATGTTTTTTTTCTGTCAGATTCCGATTAATGTGACCAACATATATGATCACGTGACCTTTAAAAGGAGAACTTTTATTGACAGCGCATATTTGGAGAAATTCACCCAAGTTTCACTTCAGATCCAGCAGTTTCACATCTGTGTTAATCCTGTCATCTTGCTGGTGATGAGCTCAGAGATACGCGCACACTTCTTCACTCTTCTAGGGGCCCAATCTTTGGTTGTTCCAACGACTCATAACAGATAGTGGGCCTTTCAATTACACCGCTATCTCACACTACATCACACTATCTCACACTATCTCACACTATCTTACATTGCTATAAAGTTTTACCAAACATTTCTATCAACTGATCAGAGTACTAATAACGTATTTGTGAACAAAGCTATTTTTTCTGAATATTAACACTCGTGTGATTTACGACTCAAACAATGAGGTCATCAACAGATTCTTCTGTCAGTAACTATGTGCTCGTCAGCTCACTCTATGCTACATACTGCACCAACCTACGAACATTCTCGAACATCCTTAGACGTGACATTTTTAACCATTGCTTCAAACAGTGAAAACTATTTTACTGCAGGAAGTGACATTTTATTTTCAGAATATCTGCTTCACATATTCAAGCGTAAAGTGGGTGTGATAGCTTAGTTCCCTGTTCTCTTAAAACATGTTCACTGGACCTACAACAACATGAACATGAATGATCCTAGCGAAGATCTGGCTGTCCTAGAAGACGCAAGGATACCGTGTTCCCCCAGGAGGTATGCAATGCGCCACATTATATGTGTTTTGATACTAATAAATCTGATAACTAAACCAACGTAGATTCTGATGTGACGTCATCGAATTTATTAAACCTTCTTTCCATTTGACACGTCTTATATTAAATACAACTAGAGCGTTGTTATAATAATAGTGCGAGAGTACTTTACAATATATGAGTGCTAGTTAGGACATGGTCCTGAGTTTGGAAACACCGTGCTAACACTTGTATAAATGTACAGATATTACAACCAGCTAACACCTGTATAAATGTACAGATATTACAACCAGCTAACACTTGTATAAATGTACAGATATTACAACCAGCTAACACCTGTATAAATGTACAGATATTACAACCAGCTAACACTTGTATAAATGTACAGATATTACAACCAGCTAACACCTGTATAAATGTACAGATATTACAACCAGCTAACACTTGTATAAATGTACAGATATTACAACAGCTAACACTTGTATAAATGTACAGATATTACAACAGCTAACACTTGTATAAATGTACAGATATTACAACAGCTAACACTTGTATAAATGTACAGATATTACAATCAGCTAACACTTGTATAAATATACAGATATTACAACCAGCTAACACTTGTATAAATGTACAGTTATTACAAGCAGCTAACACTTGTATAAATGTACAGATATTACAAGCAGCTAACACTTGTATAAATGTACAGATATTACAACCAGCTAACACCTGTATAAATGTACAGATATTACAACCAGCTAACACCTGTATAAATGTACAGATATTACAACCAGCTAACACCTGTATAAATATACAGATATTACAACCAGCTAACACTTGTATAAATGTACAGATATTACAACCAGCTAACACCTGTATAAATGTACAGATATTACAACCAGCTAACACCTGTATAAATGTACAGATATTACAACCAGCTAACACCTGTATAAATGTACAGATATTACAACCAGCTAACACTTGTATAAATGTACAGATATTACAACCAGCTAACACTTGTATAAATGTACAGATATTACAACCAGCTAACACTTGTATAAATGTACAGATATTACAACCAGCTAACACCTGTATAAATGTACAGATATTACAACCAGCTAACACCTGTATAAATGTACAGATATTACAACCAGCTAACACTTGTATAGATGTACAGTTATTACAACCAGATATTACAGTATCGTGGTCAGGAACTTGTAATTTGGTTAATTGATGCAAATTAAATGTTGGCAGCAGTTGAGATATTTAAAATACAAACTCGTCCCTTGCACTTTCAATTTCCTAATTTACTATCACGTGACTGTATCATTTGCCGAGATGAGCACTTTAGGTTGGTTTCTCCCATCAAGAGAGAGATAAAGAGAGAGGATGTTGGTGGGACACGAGCCTGAAGAGAGTAACTTCATTATGAGCAGAGAAGTGCCAGGTGTCTTTATCACTCTCTGACACTTCCATCAAGTGGCAGTGGGGCTCTGAAGTCTCAGGAGTCAGGCTCGCAATCTCTGTGAGGACTGAGGAGTGAGATATATGACTTCAATATGTCCTCTACTCTGTACAACTAATATGGAGGAACATCCTTTCAAACAGGAAGTCGTGTTAACCTAGCACCTAGAATAAAATATTTAGAGCTCTATCAACTAGACACACTACTGTTTAGTTTCTGGCTGTTGTTTTAAACAATTAGCATCTGAAGGAGGTTTATTAGGTTAAAACTATTGAACAAAACATGAGTGTACCATTTATAAAAACGTTCCCCGCCAACAAGATTTCTCCAAGACAGTAACAATATCCACTCTGGAGCTATCAGACGTGACAGTAACAATATCCCATCTGGAGCTATCAGACGTGGCAGTAACAATATCCACTCTGGATCTATCAGACGTGACAGTAACAATATCCCATCTGGAGCTATCAGACGTGACAGTAACAATATCCCATCTGGAGATAACAGACGTGACAGTAACAATATCCCATCTGGAGCTATCAGACGTGACAGTAACAATATCCACTCTGGAGCTAACAGACGTGACAGTAACAATATCCACTCTGGAGCTAACAGACGTGACAGTAACAATATCCCATCTGGAGCTATCAGACGTGACAGTAACAATATCCACTCTGGAGTTAACAGACGTGACAGTAACAATATCCACTCTGGAGCTAACAGATAATCTACCTAGCTCCAGTCAACCAACGGAGAAATAGCACCAATGTATCCCTAGAATCTCTCTTAACTCCACAAGGCAAGGGTCAGGGCCTGTTCTCTTGGTCCTCCTAGACACCCAATACAAGGACCACCTCAGGTCCCAAACGGTCCTCAAACTCTTACCTCATGAGTAGCTTGTGTGTAATTACCATGATGTGAGTGTAGGAATGTAATTACCATGATGTGAGTGTAGGAATGTAATTACCATGATGTGAATGTAGGAATGTAATTACCATGATGTGAGTGTAGGAATGTAATTACCTTGATGTGAATGTAGGAATGTAATTACCATGATGTGAGTGTAGGAATGTAATTACCATGATGTGAGTGTAGGAATGTAATTACCATGATGTGAGTGTAGGAATGTAATTACCATGATGTGAGTGTAGGAATGTAATTACCTTGATGTGAATGTAGGAATGTAATTACCATGATGTGAGTGTAGGAATGTTATTAGCTTGTGAAGTAGCATTAATAAAGAATCAATAACTAAATAACAATTCAGTTAATAAGTTAATTTATTACAAATTTCTTCAAATAATAAATACATAAATTAATATTAAATACCATTTTCTAAGACTATATGTTCGAATATGATATACCAATATCTATATATAATTGGGGGTAAAATAAACATTGGGATGTTCCTGTATACAGTAAGTCGATCTGACTCTTTGGGGCAGAACATATTCGATGAGAGAACAGAACATGAACTATAAAACACAAGCAAGTATTGTAAGTTACCGACTGGATACTTTGACAATATAGTTTATCAGAATCCCAAAAACCCAGCCATTACAAGATTATAAGTTGTATTTAACAATCTTATTAATATAAACAATTTTTCAAGTCATGACAACTGTTTTTATAAAGAGCTGAAGATATTTCAATGTTTTTTAAATCGTCAGAGTAGTAATTAATATATTTGAGTGTTAGCTGTGTTCCAGAGACTGATTACTTTGAATAGCTTAAGACAAACATAGTAGTGTAAGTAACACGGGACAAATGTTGAGGAAGAGTGGTTGGTGTCGCTATCCTCTGGAGTTGATCATGATCCATTGGTAGAAGGACGATACTCTAGCATATCCTGCAGGGTAGCCACTCGCGCAACCCTTGCTCGACACGAAGCTAACCACCCCTATCTGCACCAGCTGACCTCCATTGCGCATGATGAGTGGGCCGCCACTGTCACCCTGTGGAGAACCATTACATTCAGCTCAACAATACGAGACTAGAGCCTTGTTCCAGGCTGGCTCGCAAACAATTGACGGACTGGTCATTTTACTCAAGCACTACATCAACTACGCTAATAGGGAGGTAGAGCAGCCGGGGCTCGATCCCCAGTGAGGTGTGTACGTACGTTACAGGTGCTGCCCCCGGACACAGTGGCGCAGCACAGCGTGGAGTCCAGAATGATAGAAGGACTGTAGTAGCGGAGACACTCGTTGTTGGTGATAACCTTCAGGTCCGCGTAGTTCAGAGTGCTGCTCACAGAGTTCGTGTCTGAGCAAAAGGAGGTGACACTTAGAGCGGGGCTGTTCGCCTTAAGGAGGTGACACTTAGAGCGGGGCTGTTCGCTTAAGGAGGTGACACTTAGAGCGGGGCTGTTCGCCTTAAGGAGGTGACACTTAGAGCGGGGCTGTTCGCCTTAAGGAGGTGACACTTAGAGCGGGGCTGCTCACCTTAAGGAGGTGACACTTAGTGCGGGGTTGCTCGCCTTAAGGACGCGAGAATAGGACACGGTTTTTGGTCAAAATAAATCAAATGTTGCTTCAGTACAGACATAAGAGTTTAATCTTCTTACACGTGATATCAACAGATGTTGAATATGTGTCGTGATTATCGAGCATTTCCATGACAAATAGTCAACAATTGTTGATTAATATTTGTATCGTAATATTAAATAGACGTATCTACTGAAGCTGAAACATCATTTTCTCTAAAACTGGTGACCTTGACTGAATAACTCAGAGGTAAATGTGAACTCACAGTCTGAAGTCTTCCCAAAGCCGCTCACTTGGGCGGGGTAGTTTTCAAAGGAGTTGTATCCGGAGGCCAAACTGATCGTCTGGATGTATTCTGGAACAAAGCCATTGCAATACACACTCTGTAGTAACACTCGTGTATCAAGCCTGGGGGAATAAAGAGCCTGTATCAACAATGTGGACGTACGGTTGCTTTGCACTGGAGCTGGTAGTCTCAACAAGGCCACGTCGTTGAACAAGGTGTTGATGTTGAAGGCCGTGTGTTCGACCTTATGGTAGGTCATAAAGGACACCCGACCTTGCTCGCTGCTTTTCAGATTGGCTGCTCCCAGGTAGACCTTGAAGGAGCGGATACTGCGACAGACAGACAGACACTTCAGATCTCGTGGTTAGTAAAACCGTCTGGGATATTTCGGAAGGCCGGTTCGAACCATATCCACAAATATGTTTACATAATCTACTACCTCTACCAGAGCCAAGGCATAAACAACCAACATGTCATTTTGAATTATTTCCTGTTGCGGACTTACAAGGAGAGTAGCATTGTGGATCTATATCTTGTAGTCGCGTAGGAACTAAAAGCCATTCAAAAATTGCTTGGACACCAATTATTTAAAGATTTACTCCCTGACCCCAGTTCGCAGGCTAATAAAATTATAATCAAGTTTGCTCTATTAATAATTATATATTATTGATATTACAAATATTGGACTCGGCAATAATATTCCCTGCCACACCTTTGAGCTCCTCCATATAATTAATCTAATAATAAAACATAATAAACATAAAGACATGCATCATTATATGAGCCATAATTATATTATTAATGACACCACAAATATTATGTTTAATTAGATGACTTATTTTATTTTAAAGATGTAAGATAATTATATGTAAAGGAGATAAGCAGGATAATTGCCCCTGGACGTAGTCCACCTGCTGACTCTAAGAATAGCTAGTACTTGTGAGTGCAGTGTCCAGCCGTCAGCACCCATTGAGGCTTGATCAGGGACCCTCCACAAAAACCTCCCTCGTCCAACACTAGCGCTGCCTGGTGAGGGAACTGCCCTCTACTCGCAGACAACTGGTTCACTATCTTGGGGACAGCTATCTTCGGTGCGGCCGCTAACAACACACAGATGTTTGAGTTAACACCCTGACCTCAGAGCCAGGAGTGCCAGTGTGTCGCTCTCCGACAAGCAGAGAACTGAACGACTCCCCTCTAATTTCCACCCAGTCTCTTACCAACCATCCTGGCGTAGTAGTTCCTAGGTCTTAGTCCTTCTACCTGCAGGTCATTGCTCTGTCCCTGAATAGAACCTGGACTGTCTGGCTGAAGACCCTCCCCACTCACCCTGGCGTAGTAGTTCTTGGGCTTGAGAGAGTCCACATTCAGCGCATCCTCTTGCGCCTGACAGATCAGAACAACTCTCTTAGGTAGGTAGGTAGGTAGGGGACACATGTTCCTACATGGACTCTCGGAACAAATCTACAACGTTCAAACTTGACGGATTGTTTTATAGAAGCAGTTTCTCACCAGTGATGTGCACAAAGTAGCCAGCAACGTGCAGATGGTTAGAATGAACTTCATGACTGCTCAGTGGCTGCTCAGTGGACTGCTCAAAACAAGACAACAATCAGGGAGCTACACACAAATAGTATAAGAATGTACTTCCGACAGATCAAATCATCATCACTCGCTTGACTCGAGTGGGCTATTAGGGCCTGGACTGCACTAACTGGGCCCTTCAACATTCCTCAAATATCTTTGAATGTTCTGTTGTCAAGTCATGACTCTATCTGACAAAGACAGGAAAAATATTTCTAACCACTTAATTGGATTCCAGAACTGAACTTCTGAAAAAAACTTATTCCACATTACAGTGACTGTTAGTTCTCCACCAGACGTATTTCTAGTCTTGTCAACCAATATCCCTGTATACAGTGACTGTTAGTTCTCCACCAGACGTATTTCTAGTCTTGTCAACCAATATCCCAGTATACAGGACTGTTAGTTCTCCACCAGACGTATTTCTAGTCTTGTCAACCAATATCCCAGTATACAGTGACTGTTAGTTCTCCACCAGACGTATTTCTAGTCTTGTCAACCAATATCCCAGTATAAAGGGACTGTTAGTTCTCCACCAGACGTATTTCTAGTCTTGTCAACCAATATCCCAGTATACAGGGACTGTTAGTTCTCCACCAGACGTATTTCTAGTCTTGTCAACCAATATCCCAGTATACAGTGACTGTTAGTTCTCCACCAGACGTATTTCTAGTCTTGTCAACCAATATCCCAGTATACAGTGACTGTTAGTTCTCCACCAGACGTATTTCTGTCTTGTCAACCAATATCCCAGTATACAGTGACTGTTAGTTCTCCACCAGACGTATTTCTAATCTTGTCAACCAATATCCCAGTATACAGTGACTGTTAGTTCTCCACCAGACGTATTTCTTGTCTTGTCAACCAATATCCCAGTATACAGTGACTGTTAGTTCTCCACCAGACGTATTTCTGTCTTGTCAACCAATATCCCAGTATACAGTGACTGTTAGTTCTCCACCAGACGTATTTCTAGTCTTGTCAACCAATATCCCAGTATACAGTGACTGTTAGTTCTCCGCCAGACGTATTTCTGTCTTGTCAACCAATATCCCAGTATACAGTGACTGTTAGTTCTCCACCAGACGTATTTCTAGTCTTGTCAACCAATATCCCAGTATACAGGGACTGTTAGTTCTCCACCAGACGTATTTCTAGTCTTGTCAACCAATATCCCAGTATACAGTGACTGTTAGTTCTCCACCAGACGTATTTCTAGTCTTGTCAACCAATATCTCTGTATACAGGGACTGTTAGTTCTCCACCAGACGTATTTCTAGTCTTGTCAACCAATATCCCAGTATACAGTGACTGTTAGTTCTCCACCAGACGTATTTCTAGTCTTGTCAACCAATATCCCAGTATACAGGGACTGTTAGTTCTCCACCAGACGTATTTCTAGTCTTGTCAACCAATATCCCAGTATACAGTGACTGTTAGTTCTCCACCAGACGTATTTCTAGTCTTGTCAACCAATATCCCAGTATACAGTGACTGTTAGTTCTCCACCAGACGTATTTCTAGTCTTGTCAACCAATATCCCAGTATACAGTGACTGTTAGTTCTCCACCAGACGTATTTCTAGTCTTGTCAACCAATATCCCAGTATACAGTGACTGTTAGTTCTCCACCAGACGTATTTCTAGTCTTGTCAACCAATATCCCAGTATACAGGGACTGTTAGTTCTCCACCAGACGTATTTCTAGTCTTGTCAACCAATATCCCAGTATACAGGGACTGTTAGTCTCCACCAGACGTATTTCTAGTCTTGTCAACCAATATCCCAGTATACAGTGACTGTTAGTTTCTCACCAGACGTATTTCTAGTCTTGTCAACCAATATCCAGTATACAGGGACTGTTAGTTCTCCACCAGACGTATTTCTAGTCTTGTCAACCAATATCCCAGTATACAGTGACTGTTAGTTCTCCACCAGACGTATTTCTAGTCTTGTCAACCAATATCCCAGTATACAGGACTGTTAGTTCTCCACCAGACGTATTTCTAGTCTTGTCAACCAATATCCCAGTATACAGTGACTGTTAGTTCTCCACCAGACGTATTTCTAGTCTTGTCAACCAATATCCCAGTATACAGTGACTGTTAGTTCTCCACCAGACGTATTTCTAGTCTTGTCAACCAATATCCCAGTATACAGTGACTGTTAGTTCTCCACCAGACGTATTTCTAGTCTTGTCAACCAATATCCAGTATACAGGGACTGTTAGTTCTCCACCAGACGTATTTCTAGTCTTGTCAACCAATATCCCAGTATACAGTGACTGTTAGTTCTCCACCAGACGTATTTCTAGTCTTGTCAACCAATATCCCAGTATACAGGGACTGTTAGTTCTCCACCAGACGTATTTCTAGTCTTGTCAACCAATATCCCAGTATACAGTGACTGTTAGTTCTCCACCAGACGTATTTCTAGTCTTGTCAACCAATATCCCAGTATACAGTGACTGTTAGTTCTCCACCAGACGTATTTCTAGTCTTGTCAACCAATATCCCAGTATACAGTGACTGTTAGTTCTCCACCAGACGTATTTCTAGTCTTGTCAACCAATATCCCAGTATACAGTGACTGTTAGTTCTCCACCAGACGTATTTCTAGTCTTGTCAACCAATATCCAGTATACAGGGACTGTTAGTTCTCCACCAGACGTATTTCTAGTCTTGTCAACCAATATCCCAGTATACAGGGACTGTTAGTTCTCCACCAGACGTATTTCTAGTCTTGTCAACCAATATCCCAGTATACAGTGACTGTTAGTTCTCCACCAGACGTATTTCTAGTCTTGTCAACCAATATCCCAGTATACAGTGACTGTTAGTTCTCCACCAGACGTATTTCTAGTCTTGTCAACCAATATCCCAGTATACAGTGACTGTTAGTTCTCCACCAGACGTATTTCTAGTCTTGTCAACCAATATCCCAGTATACAGTGACTGTTAGTTCTCCACCAGACGTATTTCTAGTCTTGTCAACCAATATCCCAGTATACAGGGACTGTTAGTTCTCCACCAGACGTATTTCTAGTCTTGTCAACCAATATCCCAGTATACAGTGACTGTTAGTTCTCCACCAGACGTATTTCTAGTCTTGTCAACCAATATCCCAGTATACAGTGACTGTTAGTTCTCCACCAGACGTATTTCTAGTCTTGTCAACCAATATGCCAGTATACAGTGACTGTTAGTTCTCCACCAGACGTATTTCTAGTCTTGTCAACCAATATCCCAGTATACAGTGACTGTTAGTTCTCCACCAGACGTATTTCTAGTCTTGTCAACCAATATCCCAGTATACAGTGACTGTTAGTTCTCCACCAGACGTATTTCTAGTCTTGTCAACCAATATCCAGTATACAGTGACTGTTGTTCTCACCAGACGTTTTTAGTCTTGTCAACCAATATCCAGTATACAGGACTGTTAGTCTCCACCAGACGTATTTCTAGTCTTGTCAACCAATATCCGATACGGACGTTGTTTCACCAGAGTATCTGTTTGTAACCAATATCCGTTACAGTGAGGTCTCCACAGACATTTTACCTGTCAATCATATCCCGCTATGACGCTGACGTGTTATTCCAAAACCATTTACGGTATTTATAGTCTGTAACAATTAAACAAGTGCTGTTTAACAGAGTATTGTACTTGTCTTGTCTGAACATATCCAATAACATGATGTAGTTCTCCACCTTCGTCATTAACGAATACAACAACAGGACTTTGTTCCAGACGTATAGTCTTGTCAACAAGTACCCGATAGACGTTAGTTCAAGAACCCCACCTGTTGTTCCTGTCTCGTCACGCCACTGGCCCGCCCGGGACGTTTTATTACTGGTGAGATTGTCACAGTCAACATTGAGTCCTCTTTGGGACGAGCAAGGCTTAAAGGAGGAGTGTGCCCGCATTAGCGTAAAGAACCGGTGTAAAACAATTTAGGAAGAACATCCTCACTTAACCAAACCAGGATTTGGACCCCGATATCCCGTTATTGTAAGTCTAGTTTGTCGCGAGAGTGATGCCTTAGACCGTGAAACCACCAAAGTGGGTGATGGCTGATTTACATGTAGAGAACCCTCCCCCCTTACCCAAGTGTAAGTGGCCAGGATTTCAACCTACACCAGTAAACTAGGCTAGATGAGCTTGATATTTAGTACGCACGTCCACCAATGAACCTTCTAGAACCAATCAAAAACAGGCACGATCTTACACATGAGAAATAGTTTCATAGTCAAGTTTAGTTCAAACATTTCCAACATCTATATAACAATGTTGAATATGTGTTTAGTGTTTTGATTGAATGTTTTATGAATATAACATTTAATTAGTAATAATAGCTCATTAGTGTGGGCAGTATTAATCAAATTGGCATTGTCATAAAACTCCTAATAGTTTCATTTACTTGTTTTTTGTTTATCTGGAAACTGTCACTAACAATTCCCTCGACTACTTGTTACTTGTTAGATAACCCTTACAATTTCTAAACGCCACTACAGGGAAAGTCGTTATCTAATCATGGTTGGCCCTCGTTAATTAACTATATTTGGCATAGTTTAGTCTAATTACCAGCTTTGCAGGCCTTTAAGGGGGAGTTTTCACTCCACTCACAAAGCTCAACTACTATTTATATTTGTAGCCATAAAGCCACGTTTGAAATGACAAAATGTTTTGTTTCAGCCAAAAACAAATAAAAAGCTTCAGAAATGATAATTTTTGTTGCTATAATTTTCTTTATTTGGTTTTAATTTCCATTAGCATAGACAATTGCTTTGTCTCTAATGTTAAGTTTCTGATGTCGAGACAGTTTGAGTTGTTGGCTTATCTTGGTACAAGAATGTTGGGAACTATATTCATCACTTTATTAAATAAAACACTAGTATTTCACAGACTGCTTCTGGCTCCTACTAAAGGGCATCAGCTTCAGTCGGTTATTTGTGTATCAAATATTTACACTAAAACTTTATTGTGTTGCGGACAAGAGCTGTAATTTAATTCATCTCATCGTCTGTATTTAATTGAACATGGGTAGAAGGGTAAGCTTTGCATTAAGTTAGTTAATCATAATATCAGTTGACAACATATTTCTAAAAAAATTAATATACTGTTCAGAAATATAATATATTTTCTCTTTTACTTTACAACAAAGAAATTACAACATATTTGTTTAAAAATATACATCTATACAACAGTCATGTAAAAGGCAAATTATATCATTTATATGTTGCTTTTTTAAAAGCAAACAAAACTTTACAAATAATTTATTTTTTATCTTACCAACAATTTATTTTTCTAATATTTTCATGGTATTAAAATTATGTTAAATAAAAGCTATGACAGTGACCAATAATTTTAATTAAACAATTCATTACAAACTTAAACACACATTAATATCATGTTTTGGTGACTTTTTAATGTTTTTTATGTAAATATTAATTTAAAAGATGTAGAATCATAAATAAATGTCAGCTTCATACAGGAATAACTATTAGCACTGTTAAACCTAATTTCATATTAATCAATAATCATGTTAGTGCAAGAACACTTACAACCATGTCTGCTCCAACTCAAGGTAATATTCTAGAACACTTACAACTGTGTCTGCTTCAACTCAAGGTAATATTCTAGAACACTTACAACCGTGTCTGCTTCAACTCAAGGTAATATTCTAGAACACTTACAACAGAGACTGCTTCAACTCACGGTAATATTCTAGAACACTTACAACCGTGTCTGCTTCAACTCAAGGTAATATTCTAGAACACTTACAACCGTGTCTGCTTCAACTCAAGGTAATATTCTAGAACACTTACAACCGTGTCTGCTTCAACTCAAGGTAATATTCTAGAACACTTACAAATGTGTCTGCTTCAACTCAAGGTAATATTCTAGAACACTTACAACCGTGTCTGCTTCAACTCAAGGTAATATTCTAGAACACTTACAACAGAGACTGCTTCAACTCACGGTAATATTCTAGAACACTTACAACCGTGTCTGCTTCAACTCAAGGTAATATTCTAGAACACTTACAACAGAGACTGCTTCAACTCACGGTAATATTCTAGAACACTTACAACCGTGTCTGCTTCAACTCAAGGTAATATTCTAGAACACTTACAACAGAGACTGCTTCAACTCACGGTAATATTCTAGAACACTTACAACCGTGTCTGCTTCAACTCAAGGTAATATTCTAGAACACTTACAACCGTGTCTGCTTCAACTCAAGGTAATATTCTAGAACACTTACAACCGTGTCTGCTTCAACTCAAGGTAATATTCTAGAACACTTACAACCGTGTCTGCTTCAACTCAAGGTAATATTCTAGAACACTTACAACCGTGTCTGCTTCAACTCAAGGTAATATTCTAGAACACTTACAACCGTGTCTGCTTCAACTCAAGGTAATATTCTAGAACACTTACAACCGTGTCTGCTTCAACTCAAGGTAATATTCTAGAGCACTTACAACAGAGACTGCTTCAACTCACGGTAATATTCTAGAACACTTACAACAGAGACTGCTTCAACTCACAGTAATATTCTAGAACACTTACAACCGTGTCTGCTTCAACTCAAGGTAATATTCTAGAACACTTACAACCGTGTCTGCTTCAACTCAAGGTAATATTCTAGAACACTTACAACAGAGACTGCTTCAACTCACGGTAATATTCTAGAACACTTACAACCGTGTCTGCTTCAACTCAAGGTAATATTCTAGAACACTTACAACCGTGTCTGCTTCAACTCAAGGTAATATTCTAGAACACTTACAACCGTGTCTGCTTCAACTCAAGGTAATATTCTAGAACACTTACAACCGTGTCTGCTTCAACTCAAGGTAATATTCTAGAACACTTACAACAGAGACTGCTTCAACTCACGGTAATATTCTAGAACACTTACAACCGTGTCTGCTTCAACTCAAGGTAATATTCTAGAACATGCTCAGACAAGCAATTTAATCTCCAGCTTCTTGGGATGATATTGTTAATCAACAAAATTTAATTTGTATTCTGTTTATATTTTCAAATAATCAATTGCCACTGTGACATGTTTTGTTAGAAATACATTTAAAAACGGACATCTAAAATGTCTAATTTAGAAAGTTTCACTAAAAACAATACATAGATTTTCCAATTAAATGCTGCGACTTGTTTAATGCCACAATGTTGGTAACAATTTGTTGGCCATAGATAATTTATTTTCAAAAATGGACCAGATTGCTCCGGTGAATGCAGTCATTAGCTGAAACCATTGAGAAGTCTGAGTAGACCCATTAGCAGAAATAAAAATATATGTTTGATCAGACAATATATTTATTAAATGTTCACCCATTTGCTTTCTTACCACACCCAACACTTCTGGGCCATAGAAACCTCCATAGAGATACATAGACAATAATAATTGTTGTAGTGGTGTTTAGAACGTTTACAAAGAACAAATGATAATGGCACATGAAGTATTATACACACTTTGTATTTACATTCATAACTACTGGCTTTTGTTGTTACTACTACTATTACAAACAAATAAAATATAGGCACTATCATATGGCAGTGATTAGAACTTTTCAGTTCGTTTATGTAAAAAATAAGGATAATCTACAATAACAATAAATCACAAACAAAATAATAATAATAACTGTGTACTTCTAATTTGCAAATTGAAAAAAATAAAACACTACATTAGCACTTTTGTAATACAAGACCATGCAAGAATAGAACTTTAATTAAATTTCAAGTAGAGACCAATATTTTAACTTTTCAAACAAAGATTAATGTTTTTTTACTTCTAAATATATACACGGTGCATTTTAATTGGTGTCAAACATTGTAGGGGCGTACTTCCATCGACCAAACCTTAAGATAAGTTCATGTAAATATGTAAAATTAATAAGCAATCCAACAGAAGAAGTAATGCAACTATACAAGACAAAATTTAGTAGAAACAATTAAAACACAAGATTACTGAACATTTTATTACAACAACTGTTCAAAATGGTGTCTTGCTTCGATGCATTCTCTGAGCCTGCGTTCCATTCTTTGTTGTACTCTGTTGGACAAATATGGGGTGTTACATATTTGCTCGCATCCTCTCTTAAAATGTCAACCTCGGGTACAGGAGTTGAACAAACAGTGGCATTTAAATGCCCCAGAGATAAAAATATATTGGGTTCTCCTAACTTTAAGTAAGTGTTCTAGACCCATGTTTATATGAACTTATTTTAATCTGTGGTTGATGGGAGTAAGCCCCTAGAATATTTAACATCAATTAAAATACATCCTGTATTTTCAACTCATTAGACTTCATATAAGTTAGGGTTCTATTTTAACCAAGTCTACACAATCTCATTTCCAGATATAAACATTTGTCCTTAGGGTCACAGGGGCTAGGTCCCACCAACATTTTACAAATACTTCTTAACATAAACCAATTTTTATTTATCTATTTCTTTTTATTCTTTAAAATATTTTGGAATTAACACTAATATGAAGTAGAACACCATTCTCTAAATGCAGTGAATTATTTGATTTGGTATACAGTATTCAAATCAATATTATTAATTTATTGCTCTAAATGTGACACGAGGACTGTGCCAGCGCTAGAGTGACTGGATATTGAAGCTGTGACAGTCCCTCTCAGAGAAGCCACACCCAATGCGAGATGTCTCTCAAGGTCAAGGAACTATACCATTCCAGTGGCAGCTTTACACTAGTGAATGGGGCCAGCCTTAATGGCCCGCTGGATGATAAAGATGGTCTGTACGAGGTTTGGTTATTAAATAACCGGACTGATGCTCTACAAAATTACTCAATGGACATGTTATCCCTACACCTCACCATACGAATCTTCCACTGTTGGTAGCAATGTTTGAGGTCCTTTTCTGAGAGGCTGTTCATGAGCTTCGTAGCTTTCCCCTTCACAACATCAACATCCTCATGAACTGACGTTAAGACACAGACATGCCAACTTTTGTACAAGTAATATCATCACTTGGTAAGTTTAATTCAAAATCTGTACTATTTTATTCTTTCTGTCTGAATATTTGATTAGTGACTTTGTAATACTAGTAATTTTTAGAAATTAGGAAAACTCGAATGTATTTAATTTAATGAGTTAACACGTGTTGCTAAACATAATTACCGGCAATCTTTGACTGTCCCCGCCAATAATAGAGATCATGCATGCTCCACCACTGCATATGTTCACACATCGAGAGTATTTGTTGCAAGAAATATTAGTTATCAATTTACCAGTACCAATAAGCCTTCACAGTCTTTTCATTATTTTTAAAAGTTCACTCACTTGTAAAAAAAATTTTTTTTTTTTTTAATTGTCAATAATTGTTTAGTCCGTGCTTTCTCAAACTATTGGTATTTTACACGCACATCAAAATTTAAACTAATATTGATTATTTTTAATGTATAACTTTAACAATAAATAAAATTGAGAATTCGGTATTCTTTATAAAATGTGAACTATTTATTGTTATAAGACTTTCATTTTTATCAACAAGCCTAGATTATAAAAATAGAAATTTAAAGGGAAGTGCAAAATTTGGTGGATAATTAAAGTGTGTTTAGTTTTAATACGAAATTTGTTTTTCTGATATCACATCACAAATATCAACATTGTCTATTATTATTTAGCTGTAGAGGGGACATGTGATATTTGCTGTGAGACATGTGCTATTAGCTGTGAGACATGTGATATTTGCTGTGAGACATGTGCTATTAGCTGTGAGACATGTGCTATTAGCTGTGGACAAGCAACATTGTATAAGCCACCACATATTATTGTCTGCATCCCCCAATGTGTATTGTATTTTTATTTTTTTATCAAGTATTGTACATACTGGCGATATATGTGGCACGTCCATATTCAAACTAGGTTAAGATGGAGGTTTATAGCATTTCCAGAGCGACTTCACTTGGATTCAATACTGAAAGCATCCTCTTTTATTTTTAAATGACCTTGAACTATGATTAAATAAAGCTGGACTTAAATATTCCATAGATTACACATTCAATAATAAGAATAAGAAGAAGAATGACAGTTTTATAAATCCTTGAAAAAAAGTTAATTTCTTAAAGTTCACAAAACATTTCAAATTAAGTTATTCCTCACTTCAAACCAATTCAACAACTTGATAACAAAATATATTTAAATGTGTTTGTTTGTTTGTTATTTTTATGTCTCTGGAAAGAGAAATTTCATCTTCAACTCTTTCCAACCCAAAATGGCATTTCTCAGAAATATCTCCAACCAATAACAACATTTCTCAGAAATATCTCCAACCAATAACAACATTTCTCAGATATATCTCCAACCAATAACAACATTTCTCAAAATATACCCAACCAATAACAGCATTTCTCAGATATATCTCCACCCAATAACAACATTTCTCAGAAATATCTCCAACCAATAACAGCATTTCTCAGAAATATTCCATGTATTAAGTTCATATTTTAATAGGATCATAATGATAGGCATTAAGGAGAAAAGTAATTGTTCATTTATCTGAGATTATTTTATTAAAACAGTATTAATATTGTGGGATGGATTGTACAACAAAACAACATTGTATGCAAGTTCATCAAGGAATAGTTACTAATTGGGGGAAAGAATGTTTTAAACTACCCCCAACCCTATTCTATACCATAGTGACATGCAGCATGATATGTACAATGTAGCCAAACACCAGTGAGTGACATACGTGTTTCAAGATCCCAGCAGGTTTTGTTTCCAGTCTAGATTGAGGAAAAACTCCACTTTATACATTCCACGTGTGGATTGGCAAGACTGAGTGCAGATTACATTCCCAATGTATGTAACTTATTGACTTTGTTGGGTTTTAAATAATATTATATCTCATATTTAACACTGACCAGCGCAGACATGCTTGCAATTTGTCAATAACACTGAGTTTATATTTATCAACCTGTCTGTCATTGTTATGAAAGCTACTTCATTATTTTACAAATAGTTGGATACATAAAAATCGAGATGGATAGCTAATATTCAATCATTCTTATGAATACAAATTCGATGGTACCTACCTCATATTAAAAACAAAATAGCCTGAACTCTATATAATGCACATACCTTTTGTTATGAGCATTATATTAACTTATGTAAGTTTTGTCTGTTAAATTTAATAAGAAGAGTTGTTGACAAGTTAGTTTAAAATTCACGCGAATAGCTAACTGGCCAAACACTTATTTATATTTACATTTCATAGTTTTAATGATCTAATAAAACAGATCACTGTTAGAAAAAGCTGGGTTAAAACAACAAATTATACGGCTCCTGATGAAATACTTATCTTAAGTTATGAATTATTTTAACTATAATAGTTTAGGTCCACCATTCTGCATTTATACAAATGATCCATTTTTCAGAAGTGATTCATTGTTCCTTGTAGAAATGCACTCGACACATAAAATTAATAAATAGATTTAAAATAAATGACACAATTTCTTCTCAAACAACAACACCAACAAAAAATGAATGTTTCTATAAATATTTAACTCTAAGCTGGCCAGTAAAAAAAATATTTCCAATATATTTAAATATAAAAACCATCTTTCATATGTTAAGATATTTCCTTGCCAACAGATAATGGCATAGTTTACATTCCCTTCAAGAATAATTAGAGGAGTTGAATTGCCGACAAACAATGTTTGACGTACAAATATACACTAATAGGGTCGTGACAAGTTATATTCTATGGTGTGTCTGATTTTATATAGTTTCATCAGAGGCCTTTTAAGCCATCACGCTGTACTTTTATTTATTTTATTGATAATTATTACAAAATTATATCGACTGATTAAATAATGTCTATTGATCCTCATCTATTTACTTTACCAGAGCCAGTTTCACACTTTGCAGTAAGGTCAGTCAAAGAGAAGACAAATAAAACTGTGACACTTATTTTTACTCTTGTAATGAAACTATGAATGTTTTACAAATGTAAATCATAGTTTAATATGTCCTTTTAAATTTATATTTCTCAATGATATTTGTCTAAATCGTTCATCGACAAAAACAAGTGACCATTATTTAGGGTAGTATTATGTCCCCCTCCCCTTTTGAAGAGGCAAGAGGACAATTGAAACCCGAGAGTTTTCTGATGAAACCGTAATAGACACACAAAAGGACGGTCAGCGAAAGGTTGCGCAGTAGAGTGTGTTCCGTACAAACACTTGCGAAGCATCAACCCACGTCTTTGCCAGAGATCATCTTGACTGAGAGGTTGGTCGAACTGGCTCGCTACTGTCGACACAACTCACTCTGTAAGCTGGAACAATATCGGCTATTTTACACCCGAGTGATACTCCAGTAGAAACACATTTTTAAAACAATGTTAAAGTGTACCTCTGTGAAGCTAGAGGCCCCAGTCGACTACGGGGGCAGAACGTCTAGTTTGAGTCCCGTGTTGAGGTGTGGCCTGCACGTGCCACAGTAACCTCCGCACTTTCCGTCAACGACCTGGTGGTTCTAGGGGCGCCAGAGGACACAACGTTAGGTTAAGAACAAAACAGTGTGATCAAGTAGGTTAGCTATAAATAAAGTCAGGATCTTCTTAAGAAACTGGCTTTTAGCAAATTTTTGTTTTCAAATGTGAAAATTTGAAACTTCTTTAAAATCCATTTTTGTGAGCAAAAACTGAATTTTGAACTTAAATAAATTTAATGGACCAAGATCAAAACTAAAATGATAATTTGTGTGTCTAACTAATAATTAGCACCAAATTTACCAAATTTTGAGTTAATCTCGTATGAAAGGCTGTGTACCAAGTGTATCCCGACTTCTATATACACACACACAATCTTTAACTATACACACACACACACACACAATCTTTAACTATATACACACCTTTACTAACACACAAATCTTTAACTATATACACACACAATCTTAAATACAACACATCTTATATATATACACACAATCTTTAACTATCGAGAGACCAATGTACTCGTATGTTATTAGGGAACAATTTTAAAACGTATTCAATATAAGTGTTTTATCTTGGTTTGAGCAAAATAAACAACATTTCAAAATTTAATGTGGCTCATTTTAATCAACGCTCATTACCAAATGTGGTTCCCAAACATAAAGAGCCCAATTATCTGTGAGTTCTGAGGATGGCGTAAGTTCACCTTCAACCAGTTGATGGTGAGAGATGGTTGTGAACCGTGTTCTTGCCACTTGGTGTTGGGCGACACCACGAACCCTGTCCCCACGAGGTCGATGTTGAACCTGCCTTGAGGGCAGTTGTGTTTGCTGTAGCAATCTCCAGCCTCCGCGTACGCTACCCACTGTCCACTCTGCTGTTGCGCAAACATGTAGTCCTTGGCTGCAACATGAGAGTGACTTGTAAGCACTACCTTCATGCGTTCATACGTCAAGTCATGTGATCTGCAGCTATCACTTTTGATAGAGAATATCAATAAAATAGCACCAATTATATAAAATTATTATTATTATTATTATTACCGCGTCTTACTACCCGTTCAGGTTATACGCACTTAGGCTAATGTGTAATGGTAGGGTGATTGTGAGATGAAATGGAGGACCTACAGTTTAACGTGAGAATCCGAACCACGGTGGAGACCTGGCATTCCACACATTCACAAGATGTCTTGTCAGAGGTGAAGGAAGAGTTTGGTAATCAGATAAATCTGTGCCGGGACGAGGATTGAACCCCGACTGCCAGCACAGAAGTCTGACACCTTACCCCTAGACCACCAGGTCACCCAATTATATAAAAACATGTTATCAACGTTGACCGCAATAAGACATGTTTATATTTAGTAAAAGGTTCCTACCCCAGAATCAAACTGTGGCCTCCATTGCTCATGTTATATTCTGACAATGCATTCAACTAGAGTTGTGTTTTGACTTCGTTCGGAAAAAATAGTCAAGTTCAACAATAAGAGACTTCACAAAAAAGAGTGTCAGTTAAAAAGTAATTTATATTAACTTTTGACATTCTGAGCTGCTTGTACTTTAAATATTAATATCCATTGGTTAAAATTTATAATAATTTAGTTGCAGGTTATGATATTACAAACAATTGTCCAATAAAACATTTAATCAATAATTTTATTTCATAAAAAATGTTTTTATGGGCACAATATATTTTTTCAAGCAAATAACAATTAAAAAACTAGAACCTTAGGAAATTAATTTATGATAGACCTAAATTATTTTAAAACCAATCAACGTTGCTATCTTCCTCGTTTGGCAAATGAATTCCACTTGTGATTGTTTTTGCGGCCAATCATCATTCAGGCATCGACTTGAGACTCTACAATCTCATAAGATTAGTTCACGTGTGTTTACAAAGAGTGTTCGGGCTTGTTGGAAAATGACACTCACTGTTTACCCGGAGAGAGGTGACGTTGAGTCGTATCTTGCTGTACACCGTCAATCCTGCTATGCCCTTGGCATCTTGAATACAGTCGCAGTCATCCCTTCTCTCTCCTTGGTGAGGACAGGTGTCGGGGTGCTGGAGTCTGGAACATATCAGTGGCAGCACTGTAACGTGTCAACTGTGCTCTGTCCAGACACAGCAGTGTCAATCATGTGGCCAGTATACCTGCGGTTGTATATCTCTGCGTAGTTCCTGTTTTGTCCACTAGGGATAGTGAGGTACTCCTTGGGCAGGTTGCTGTCCATGTCGTAGCAGTAGATGGACACGTTCCTGCCTCTGATGTTAAAGATGTATTCCCTGTTCTCCTTTGTGTTTAGCTTCTGTTGGATCTCTAGACACGAGCTGAAACCACCTGCGCACAACACGGAACACAACTTGTATCAGGAGGACATGCTGGACTGGGACACAGGCAAGCCTAAAAACACTGTTGGGCATCATAAGCTACAGTCATAGATCTACTTTCATATATTCATGCATCAAGTCAGCTGTCACTTTGGATATTATTATCAATACATATAAAATAACAATAATCATACAGTAAAATGTTATAAATGTTGAACGCAACAAAATATGTATATTTTGTAAAACGCCCTTTCTGTGGAAATTGATCTGTACTTGTGGACTCACATTTCTTCTGAGGACATTTCCTCCTGTGTCTGGGCTTCAAGTCCTTGGGGCAGTGTTTCTTGTTGACCTTGTGACCATTGCGATGGTGACAGAACACGTCGCGCTTCTGTTTGCACTTGCCGTGGAGTTGTGAGCACTAGAACATCACACATTAAATACACGTGTTATCACGCTACAAAGTGTGGGGGAAGGAAGAGGCATATAAAATAACATGTTCACAAGTATTGTAGAGTAGTTGATAGTTTGGTCTGTGGCGATGGCTCTATAAGTCTCTCTGTGGCGATGGCTCTATACAGTCTCTACAGTGATGGCTCTATAAGTCTCTTTGTGGCGATGGCTCTATAAGTCTCTCTGTGGCGATGGCTCTATACAGTCTCTACAGTGATGGCTCTATAAGTCTCTCTTGTGGCGATGGCTCTATAAGTTTCTCTGTGGCGATGGCTCTATACAGTCTCTCTGTGGCGATGGCTCTATAAGTCTCTACAGTGATGGCTCTATAAGTCTCTTTGTGGCGATGGCTCTATAAGTCTCTCTGTGGCCATGGCTCTATACAGTCTCTACAGTGATGGCTCTATACAGTCTCTCTACAGTGAGAGATGGGAATGAGCATGACATTGCTCCAAATTAGGATTATAACTCAACAGAAACTAGACAACCCTTGTGGAACAACTTCCTACCAAGTTAAACTTGCAATAAGCACCATGTTTATTGTTCCATGGATCGATCAAGGTATTAGACAGTGGCATGGCAACTGAAATTAAATAAACTCCTCGGTAGATAGGCCATTGACAGGTACACATAATGTATCCATAACGAAAATGACGAAAAATTGTTAGTCAATGAAGCTTTTACTCAAAACAGTTATTAGTCACAAATTCTCTTGATGTCCTGAACTGAAAACTACTCAACTGTAGCTTGAACTGCCTCACTCTGAGGTTTGACTCTGAACGTGAATAATGCGAGAATCAAACTACTGCTCACCCGGCCAGTGCCAGACTAAACTGCCAGTATCTGTGTGTTCTACTCTCCAGGTAATGGTTGGTCTGGTGTTGCTTCTACTCTCCCCGGGAATCTATTGACTCTCTTTGACTGGGCCTTCTCAAACACTGAAAATAGTCTCATCTACTTCTCTGGTCTTCTACTCATCCTCCATTCCAACTTTACACCTTGTGTGATGGTTGGTCGGCTTCCCTCCTCTTGCTTTCCTAGTCATGTGTTAAGTTTGAGGCATATAAAAGAGGTACCTGGTCTGCATATTACATCGTTCTTGAACACTGACCTGATCTTTGTTTACCGCCGGAGGACCAACCACTCTGGACTATGGTGGACTTTTCAGTCACCATGGGCAGAGGAGAACCCATAGCATTCCGCCGCTCCAAGGACGATATATCGTCTGGTATTATAATTATATCTACAACATGCTGGTTTCCTAACTGTTCCTCTTTGGTAACAGTAGGTTTGTAAGTTTGAAGGGTGTTTAGTATTGCCTTAATTTCATGAGTTGTAGCTCTAAACCTTAACTCTATTCTAATATGTCACTTTACATCTGTTACGTTTGTTATGACGAAGCTTTGTTTTGAGTTACATCACTCAGCCTCCTAGTTAGCTCGCACAACGCCCAGACCTTGTAGCGTGAGATTGGTTCTGTAACTGGGTCATTTGTTCCTTGCTAGTTTGGTTGTCTTTCTTGGTAACCAGCCTAAGACTCTCTGATGCGGCCAGGCATGGCTAGAGTGTTTGAGTATACCATTTTACAAAGTTTTTATGGTTGCCATTATGTAACTTGTCCTGATAGTAACTGCTGCTCGGGGTCCTAATTGGGATATTGCCCAAATTTGTTTGTTGAAACAAGTTAATTGCCCACAGCCTAGGTCTCGACGTTTGCGTGCTAGGCTCACAAGATTGTCGAGTTAAAGTTCTAGGTAGATGTCAACTGTAAACCTTTTCTTATTGGGTAACTTTTTGGAGAGGGCTTGGTCCTGCTTGGTTTTACAATAACTCGGAAAGACGATCTTTAGTAGCTAAATCATTGAGTTTCCTTACCAAACAAAGTGTACACATTTTGTTGCGCTGATTATCCTCCTCTTATCCGAATCATTTCCCATTTCTAAATAGTAACTTTGTTTTCCCTTAGTAGGGCAAATGTAACTTTGTGTAGCATGACATATCGAGTTGGCTTGCTCTCTGAGGAGATACTAACTTAATCACTGTTTTGATTCGGTGGATTTGTCCGCCAAACAACTATTAACTATGTTTTGTACCTTGTTCAATATCTGTTACTCTAAGTTATCTAGTTTATACTCTGGGACATGAGATAAGATTAATTTATTAGCTAAAGTGTGTGCACAGAGACCACAGTGACACTAAACGTAATTCTTTAACTTGTCACCAATAAAATATGGTTATGTTAAATTACCCTAATTCTGCTTGTCCGTGCTGTATAAACCTACCCCGTCTTTTCCATGCTTGTCATTAGCCTAGTCAGGTAACATCACTCACAGACTGCCAGTCTCCAAACGACCAATGGAACTGCGCCTGGCAGTCTCCCGCCCTACATATCTGCTGTTCCAGAGGTCTGGTCGTGTGGTTGCAACTGCTCTCCTCAGCTACAGGGCGAGGGTCGGGCCAGCCGTTCACTACACGGTGGCAGGTGACCGAGCGCTTCTGGTGCCCCACGCCGCACGTTCTTGAGCACTGGAGGGCAACACTCGTGGTTATAATGGGTCTAGTTGGTGACCTGGCGGTCTAGGGTAAGGTGTCAGACTTCTGTGCTGGCGGCCGGGGTTCAATCCTCGGTCCCGGCAAGATTTATCTGATTACCAAACCCTTCCTTCACCTCTGACAAGACATCTTGTGAATGTGGGAATGCCAGGCCTACCACCGTGGTTCGGATTCCACGTTAAACTGTAGATCCTCATTTCATCTCACAATCACCCTACCATTACACATTAGCGTAAGTGCGTATAACCCGAACGGGTAGTAAGACGCGGTGCTAATAATAATAATAATATAATGGGTCTATCATATCCACGTTTTTTAATATACAGATTTGAGAGAAAGTGGATTTAAACCATCTCAAATTCAAAATTCAAGTACAAATGGTAAATAAAGGGCACAAATTATTATTTGTTCTAACTTTATTACCTACTTCCACATATATTTAAACATTTACAAACTTATCCTTTACTGAGACACCAGGAAATCCTGAGCTATCCGACATATCCCTGAAGGAACGGGATAGGAACGAGCACAGAATGGCATTTACAACAACGAGAGTAACACAGTTCACACTTTACACTGCTGCCACTGGACTAAAGAGTGATGGCTGCCTCTTATAAAATTGATTGTTACCGCCCAATCCCCCGACCTAGTTTCATTCTATCAGAGCTCATCAGGGAGGAGTGTGAAAAGCGCAACACAACTTCCTAAAAGAGGAAGACCAAAAGGGAGATAAAGGAAATTGGTAAAGAATAGTAGGACCCTTAGAGGAACATGTAAAAGGAATGACTAACATAAAAGGCAAGCACAGGAAATGGATAAAACGCTTTCCTTTAAGAAATATATTATTTATTCTGATGAAAGAATTATAAAGTTGATGATATAATTTGGTAAACAAACCTTTGATGTCATAGAGCTTACATTAGTTATGAAACGTCATGCCAAATATATTTTGTAGAAGAAAGAGAGTTAAACTATTTTAATTACCAACCTCAGATATATATCCCAAGAATGCTTATAAAATAAAGTGTTATGTAAATATAGTGATGCAATTATCAAGTGTTCATTGAATGGAATATATATAAAATACCAGGCCATGAAGCCCACAGGGAAATGTTTGGTACATGCAACATGACAATACAAACATATTGAGCGACACAAGTCCGTGGATGTCCCAAGCTGTAAATGAAGCAAAGTTAAGATAGTTCCAGATAAATATGTCATTACGTTTGAGTTGAGGGATGCTATTTATTGCTGGAAGATGCTTTTAACAAACTTAAAACAAACATAATTTCATGTTGCTGAAATAATACTAATATTATCATGGAACGAAAATGGGTGAATACAGTCAATAGCATAGAGCATTATGTTATGCTCAACTTTTTATCTTGGATAATCTTTAGTTCTACTGCATTTTCCTGGTTATATAGCCCTAAATTACCTGCATTTTCCTAGTTAGATAGCCCTAGTTTTCCTCCATTTTCCTGGGTAGATATCCCTAAATTACCTGCATTTTCCTAGTTAGATAGCCCTAAATTACCTGCAATTAATTCCTGTTTTATAGATAGCCCTAAATTACCTGCATTTTCCTAGTTTGATAGCCCTAAATTACCTGCATTTTCCTAGTTAGATAGCCCTAAATTACCTGCATTTTTCTGGTTAGATAGCCCTAGTTTGCCTGCATTTCCCTGGGTAGATATCCCTAGTTTTCCTGCATTTTCCTGGTTAGATAGCCCTAGTTTTCCTCCAATTTCCTGGGTAGATAGCCCTAGTTTGCCGCATTTACGTTGTGTGTCAAAGGGGTAGCCCTAGTTTGCAAAGCAAGAACTCTGCTTTGTGCAGCCACATTGTCTATTTTAACCATTGGTCATTGGTCATTGAAAGTAATGTCCTGCCTCAACTGTTATCTGTTCCGCTGAATATTAACAGTCACGATGTTTATAATTCTGAAGGATCTCCAGAGTAAATATTACTACATAGAGAGTATAGCTCCCAGCAAAAAAAATCCCAACAATCACATGAGCCTCAGTTAGGATTAAGGAGTAAAAGTTAATTTATTATGGTTTAAATTTTTGTGCGTGTTTGGGATCATATAAGGCTCTATATTCCCTCAAAGTATGTCTTAAGCCTAAGAGGAGCTTATTCTTATAAAAACAAGATGATATTTCGTGCAAGACACCACAGAGGACAGATAGACAGTTGATCAGAACAGAAAGTGATATCCACCAAAATAGAGCGAAGCCCCATCTGTGAAATGAAGAACATTAATTATGTTGATGACTGAAGAACATTAATTATGTTGACTGAAGAACATGTGTCCACATATTTATTGAAGTCTGAAATATGAAACCAAGATATGTAAAACCTCATCTGAACAAACATCGATCATTTTGTTACTCAGAAACGTTGTCTGACATCAACTTAATGTTTGTAATATTAGATTGATAGGTCGTTTTAAGTATTTTCAAGACTGATACCAAGAGTCACAATGTTAAGCCTACGCTTGAAATAATTTGTAATTGACAGTGATGTCTGTAATCGAAAGGAATCAAACATTTCATTTTCCTTTAGTTAAAATATAAACAAACAAAACCATAAAGTAAGCACACAGTTAATGTGATGAAAACTTCCTAACCAAGACAAAGTTTAGTTTTCTGTAACCTTATAAACTTGTTTTTTTTTTAAGATTCAAATCTGGATTTGAGATTTTAAAGTAAATGTTAGGATTAGAATTTGATATATGGAATTGGGGAAAAAATATATTTAACCCATGTAAGTTTTAGAGATCAACTCATTTAGATTTAATAACATATTTTAAAATATATAATACCCATACTAATGTCATAGAATTTAGAGGAAATGTACCTGAATTTGCGTGTAGGGAGAGTAAGAAACCAATTAAGGAAATCCACTTTCAGTATACTTGCTTAAAGTAGTTAATGAATAATAAATAATGCTAGTAATTAATTCCAATCAATTATAGTATCTGCTCAAATGTGAGGGTTTGTTCAGTCGAAGCTTTACAATAAACACGACGCTCTGACAGAAAAAGCCAAGACGAAACACGAAGCCGCATTCTCGACAAGGACAGACACAAAGCCCTATTCTACCAAGGGACAATACTGGAGCAAAATGTACTTTTTATTAGTGAAACTACAACTAAGAGTGTGTCAGGCTGTCATGACAGACCCGTCAATGCTCCACGATTTCATTCTTTTCAGTGAGTTAATATCGGAAATATCCAAGGATGTTGAAATAAATACAATCCAATGCCTGATACCGGTACCGGTAGCTGGTTTTCATTTCCCAAAGCGCTATTGCTAGGATTTACCAAGACCAGCGTTTTAAAGTGAATATCTTTTAACCAAACTGCCATTTTAAAATTACAAAGTTCGTAAGTCAATAACATTTATAATTATTTTTCTACAAACTCCTTGAATTTAGTTCAATTATATTTTCTAATGCAATCAAGAAATATTTTAATTATAAATATGTTGTAAGCTTGTTTTATTGTTTTAAACTAATATGCCAGTGAAAATAGACATTTTGAAATAACCAACATTTAGTTGAGATTGTTAGTAAATGCATGGATTGTTGTATCCATATTATTTAGAAATGTAATCCACTAAAGAGCTACCTTGTTATTTCCTGTATTTCAAATACAAATATAATTTCAACCTTATCCAATATTTTGTGAAATAATATTCCCCGAGAAGTCTAAACTTGACGACAGCCTGACACAACTACACAAGGGTGGGCCTAAGACCCTAGAAACAAAATGGCCACACTCAAGGTAAACCCAAGCCTCCCTCGCAAGAGAATAGTAAATGTACAAAACTCTGCAGCGAGGTTGCAGTGTACCTCGGACCACTCCCCTTCTGACCAAGTGAACGGACAATCAAACTTTCTACAGCCGCGCACAGAGCGTGGCTGAGCGTGCTGCTGACAGTACTGGTCATGGACCCTCCACTCCCCTTTGACGCAGTGGACATCCCGCATCCTCGTCCCTTTCCCGCAGTGTTGGTGCACTGCAAGAGACGACAACATCGAACACAGGACACAGAATGTTGGGGGACGTGCTACCAACTAAACCTCCAGCTCTGTAATGTTGGCACAGATCACATTGTATTCGTTATCAAGCCCACAATATAGTTGACAACACAGGCGTCACTAACAAACGAGGCTCTCTCTCGTCACTTTGACGCACATGTACTGATTACACTCGTGTGGTAGAGATGATAAGGTTGAATTTAGAGGTAGTGTACCCCCAGTAGATTCAAGCATCGGCAGTCCAATCTTTTGCGAGAGTCCCATTTAATCACTGAAGAATTTTATCAAACAAGATAATCTTAGTACCGTCAAAGAAACAGTTAATTGTTTTATCAGAAAAAAAATCAAAATTCCACATCTTGGAGCAATGCGTAACTGAACTAAGATAACTTTTGAGAGGGCTAATATAACTGATTCAGTTATCAAAGTATTAACTTGTGCTACCGGTATTCAATTGGTAGTGGGTATTGATTTTCTAGTTTAAATTGAAAATAGAGTTTGTTCCATCCCACCTCCATAAATAAAAGCTACCAACGCCTGTGTTTTACAAGTTTATTATCTTAATTATATTAATCAAACATTGTTAAATAGTTTAACATTTTCCCCCTGAAAGTTTACTACTATGGATAAATACATGTGAATGTGATTTGTATTTATTTGAGTTGTTGAGTGTGAACTTATGTGACAGGTTATAAATGATTGTCAGAGCTAGGTACATGGTTAGCACACCTGACAATCTGAGGTGAAAGCTAGTTAGATGATTTCATTATTTAAGACTAGTTAAAAGAGAATGCTGTTTCCTCACCGGTCCCCATCCCCCACTCCTCCACTTGAACTCCTTGTGTCCGTCGTTGCTGCTGACAGAACAAGACGGGAGGGCTGGTTCGCACACCCTGAAGTGAAGGGGTCTCTGGGCGCGCAGACATGCGCTGTCCGGCAGACTCTCTCCCCGCTGATTCTGGCATCGGACCTGCCGATGTTGGTACCCACTGCCACAGCTGCGATCACACTAGAACAGGGTACGGGTACCATGTAGGGTAATTGTGATCTGTGACAGTAGATAATTATAACGGTTTGGTCATTAGTGACATTTGAAGCTTGATCTTCAACTGTTTTGTGTTAATTGTTAATAGCTTATGGCTGTGTGACAACAGATTAAAGCAAAACCATCAATAAAACACAAGTATTTGTTTTTATGTTTGGTGAATTTTTTTTTTCTTGCCATTTTAAAAAGTGATAGTCCCACAACTCCCATGCAAGATATTTTCTCAGTCTTCCTCAAAGAGAGACTCACTTGTCTCTCAATATTCCTCAAGTGAGGACAGCTATGAAGATGGTATTTATTCATGTGAATCAATCCTACCAATATCAAGGACGGAGCAGGGCCGCCACAATCGTAAATTAACAAGTACAGGCGATGGACATACCTCTCCCCAAGCGCCAAAGTTCCAAGTAGGGCACGGCTCCATGTTACACGGCACAGTGTCCCTGGGCCTCTGTGCGGAACTGCAGTCGTCCACACGGCAGCTCACCATTCTCCGCTGGACTCCGCCCCCGCAGGTCTTGGAGCACTGCAACACACGTGACGCGATATCCAGGCACTATCTACAGGCGGGTTATGGTATGAAAACACAGACATATTGTGCTGTGGCCAACAATGATAACAGTTTACTATATTATTATTGTTATTTTATAGCAGCCCACGTGGCTTGACGTATGAACCTATCAAAGTAGAACTAGTAGTGTTACTAGCTGCGAGAGGTTATATCATATGTCTTTTCCCATCATTTATAGCTTACTCTAGCTAACCATCATTATATCCAGGTATATTTTATTAGTTAGGTAGACCTTTGATTCAATGCGTTCTACTCGTGTTTTAGAACAACCTCTGTGAGATGTTTGTGTCGAAGATGAATCTGGGCCCAAGTTACCCCCCAAGCTGTAAGAGGGAGCTACTCACAGGGCTCCCAGTTCCCGAACTCCCACATCCCAGCGACATCAGTCTGTGTGGGGTGAGGGACTGGACACTCGGTCTTCTCACAGACCCTCTCTGCGCTCGGCTGCGCCAAACCCAACTCGGTGCAAGAGTGCATGTCTTGTAGCTCTGTGCCTGTCGTGGAGTCTATACAGCTCACCTTGCGCACTAGAACACCCTGCACACACATTCCATACACTAACATTGCATGCAAATATAAATACACTTCCTCATCCCTAACACATTTGTGTGACATTAGTGAAACAAAGTTACAAAAAAAAAACTAAATTGTAATTAAAATATACAATACAGAGAAAAAAGATTACTACAAATGTCAGAATAAACATTTGTATAGGTTGGTAGAATGAAGAGAGGATGTAGGTTGGTAGGACTTGGAGGGAGAAATATCTAATCAGTAATCACATGACTATCAATCCTTCTCTGGGGCCATCAAGAGAAGAACACTATGAAGCCACTATCAATAATATAGGGAGATTATTTCAAGCGTCCCCCCAAGCTCGAAACCACACCTTGCCGCAAGTAACGGAGCAGGGCTGCCAATCCTCCACACTCCAAGCCACACATCTCGGCAAGAGGCAGGGCTCGGAGCTATGAGGCTCCACTAGTCTGGAGCAGTGGTGACTGTCTGTCTGTCTCTCCAGCAGTTCGTCGTAACAAACACCACCCTGCGCTTCACACCTTCTCCACATGGTGCGCTGCACTGTTAGCACAAACCGCAAATGCAACAAACCATTTTAAATATATTGGTTATTGAAAAAATAAGGAAATATAAACTTCTTAAGTTAAAATTGAGTGAAGAATCCAATGCACAAAATAAGGTGATATCTTTTTTCTTCTGTTGTAGGAGTCGTAGATTCATCGAAAATAAACCAGTTTTTATATTTAGGTCTTATTGCATTTATCAAATGAAATACCTGAGTAAATGGAAGAAAGTAACTTTACATAAATTTCCCCGGACAGCAAATACTTTGTTTTAATCAATTTAAATATGATACAGACCTCTTTTAGCCACAATCTAACGTGCTTTAGAAAGGTCTCGATGACTGTCCAAAGATGGTGGCGCTAACTCAATTTGAACTAAAATTTGACTTTCTCTTCCCTCCTGTAGCCTTCAAATTAAAATGGAGTAGGTTATGATTTTCCTTCTCTGTTTTCTTCCATTTTTTGATAAAGGCAATAATGTTGAAATATAAGAACGCTGTGTGTCATCACCTGATTGATGGCAAATTCTTATTTTGAAGACAAAGAAAGAAGATGTCACCTTTGTGCATCGGATTCTTCACTCAATTTTCACTTTATTAGTTTATATTTCCTTATTTAAAAAAAATTCTTTTTGTCAAATATATTGGTTAGTTAATGTTTATTGCTCCCCACCACAAGTGAAAACCTGTTTGTCTGTGAAGTAACACAATGAGATCCATCTAACAATGTCGAAACTAAACATAGAACTAGAAACTGACTTAGAAGAATGACTTTCGTGTTGTGTGAATGAATATGGTTGTCAATTCAACTGAGCACCTACATAGTGGGAAACATTTAATATTGCACATTTATAGAGCTATTGAAGAATGTTATTCTCTTTATTTTGTTAAGGTGACAAATTACAAAGTAGATACAATGCTGCTGGTGTAAAAATGGTTCAGATTAGATAGTACTAAACAAAAAATACCTAAATAAGACCATCCTCCTCCACCACAAAAGCTTCTTCACATTTATTTGATAACATATAAAAATATAACTAATGCAATTTATTTGATACATAGTTTTACTAAAGTGTTTCACTGTGCTAAGGTGGTATTACCGGCTCCCAGGCCTGAGTCTTCCAAACAACCCGGGCCCTTCTGTTGGGGGGGTTGTATTGATCCCCTAAAGGGCCTCCCTGGACAGGGATCGTGTTGCTCTCTTCGTCCCCGTGGGGGATGAGGTTATCCGCTGTGTCTGCGGTGGGCAGTAGACTGTTGCGCTGGTCGTGAGAGAGTCGAGAGTTGTCCAGGTCATCCAGGGACACTGAGGTCGTGGTGGATGTTGACGGGAACATCACAGTCTGGACAAAAGAACATTGGAAAGTTGCGGATTGTTTATTTTTTATAAGTGGTGTTTTTTACTAGCATGTTTTTGGTGAAATAATACAGCTCAATTTCACAGGAAGAACCTTATTTGACACAAGTTACTAGATCTAGTTCCATGTATTCATACATCAAGTCATGTGATCTGGTGCTGTCACGTTTATCAATACTTATAAAATAACAATAGTAATGTGTACTGACGTGTGTCTCAGGTGGACAGTACTGGACCAGACAGCTCTGACTATCGACAGGCCTGTTCTCGGCCAGACAGGACTCATCGTTGACCGCACTACCGTTGATGGAGAAGCAGGTGACCATCCTCCTCTGGATCCCAGCACCACACGAGGCCGAACACTGTAAGACAACATATCTCAAGTAGGTGCAGGGTAGGATTATATGTCCTACAGTATACAAAACATCATGGTATACATTAATAAGATATAGTTATATAGTTTTTAAAGAGCGTGTACAGTTCAATAATAATATTAACAACCCAAGACAAGATAGAAACAACAAATGACCAACACAACAGAATCTAGAGAAGAAAATTCACCTCAACCTATTTACTGAACACAACAAGAAAGGTTTAGCGCTCTCTGAAATAAATGTTAGTGATTATGAATTCAATTAATATTGCAAGATAAGAAATACAAGTCATAGAGACTCGTGCCTGAATACCGACCTTGAGCAAGGTACAAACCTGAGGGTAAAACAAGGTACAAACCTGAGGGTAAAACTAGGTTCAAAGGGCCCAGAGTTTGTTCCCTGTGACTAGCAATAAGGAATATAAGCTATACGAGAGAAGATCAAGAGAACCAGTTGAAGAAAGGGGAGTTTATTTGCAACATGTTGCCCTTACCTGCTCCCAGGGCCCATCCCGCCATTGGGCGCATGGCTCCATGGAACACAGCTCCTTGTGGACGGGTACAGGTTGCGGATGGCAGTATGTTGGGCTCACCACATGGTTGTCCAGCTGGCACCAGTATGGTCGCTGGCGTTCGCCTGTCCCGCACTTAACCGAGCACTGCCAACACGACGACAACAATTGTGCAACCCGGCCACTCCCCAGACAGAAACAGTTGAGTCAAGACCACATTTTATAGTGTGACCTTGTGTTAGTACTGCACTTCTTGTGACGGTGATCAGAGCTTATCAACACAATATTTGTGCTGGCTACAAAGAGAAGTGTCATGAACTAATAAATCAGGCGGACGGCTATAAGTTGCTATCATAGTTTTATCCCCAGTGCTGTCGGCCATCTTGCTGAGTGTGCTTAGTTGCAAACTAATCATCACAGGGACGACAAGGAACTTAACAACCAGAGCCCACAGTACAACATGTTCTACTTTCGATTACATTCCTCATATATCTCAAGATACAAATTAAAATTTGAGATTTGGGATTCAGTGGTAAAACTAAAATGAAAAGTAAACCAAAATAAACTTAAATAATCTGTATTATCAAAATAGGGCAATGTAATTATATGACTGAGCTGTTTTGGTTTAATTTCAAACAGAGATAACCCAAGGAGTCTACAGACAAGAGATACGCTAAGAGAGTAAAAGAGGTTTAAGAATGGTTCCAAAGCCTTCAGCAGGGAAAACGGTCCATTCCCAAAATGTCAGTTTGGGAGTTTGTGGACAAAATAAAAATAAGCAGTGCAACTAAAAATTGTTCATAAAATTGCAAATTCAAGTAATAAAAAAGCCCACAAACTCATTACAGAATGAAACATGGTTAAGGTTGGATACATTAGTGTTTGTACTAAGCTGTGGCATGCGCTACCACGGATTATTATAATTATTCTCCTGGACGCCAATGCCATCCCTCCAGCCCTAATAACAACTCAATATATTCGTTGTTGTCTGTGCAATATTTTAGTTGAGGATTCTCAAACTCGATTCTTTCATACTTCAATATGCTCAATTCTTGCTAGTATCAAAAGAATCAAGAATTCCTATGACAATTTTTGGTACCCAGATTCTTGGCTTTCGAATCTGAGTAGATTATAGTTTTGTCAATGAAAAGAAACAGCAAAATTGTGAATTGGGCAAAGTTTCATCGTGGCCGTTATTAGTTATTTTGCTGTTTCACTTGAGTATCGGGAAATTGTTAATGGATTAAACATGAACTTTGTGTTCTAGTGTCTCAGTTCAAACTTTTCCTTTTGTTTATATGTTTTTTTTTACTATTTACACCTTTTAGTTAGTATCAAATACATTGCAATGGTCCATCTAGCGGCAATTTCAGCCATCCCCGTAAGAAAGCTATTGTGTCATAAAAAGTTGATATTTGTGCCTTATGAACGCGCAAATAAATTGAGTGCTTTGAAATAATATTTGAGGGAACAAAATAACTTTGCTCCACCATAAGTAATAATTTATAAGAAAACTAAACCATTTATAAAATGTACATTTTGTTTATTTTATATGATTTCCTGGAATGGTGGGGACATAAATATTTGTGCAAAGGTTGAATTTAAGAAATAAAATAAGATTTGGCTCAGTTGAATAGAAGATAGGTAGATATCCACTCACCGGCAACCATTTGTCCACGGACCACTGCGGACAATTCTTGTCACCCACACTCTGTCAGTGATTCTCTCACTGGTGACACATTGGGAGTCCTCCATTACTCTGTCTAGCTCGTCCACACACTGGGCCCCACGAGTCTGGACCCCTCCTCCACATGTCTTGGAGCACTGACACAACAACAAGCTCTCGCATCATACAGAGCTCTACTCAGTACTAGTTATATTGCCATGTGAGTGACATAACATGTCCATAATTTGGTCACAGTTCACATCATCATTTAAAGTTGAAGTAGATATATATATATATTTATATTCTAGCAAAGTGAACCAGGATTTCGCTGCCTTCCAAACGAAAGTAAAAGCAATATTTTAAAAGAAGTTAAAAAAAGTGTTTTTAGTTAAATATATTCTAAAGATATATTAGAGGTTTAAGAAATATGCCAGATTGTTTCAAATCATTAAACTTTTCTCCAATAAAAGTCCAAACCAAGATCTGAAAGGAATTTATTTGGCTGGCATCATAAACTGTTCCCCCCAAAAAGGATGAAAACAAACACATTGCAACTGTTCCTGGTTGGATCCACTTCCCTCGAGATAGTTGAAATCATTATTTTGTTGCTATTTCTCCTAGCGAATTAAGTACACAAACTAACAAACATGAATAAGACGATATTTCCCTGATAAATGATGACAAGGAACCCCTCTATATGCATAAGTAACTCACGGGTCCCCACTCGGCAAACTTCCACCTGACGACGTCACACAGCCCCTCGCAGGGCTCCACGTTGTCAGGTTTGAACGCCAGGATGTGTTGACACAAGCTTTTGTCCAGCACCTTGAACTGCTGTGTGTCAGAGAACTCCTGAACGCAGTGTACAGTGAGCGTGCGGTGGCCACTGCCACAATGGACTGAGCATTCTGACCGTGACCAGATCTGCCACCTGCAACCGTCGTAAAACAAACATCGGGCGTTACTACCGTACTGTTTTCCTTAGTATAGCCAAATATGATCTCAATCGCCTGACATATAGTCCCTCTCTCCCCACCAGTACAGGCTATAGGCATACACAACGTGATGTAAGGATGCTAGAGGAGTGAGTAATCTAGATGAAATGTACCTGCATAGAGGAAACCTCCACTCTCCCTGTCATTGGCAGTCCAATCTATTGTGAGCATATCGCCTTAGACGCCTCAACCACTGAAGCAGGTCGTGACCTAGTTTATTATTTTAATTCTCACAAGCACTTGTGTGTTTATAGTGGACTCGGAAGTACTCATACCTGCCTGGAGATTGAGCCAAGTTCTGAAAGGGGCTGAGTCAGATCAACTCACTTGAGGGTGCAGTGGGTGTTGCAGGGCTCCACCTTGGTCTGTGGAGGGATCTGACCCTTGCAGTGGTCGTCCCCTACATCTTCTAGAGTTTCTCGTCGGGAACAGACAGGCTTCAGATGCTTCTCACCTCAAAACATACACAATACACCATCATCAGTCAGAACATACACAGTACACTAACATGAGTGATCGATTAATAACACGCTCTATTAGATAACGCAGCCATCTTCAACTTTGGAGGGCCTTATACTGCCAAATGTACAATGACAATTGTATGAATGAGCATGTCATGGGGTTAAATCATATGACTTTTCGATGAGGCCATAATCGTAGCTATCAAATATAAAAGCTTGGCTAGCTAATAACACACCCCTTGAAGTCACGGTTAACTTGTGTTCTACCAGTAATCCCCTAGTGAGGGATGTTAACATTTACCATGGCAAATGGGGTCACATGCCGACCACTTGTTCCCTTCTCTCCATACATAGTCGTGGAGCATATCCCGAGACACTGTGTACTGGTATGTGATGTCTGGAGGCTTGGTCAGGTCTCCCACTGACAGGATCTAGAACACAGCAATAAGAGGATAGTGTTAATACTTGAGCATTTGTCTTACTGTTATACACTACAAGTCGATGGCTCGTATGCATTGTCTCAGAGTATATAGACTCACCTCAACAACCAGGTCTTTCTTGATTGGCCGAGAGGAGTTGAGACGCTCGACGGCCACCTCAGATCCCGTGTACTCCAGCGGAGTGCCGGCAAACAGAAACACCTTGCGGTCACGACTCAGCACGTAGTTCCCGTTCAGTATGTAGTCCTTAGTCACGCCGTCCAGAAGAACTGAGTGGAGAGAGGAAACATAAAACCTGCAGCCATGAGGTCTCATTGCATTTGTTCATCGTTATCATGTGAGCACACTCGTCATGTGTACAGGTTGTTTGTAGCGGCCTCACATGAGGCTTTCAAGCATCACTCTACGTAATCATCGCAACAAGTGATAATTGCAAGTTGTAGTTCTTATAGGACAGTGGACAGGTAGGTCGCAGTTCGAATCTACATTAGTATCCCCCTGGTGATTTTCCCATCCTGTCTTAATGCAAATGTGGGAAATCTTTATTTTACCTACGAATATCAAATTCTAGTACAAATTTTGGACAAAATTGTCAACACAAGAGGAAATAGAAAATGAATGTTATCATATTTTGTTATATTACATTCATCATAAAATTCTTAAAATCTCTAGTATGTTAAATTAATGGTCCGGGGTCTGGTAGTTATATTTGTCCTATAATTATTTTGTGGTTGAACCCCCAATAACCCGTATTAGAGCTATAACACCAATATTAATGTGACATTTTAAATCTATCTTATGTTTCCTTTTTTTAAATTTTTATAGTTAAAGGGTTCAATGTTTCAAGAACATGAGGGTTTCAACACTATCTTATTTAAAAGCCTGTCCCGATTGTTTACCCAAAGTGTAGCTTACCCAGATAGTTGTCGTCCTTCTCGTCGAAAGCGTGCTGACGGATGTCAATGTTGGAGGACCCAGCCGGGATACGAACTACTAGGCTGTACCCATAATTCTTGGTGTGGTTATAGCTGCCGGTCATGAGTTTGCAGGTGGAGTTGTCACCGTTGCATTTACCACAAATATCTGCAAGGTTTGTAAACAAGTTAATACAGCACAAGGTAGGCTTCACAGCAGTTACCTCACCTATGACTATTTACATGACATACCCAGCTCCCAGCGAGATCCCAGGACATGGTTACAGCCCGCGTGTTTGCAGATGCCGTTAACACAGATGTCGAATGTATCAGGTCCACATGGGGTTCCATCTATAACCTTGTTTTGCAGCTCGTAGTATGCATTGGAACGATAGCCTCGACAGTAGAGCGTGCATCTGTCGTTCACTGCTCGGGAACACACACCAATACAAGGTAACTGGAGGAAAGTGACAACTCACACATGTGCTTCTACTAGACTCAATAGTGTGTAAGACCCAGGTACAGATTAGTGGACTATAAACCACTCTTCTTCTTACCGCTATCTCGGTACGTGAATTTGGTGATCATGACCTGATCACAAAACCTATTGGAGAGAATTCCAGCAGACAATTTAAAGGGTCCATTATTAAAAGATACTGAAACTTTTCAATACAGTCTATTGATCAAACTCTAATTAGAAGAAATTACTAAGTTATAAACATTAAAATAACAATGTCAAATGATGATTAAAAGCAACCTCAATATTAGAATGTGTTCAAACAAACACAACATAATCTATTTCAATCAACTGCTTCTTATAGCTCAGACAAGTGGCTATGTGTCATATTCATTGCATTATGTTGTTTAATTTGTAGGATTTATTTCATTTATTGACTGCAGGTAAAATTCCTGGATCATGTCATAATATCAGTTAGTGGAAGTTGCTAGCAATCAGTACAGGTATTGACATGGAAGGCTCGTAGTGCAGGTCAGGTATCAATGTGCTGGAGGTGTAGCAAGACTCACTGATGCCATACTTGGGCAGCCACTTAACCTTCTCGGGAGACCCCGAGATGCTGTAGCTCTTGTTGTTATGCCGGGCGCACTGCTCCTCCCGGAAGTCAATGCTGCCCTCTGGACACTCTTGTATGTTACAGGAACGGTAGCGCACTCTCTCACCCTCACAGTAGCGACCCCCATTGGCAGGGGCGGGATTGTTACAGACGCGCACCCTCTCTTTAACACCACCCCCACAAGTTCGGGTGCACGGTCGGAAACTAGGGGAACATGGATTCAAATTCATTTGTGCATTAAATTATTATAATTGAGGAAAATATTTAATACAATACTATGCATGTATATTAAATATAATTGTGAATGTCAATTTTGATTTCTCGATACCCTTTATTACTATTGGTCTGAAATATTTGCCAACGGACAGAGTCAATCACTGCCTCAAGATCCTGCATCATAAGTGCATTACCACAGGCCATACACAGAATTGCGGGTATTGGGAAGGGGGTTATCGTGCTCAAGACCCTCAGTAGGATATGGAAAAGTATTTTTTTAATATGGAAGCCATTTTGAAGCAATTAACTATTTTTTAAATGTAATTACTGTTGAATGTGGTATGAATGTTATAAGACTTTAATCGGATACCAGCCTAGGCATAAGGAGGAATACAACCATAACTAATTAGTTATAACTTAGATGGGGTGTTGAGCACCCAAACAGAATTTTAGGTAAAGCCCTGTACTCGTGTATATCGGTGTAGTGCCTCCTCACCTGCTCCATTCACCCCACTTGCCATCACGTGGGGCCAGTGACTTGCGGTCTATTGGGATGCAATGACCCTTTTGGCACCACATCCCCTCCTTGCACGGAGTCCCGTCAGCCCAGGGCATGTGCTGGGTCCTGCAGCCTCTACTCTCCTGAGGCACTGAAGACTCAGAAGTGCACCATAGACGGTCACACATTGGCTGGAGGCAACCACTGTGTCATTATTAGACAGCAGATACATCACACACATTTCCTTTATCCTCACCCTCCTCAACCTGATCGCTTACAATACAATACTATACCATAGTGAAATACAGTATGTTAAGTCTAGTAGTCGACAAAGAAGTGGCAAGAACAACTCTTGTATCATTCTCTGAACACCAGCTCTAAATGATGAAAGTCCTAGTTATGTAAAAGGTATGACTCATCTAAGAACAAATTTTGGATCCCGGGCCAAACACCAGCTCGCATTGTCTATGTAAAATGGTATGACTCACCATGTAAGAACAAATCTTGGATCCCGGGCCAAACACCAGCTCGCATTGTCTGTCTTCTGTGAAGTTTTCGCCAGGAAGTGTGTTACTGGGTGGTCCATCCTCAGCTACAAGATCTTTGTAAGGCTTGTCCAGTAGACAATCTCCACGGCCAGTCCTTACAAAGACACAAGATTAACGTTTGAAAGGAATAACACATACGAAAATCCGTAACATTTACTTGTGTTACTTTAAAGTTAGTTTGTAAGGTAAAGAATTTGAAAAACAAAAAAGCTAAATGTAAGTGTATGTACACTTTGTATAAAAAATTGTTTTTTTCAATAAGGGCCCTCATTTTTACTATAGACTCAAAACTTGAAATTAAGTCATGGCCATTTAATAAAATATAACTTGTATTGTAACGTGTATTGATTGTTATAATCTAGCCTCTCTTTTAAAGAGGAAACTACCAGGTATTAAGAGAATCAGAATGTTCACATTCTAAAAGAGTGAAACATCCCTTATTGTTGTATCATGCAAGGATAAGGGAATAATCTGGCTGTCAACTCGTATCCCATGGTAGCCTAAATAATCTGAGGAGTTTAGTAACAGCAGGCTCGAAATTATTTGAGATAGTAGGCACAGCAAGTGGTGGTAGAAAGGAAAGCTTGGTTTGATGCAATATAACAAACTGTTTGATGTACCATAGCATGAGCTCGATAAAACTATAAAGCTTAAATTAATAGCTATACACTAAAGTAGGACAGTAAACAAACAAGGTTGGATTCATCCTAGATACATTCCGTGACGTGGAGTGTTGCTAGGTTAAGCAGAGATAGTTGATATTGGCCATGTGAATATTCTCTTCACTCAGTTGGACATTCAATTGTCAGATATCAACTAACATTCATTCATATGTAAGGTATGTAGTGCAGACGTGCGATTAGTCAAACACAAACCAAATGGGGAAACACAATACACGTACAGATTAATCAACTCTTCTTTCCCTACCAACACTCCACATTCCGAAACAGAATATATCCTGCCAAAACACTAACTTGACAATATTTAGTTTTAAAATTTCAGTCAAAAAACAACTTATCGTATATCCCTAATCAAGAGATTGTTTTTATCCAGCCCCAGGTTATCGCCAAGGTCAAAAATGACGTCACACAGTTGTACCCATGGGGCCGGTACTCTACTTGAGATCGTGAAGAAGTGTGACTACTCACTCTAGGAACTCTGTGAGGTAGTGAGTGCTGCACTTGGACCAAACCCAGGGGTTGGTATTGTTGTCCAACATTCGGGACATGACGTTGCGTTTGATGGAGTTACCATGGAAACGGCGGCAGCTCATATCGTCGTCGTGGGGCATGCTCAACCTGAAACAACAAACTTTGACTAGTAACGACACGTGCTCTGTGAATGTGTTTATCTTGTAGTGCACCTCCTGATGACGTCACTCACACATGTCCCAGCTCGTGTGCGATGGTGAAGGCCGCGCTAAGGCCAGTGTCCTGTACTATCGCGCAGCTGGTATTGATCTTGCACATGGTCCCCAGTTCGGCCAAGCCCAGAGTGTCACACTTCTGTTGGAAGGGGTTCCGACAGATGGTCTCTCTGAAACACAGTATCATGAGAACAACTGTTAGAGATGATGTTCCAACACCACCACCCTCACTTCCCTAGACAGACACTGGACTAAGATGTCGGATCAAGTTATTGAATCTTTGTTGTGTTATCGAGGCCCCATTTTACCGTCAACTGTCGCTACCAACATAATAATAAACAATGCTATTCGTTGATACAACATCACTATCCAGCTAGTGAGGAGGGTCACCTTGTGAGCAGCAGCGCAGCATCGTGGTGGTGGGGGCTGGAATCATCAGGGTCGTTGTGGGTCGCCTGCCATTCGCAGAACTTGCCCAGCATGTCAATGGCCGAGGTGCCCTCCTGGTGAGGGTCCCTGTCCACCAGGTCCCTCTCGAGCACCTTCACCTTCACCACGGCGATCGACATTGGATTACCAATGGACGCGTCCTTGAAGATCATCGACACCTGCGGCAGATCGCAACAAACTGTCAGGTCTGGCCTTACTGGACAGATGTCGTGACCGGCTATGACAGACCAATGAAGGTGTACTCACTGAGGACATGAGGGCGAGGATGTAGGCAGTGAGATTGGGTCCATGGCGGGCCGCCATCTTCCTGTCAGCCACTACCATGATCTCCACGCAGTACTTCTGGTGGTACGAAGACCTGTGGAGGGAGCGACGTCTTCTCTCTGGGGGGCATCTTCCTCCTGGGACTTGTTGAGGAACACTTCAGTCTCGTCTGGAACAAAGTTATACTTATTCACTGGCGTCAATCTGATATCACACGGGGACGATGGTGACGTCACTGGACCACAGTGAGAGGGAGGGGTATTGTTCCTTGTCCCTCCGAGCAAGAACACGCTATATCACTCTGGATATTAAAAGAGTAGGTTTGATATTAGTTGACGTAAAATGGGCGTGCGTTTGAACAATATGTTCAGCGACAGGAGGCGGCGTTGAACAATATGTTCAGCGACCAGGGAGGAGCGTGCGTTTGAACAATATGTTCAGCGACCAGGGAGGAGCGTGCGTTTGAACATATGTTCAGCGACCGCGAGGAGGGCCCCAAGTGGTGTCTCGGAGAGTGGTTTCTGTTCCCCCCTCCCCTCCCCATCACTACTGCAGTCAACACAAGAGTTAGGACGGGTGGTAAGAGAGCACGCTATTGACTCTGCCTCGGGAGATGGAAGTGTCCTTTTTAGCCCCCCCCCCCTCGCTTGTGTACGTAACTTTTCTCACAAGAATGAATATTGTTTTTTCATAGGAAGTTTTGTGTTACTAAAGGAGGGATTCAGATGTAATAATTCTTAAAATCAATTTTAAATCCTGATTATAAATTAATTTATAGAGTTTTATTATTCATACAGTCATAAAGACGTCGGTCTCGAATTCCTCAAGTTCATAGTTCATGAGGGAAAACCTCTGCTATATTTGTGTTATGGGTGGCAGGTTTGCGATCCGAGTAAGAGCCAGATGGCTCGCTAACTAGGATGGCCCTATTCTCTAGTGGTGGAGACATCTCTCTCAATATTGTGCGCTTTGTTTGATAGTAATATTATCATCCAAACAATTCCAGGCATACATAGACTCATATTTCGTCCCAACATCGATCCTGGGTCCTGGCTTCACTAGATGGCCAATGAAGCAGAGCTCGGGGTTCGAATACCTGTCGGGTGTACTCAGAGTGACTTTTCCTAAATGGTTTTATATTCTCTCTCCACGCTAATGAGAGTAAATTACCTCTAAAATTCTATCTTCCTCATTTCTACTCCATTAGATAAATATAATAAAAAATAACTAGAATAACTAAAATTTGACTATACCACCCTACAAAATTTATACTAAAAAGGTATACATTTTAAAGAAAATCTACCAGCATTCCATGTCGGGAGAATGGTAAACCATTTAGAAAAAACAACCGTCAGTAGATCTGACTGGTAATCGAATCCCATCTCTCCAACATTGGCCGTCTAGTCTACTGAGAGAATGACAATTTATGACAATGCGGCCACCGTAGCGGGTGTATAATAGTTGCATTTATATACAAACACACTAATTTATCAGAGGCAAAATAATTGATGATATTTGAGGCTTTACTTTTCCTAACATGCTGCAGGTATGAAGAAATAACACTATTGTGGACTCCTCAAACCTGCCTTCAGATAAACTATTGTGGACACCTCAAACCTGCCTTCAGATAAACTATTGTGGACTCCTCAAACCTGCCTTCAGATAAACTATTGTGGACTCCTCAAACCTGCCTTCAGATAAACTATTGTGGACTCCTCAAACCTGCCTTCAGATAAACTATTGTGGACTCCTCAAACCTGCCTTCAGATAAACTATTGTGGACTCCTCAAACCTGCCTTCAGATAAACTATTGTGGACTCCTCAAACCTGCCTTCAGATAAACTATTGTGGACTCCTCAAACCTGCCTTCAGATAAACTATTGTGGACTCCTCAAACCTGCCTTCAGATAAACTATTGTGGACTCCTCAAACCTGCCTTCAGATAAACTATTGTGGACTCCTCAAACCTGCCTTCAGATAAACTATTGTGGACTCCTCAAACCTGCCTTCAGATAAACTATTGTGGACTCCTCAAACCTGCCTTCAGATAAACTATTGTGGACTCCTCAAACTTGCCTTCAGATAAACTATTGTGGACTCCTCAAACCTGCCTTCAGATAAACTATTGTGGACTCCTCAAACCTGCCTTCAGATAAACTATTGTGGACTCCTCAAACCTGCCTTCAGATAAACTATTGTGGACACCTCAAACCTGCCTTCAGATAAACTATTGTGGACTCCTCTAACCTGCCTTCAGATAAACTATTGTGGACTCCTCAAACCTGCCTTCAGATAAACTATTGTGGACACCTCAAACCTGCCTTCAGATAAACTATTGTGGACTCCTCAAACCTGCCTTCAGATAAACTATTGTGGACTCCTCAAACCTGCCTTCAGATAAACTATTGTGGACTCCTCAAACCTGCCTTCAGATAAACTATTGTGGACTCCTCAAACCTGCCTTCAGATAAACTATTGTGGACTCCTCAAACCTGCCTTCAGATAAACTATTGTGGACTCCTCAAACCTGCCTTCAGATAAACTATTGTGGACACCTCAAACCTGCCTTCAGATAAACTATTGTGGACTCCTCAAACCTGCCTTCAGATAAACTATTGTGGACTCCTCAAACCTGCCTTCAGATAAACTATTGTGGACACCTCAAACCTGCCTTCAGATAAACTATTGTGGACTCCTCAAACCTGCCTTCAGATAAACTATTGTGGACTCCTCAAACCTGCCTTCAGATAAACTATTGTGGACTCCTCAAACCTGCCTTCAGATAAACTATTGTGGACTCCTCAAACCTGCCTTCAGATAAACTATTGTGGACTCCTCAAACCTGCCTTCAGATAAACTATTGTGGACTCCTCAAACCTGCCTTCAGATAAACTATTGTGGACTCCTCAAACTTGCCTTCAGATAAACTATTGTGGACTCCTCAAACCTGCCTTCAGATAAACTATTGTGGACTCCTCAAACCTGCCTTCAGATAAACTATTGTGGACTCCTCAAACTTGCCTTCAGATAAACTATTGTGGACTCCTCAAACCTGCCTTCAGATAAACTATTGTGGACTCCTCAAACCTGCCTTCAGATAAACTATTGTGGACACCTCAAACCTGCCTTCAGATAAACTATTGTGGACTCCTCAAACTTGCCTTCAGATAAACTCTGATGTGCTTTTGCTTCTTTCCATTTCACAAAATCTTTCTGGATATCGCTGTTTATACGCAAGCAATAAACATGTCTCCTCTTTTAGAAGAAATTATTTTTGTTTTTATACAAACACAAGTGATTATTATTCACGGCCTATGTAAAAGAATGAGCAGTAAGAATCTAAATTATACTCAAACTCAACTATACGTATAAATGAAGGCCGCTTTGACTGACAGGTGTTAGCACGTGAGGGGGTCAGTACAAATGCTGCCGTGAGGGGGTCAGTACAAATGCTGCGAGTATAAACATATCACTGACATGCGCATGAAAATGTGTGTGTTTGAATGTGCTTGGCATTCTTAGTCTCGGGCAGACAATAACACCTGAGCGTATTAAAATATTAGTAGACAAAAAGTAAGAGCTAAACCTGCATTTTCAACGCCACAGATATTCGGAAGTTATCTATAAGTGTGTTAATCAAAGGTGAAAACATGAACAATAATATTATTTCTGAACATTAGAATTTGAGTATAAGACCTTCCCCCCATGTAACAGTATGTAGACCCCCGTGCCGGGCCCTCTCTATGACGTCACTATTTATTCATCACAGGACAAATGAGAGCAGTGATGGTGGATTAATGCCGTGTCTAAGTCAAGGTCACACATGTTTCAAGACTGAAGGCGAGGGGGGATAACTCAAGTTATTTTGGGAATATAATTCAATTATAAAGTAAAATATGTTTTCAGTTGATCTTCAAGGTAAAGCTAGAGTTACCCGGGTAACAAAGTCATCTGTTAGCTGGAGATACAAACATACAGCTACAGATCTCATCACTTGATGCATGAATACATGAACAGGGTTTCACCATCTTGTGTGAAGTGTCAATAAGTTCCTTCCTAGCTAAATGGGAGTGTACAGTTCCGCAGTCAAGTTCTCCAAGTTCCAAGATGGCCTCTCCGCCGAGAAAATGGATTGTATTGGCAAATTACTGTCCAGTTTAATTTGTTTTCTTGTGACGAGAAATAAAGTTAAAGAAAATAAATAACTAGTGAATTGAAATAAACGTGGTGTTGTCGAGGGAAGAATGCACCACCATTCAACGTCTGGTTTGAGCGTGATCGTGTGAATTAATCCTGACTAACTGAAGTGGGTAATCTCCATATGTTGGCCAAGTTACCTCCTTGTTACCCGCTGGGAGGAATGAACATAGCGTATAGATAAATTACACACATTACATCTCCGTGCGTGGTAACCAATCAATTACCAGCCTGAGTTCTAGAAGCAGAGCTTCAGACCTAAAGGACAACCAGCTGACCAGTCCCTCCAACAACCAGCTGACTAGTTCCTCCAACAACCAGCTGACTAGTCCCTCCAACAGCCAGCTTGCGTATAACCCGAATGGGTAGTAAGACGCGGTGCTAATAATAATAATAACAACCAGCTGACCAGTCCCTCCAACAATCAGCTGACCAGTCCCTCCAACAACCAGCTGACTAGTCCCTCCAACAACCAACTGACTAGTCCCTCCAACAACCAGCTGACTAGTTCCTACAACAACCAGCTGACTAGTCCCTCCAACAACCAGTCCCTCCAACAACCAGCTGACTAGTTCCTCCAACAACCAGCTGACCAGTCCCTCCAACAACCAGCTGACCAGTCCCTCTAACAACCAGCTGACCAGTCCCTCCAACAACCAGCTGACCAGTCCCTCCAACAACCAGCTGACCAGTCCCTCCAACAACCAGCTGACTAGTCCCTCCAACAACCAGCTGACTAGTCCCTCCAATAACCAGCTGACTAGTCCCTCCAACAACCAGCTGACTTGTCCCTCCAACAGCAAGCTGACTAGTCCCTCCAATAACCAGCTGACTAGTCCCTCCAACAACCAGCTGACTAGTCCCTCCAACAGCAAGCTGACTAGTCCCTCCAACAGCAAGCTGACTAGTCCCACCAGCTGACCAGTTCCTCCAATAACAGCCGACCAGTCCCTCCAACAGCCAGCCGACCAGTCCCTCCAATAACCAGCTGACTAGTCCCTCCAATAACCAGCCGACTAGTCCCTCCAATAACCAGCTGACTAGTCCCTCCAACAGCAAGCTGACTAGTCCCTCCAATAACCAGCTGACCAGTCCCTCCAATAACCAGCCGACTAGTCCCTCCAATAACCAGCTGACTAGTCCCTCCAACAGCAAGCCGACTAGTCCCTCCAACAACCAGCTGACCAGTCCCTCCAATAACCAGCTGACTAGTCCCTCCAACAGCCAGCTGACCAGTCCCTCCAACAGCCAGCTGACCAGTCCCTCCAACAGCCAGCTGACCAGTCCCTCCAATAACCAGCTGACTAGTCCCTCCAATAACCAGCTGACCAGTCCCTCCAACAACCAGCCGACTAGTCCCTCCAACAACCAGCTGACTAGTCCCTCCAACAGCCAGCTGACCAGTCCCTCCAGTGTCTTAGCCTGCTGGACGAGTACCGTGAACATACTTCATATTAGTTCTATGAACAGTAGACCCGCTTCCCCTCATGTTATTGTTACTTCAATCTCAACATTTCTCCTTGGATTTGAAGTTGATAAGTTTCCTTGGTAATCAAGTTGGAAAACAAATGAATACTATTTTCAATAGGACACTATATCTATAGAGAAAACCCTTGTTCGGCTGTTTCAACATGTCCGTCTCTCAATAGATACCCCGAGTAGTTACAATTACAATTGAAAGTACAGTATTTACTTTGATGAAACTATAAACACCGGTCTTATTGCTCTGTGTGTGTGTTGCAGTAGGTTAAGACTGCACCCAGCCGTCAAGTGTTGTCAGCAAGGTGCGACTTACCACCCATCCCAGACAGCACCCACGTCAGTAAAACAAGAACAGGACAACAATGACATGTTGTTTATTGTTATATTGATATCTGTCAAAAGTAACAGTTGCAGATTAGGTGACTTGACGTATAAACAAGTGAGTGTGTTTAAGGTGATGCTCTGTGTAATAGTTCACACTCGTCCTACATTCGAATGCGAGTACATTTCTTAACATTATTTATTTTACATTCCTACCTCATTGGTATAAATATACTGATAGTTTGAGATGGGGGGGGGGGGGGGGGAACAAAAGTAGATATTGTTTGACAAAACTTGTCTTATTTCATTTGAAAAACACTTTTTGTTAATTATATTAATGAAGGTAGAGAGCGTGGGACAGCGGGCAGAGGAAGAGTATAGAAAGCACTGGAGAAGACAGGAGCGCAGGCTGAGACAGTAAACAGAGTGAGGAATATGTTTCAGAGTGGTGTGAGGAGGAAAGAGGAGAGGAAGGGGCCCACGTTCCAGTGGCTGGAAGCTGTTCTTCCTGATGAAAAAATAGAAAATAATTGCCATGTTATATTTAACGGTCGTAAAACGTATAAAGTGACGCACATAATCTAGTAATAAATAAGTTGTTTGTACGCATCAGAATCAAGTGCTTGGTCTAACTGTTACCCGCCGAGCCACGGGAGCTGGTTTTATAGCTATAAGTGTTCTCGGTGTTGTCACGAGATGCCACTACATGTACAATATTCCAGCTCGCCAAGGCCCTTGCACAGAGTCACAGGAGGAAAGGTGATAACCGACCTTTACCCTCCAGTTCAATTCTACACGACACGTCACATCGTGACACCATCATCATCATCATCATCACGACAGAGATATTCGCACGTCCTGAGCTCATTTAACAGGATTGGACACGCCAATGTTCTCAATGTTGGTCACATCACAACATGCTTGTGGTTTAGAAAAAGGTTCTTCATGTGGAGATTGACTGTACGTATGTGAGCTACACGTGTCGATGTCTTAACATTCCTCGCGTGCTAAACACTGCGGCAGTTGGAGAAGAGATCTTCCCACGCAGGTCTGTCAGGTCAGTTTAGCACGTGCTGACCCCGTGACGTCACGGTCTGCACGGAATATTAATTACACAAGCACCTGGTATTGTCGGCCGGGGAGTCTACACTCCAGGGGAAACGATACATTCTGAAAGATGCGTTAGTTGTTTGCTGGATTGTAAGTGTAATGTGTGTGTATTGTGCTCCACGTGTGTACGCTCTAATGAGGTGTGGATGAGAAGGGAGAGGTTTAGGGGGAAGTTGTAAGTGATGTAGGTTAGAGCCACACTAGCAAACCAGACTAGATGAGATAGACTCCCCATCCAAAGAGATACCAAACAAAGAGATCTGTGACTTATGATGGGAAGTAGCAATGTTTGGTCCTTGTAACACCCAGTGTCTGGTCCTTGTAGCACCCAGTGTCTGGTCCTTGTAGCACCCAGTGTCTGGTCCTTGTAACACCCAGTGTCTGGTCCTTGTAGCACCCAGTGTCTGGTCCTTGTAGCACCCAGTGTCTGGTCCTTGTAGCACCCAGTGTCTGGTCCTTGTAGCACCCAGTGTCTGGTCCTTGTAGCACCCAGTGTCTGGTCCTTGTAGCACCCAGTGTCTGGTCCTTGTAGCACCCAGTGTCTGGTCCTTGTAACACCCAGTGTCTGGTCCTTGTAGCACCAGTGTCTGGTCCTTGTAGCACCCAGTGTCTGGTCCTTGTAGCACCCAGTGTTTGGTCCTTGTAACACCCAGTGTCTGGTCCTTGTAACACCCAGTGTCTGGTACTTATTGCACCCAGTGTCTGGTCCTTGTAGCACCCAGTGTCTGGTCCTTGTAGCACCCAGTGTCTGGTCCTTGTAGCACCCAGTGCCCCTGATATCCTAAGGATCAGGTTGACCCCACCAATGAAAGTACCACGTGCAAACACAACCTCCACGTCTGAGGATTGTTTCCGCGATATCAGACAGTGCTTGGCTCGACAGAGGGCCTTAACTCACCTTGTGAGTCCGTCAGATGGTGCTGTCCTAGGTTAAGTTCGCTGGCTCTGGACGTAGCCTCATTCCCAGCTAAATACGAGTCAAGTCAAACTCCTAGCTAGTTTGACAACCGCACAGGTGTCCATGTGGTCTAGGGTATCAGGGGACGGAGAGGTTGGGGTTCAAATCATGGCTTTCCTACTTTCTCCACACAAATGTGTACATTCCCTCTTCTATCGTACCATGTGTAGGCCCGGACGGGTAGTAAGAGGCGAGGCACATGTCTTCCAGAGTATTTGGGATGGTGAGTAAAGAATTAGAATATAACCTAGGTATAATTCAGAGAGGATCCAGTTAGAGTCGAACAGGAACTTGTAGCAGGAGATACAGCAGCTCCTGTTCCCGCTACATTTGTGTGAATATGTTTCACCCAGCACAGGAGCCATCACAGCTGTCCAAGCACAGGAGCCATCACAGCTGTCCAAGCACAGGAACCATCTCAACTGTCCGAGCACAGGAGCCATCACAGCTGTCCAAGCACAGGAGCCATCACAGCTGTCCAAGCACAGGAGCCATCTCAACTGTCCGAGCACAGGATCCATCACAGCTGTCCGAGCACAGGATCCATCACAACTGTCCAAGCACAGGAGCCATCACAGCTGTCCGAGCACAGGAACCATCTCAACTGTCCGAGCACAGGAGCCATCACAGCTGTCCAAGCACAGGAGCCATCTCAACTGTCCGAGCACAGGATCCATCACAGCTGTCCGAGCACAGGATCCATCACAACTGTCCAAGCACAGGAGCCATCACAGCTGTCCGAGCACAGGATCCATCACAACTGTCCAAGCACAGGATCCATCACAGCTGTCCAAGCACAGGAGCCATCACAGCTGTCCAAGCACAGGATCCATCACAGCTGTCCAAGCACAGGAGCCATCACAGCTGTCCGAGCACAGGATCCATCACAACTGTCCAAGCACAGGAGCCATCACAGCTGTCCAAGCACAGGAGCCATCACAACTGTCCGAGCACAGGATCCATCACAACTGTCCAAGCACAGGAGCCATCACAGCTGTCCGAGCACAGGATCCATCACAGCTGTCCAAGCACAGGAACCATCTCAACTGTCCGAGCACAGGATCCATCACAATTGTCCGAGCACAGGAGCCATCACAACTGTCCGAGCTTTCTGACTGGGCGATGTAAGAAGATCCAGAAGGAATTAACACCTTCTCTCTTAGCACACATCTCCTTCAAATGAAATATGGCTCATGTACGAATAAAACAACTCTTAATGCGTTACCTTTATTCTATGATAGAAATAAATTAGAACCACTTTTATTCTTTAACAGATATATACATATATTAATAAATCTCCATTCACTTCTAAGGTCACACTCTTACCCAACTCCTACAACTGATAAACATTTAGTATACAGTCTGGTTCAGTGAACATAGAGCCCTCCTCAGCGTGGAGGTCGCTACTTCCAATCAGGGATGTCCAACAGCCTGAAGGAGAGTTGGCCCTGATCTACGGTTTGTCGAAACACGTTTAGTTAACGAAGCAAAGAGTTAGTGTTTATTGTGCCTGCTTTGTGAGAGAATGGTTGTACTAGTAGCACACGACAGGTCCCCAGGGCCGGTCCCACCTCTACAGGTCCCCAGGGCCGGTCCCACCTCTACAGGTCCCCAGGGCCGGTCCCACCTCTACAGGTCCCAGGGCCGGTCCACCTCTACAGGTCCCCAGGGCCGGTACCACCTCTACAGGTCCCCAGGGCCGGTCCCACCTCTACAGGTCCCCAGGGCCGGTACCACCTCTACAGGTCCCCAGGGCCGGTACCACCTCTACAGGTCCCCAGGGCCGGTACCACCTCTACAGGTCCCCAGGGCCGGTACATCAGGTCCCAGCCGTACTCTACAGGTCCCCAGGGCCGGTCCCACCTCTACAGGTCCCCAGGGCCGGTACCACCTCTACAGGTCCCCAGGGCCGGTACCACCTCTACAGGTCCCCAGGGCCGGTACCACCTCTACAGGTCCCCAGGGCCGGTACCACCTTACACACACTGAGGGTCATTAGAGTCTAGGACCTCGGGCTGTGAAGACCTCATGGTGGACTTTGAAGAGGACATTTTAAATGAATATCTGTGAGAGCCATGACAGATATTCAACAAGTGTTTATATCACTAAATAATATATATAACTTAACTACACGTAGTGACTCGAGCAGAATTCTATCTATTTACAGTGTACGCCCCCTTCCCCTCGATGCTAGCGTCCCTAGGTCACCAGCAGACAAGATCAGGGTCCCTAGGTCACCGCCAGCCAATATTAAGGTCCCTAGATCACCACCAGACAAGATTAGGGTCCCTAGGTCACCGCCAGCCAATATTAAGGTCCCTAGATCACCACCAGACAATATTAAGGTCCCTAGGTCACCGCCAGCCAATATTAAGGTCCCTAGATCACCACCAGACAATATTAAGGTCCCTAGGTCACCGCCAGACAATATTAAGGTCCCTAGGTCACCGCCAGACAATATTAAGGTCCCTAGGTCACCGTCAGACAATATTAAGGTCCCTAGATCACCACCAGACAATATTAAGGTCCCTAGGTCACCGTCAGACAATATTAAGGTCCCTAGATCACCACCAGACAATATTAAGGTCCCTAGGTCACCGCCAGACAATATTAAGGTCCCTAGGTCACCACCAGACAATATTAAGGTCCCTAGGTCACCACCAGACAATATTAAGGTCCCTAGGTCACCGTCAGACAATATTAAGGTCCCTAGGTCACCGCCAGCCAAGATGTAGCTGTAGAAATGTCCAAGTGGTTCGCACATTTTGGTCCTAAAGCACGGTTTGTCCATATTCCGGCTGTAGAAGCAGAACGGTCTAAACTCAACAGATCAGACATGTTCTCCACCCCTCCCGACATAGCTGAGTGGAACGGGGGGTCGACCAGGGATTAGTGGATTCCACTACAATAGCTCCAGTACTAGTTGGGCGGGCTTGTGTTCAATCAGTTTGTAGTTAGTACAGGAGGTCACACAGTACAAGGTGTCAGACTAGAGGATTTACACCTTCATCTCTCAAAGGCACAAGTTTCTGGACTGATTTTGGTGACTGGGAAGTTAAGGCCAGAACAGTTTTTCAACCTCCTTCTAAGCGAATGATAATCTATTCTATCCCCTTCCTCCCGACCCTCCCATGTAAATATGTGGAGAGGCCGGACGGGTAGTAAGACAGTGTATCAACAAGGAACTGTTGACTAAGACACCAAACCAGCCAAGCAATGTTCCCCGAACTTCTGTCAGTCGGAGATTCTGTGTGATTGTATCCTAGCAACTCATCCTTACAATCACAACACAACCTTCATGAGATGTGTGATTGTATCCTAGCAACTCATCCTTACAATCACAACACAACCTTCATGAGATTCTGTGTGATTGTATCCTAGCAACTCATCCTTACAATCACAACACAACCTTCATGAGATGCTGTGTGATTGGATCCTAGCAACTCATCCTTACAATCACAACACAACCTTCATGAGATTCTGTGTGATTGTATCCTAGCAACTCATCCTTACAATCACAACACAACCTTCATGAGATTCTGTGTGATTGTATCCTAGCAACTCATCCTTACAATCACAACACAACCTTCATGAGATTCTGTGTGATTGTATCCTAGCAACTCATCCTTACAATCACAACACAACCTTCATGAGATTCTGTGTGATTGTATCCTAGCAACTCATCCTTACAATCACAACACAACCTTCATGAGATTCTGTGTGATTGAGCCTAGCAACTCATCCTTACAATCACAACACAACCTTCATGAGATGCTGTGTGATTGATCCTAGCAACTCATCCTTACAATCACAACACAACCTTCATGAGATCTGTGTGATTGGAACTAGCAACTCATCCTTCAATCACAACACAACCTTCATGAGATTGCTGTGTGATTGGATCCTAGCAACTCATCCTTACAATCACAACACAACCTTCATGAGATTCTGTGTGATTGGAGCTAGCAACTCATCCTTCAATCACAACACAACCTTCATGAGATGCTGTGTGATTGGATCTAGCAAATCATCCTTACAATCACAACACAACCGCCTGAACGTTCTCATAGAATAAACACATTAGAAACAATCGTGTAAAACCTGAGACAGTTGTATCCCTCGTGTAAAACAAGAAGACAGTTGTATCCTCGTGTAAAACAAGAAGACAGTTGTATCCTTCGTGTAAAACAGAGACAGTTACCCGTGTAAACAGAGCATTGTATCCCTCGTGTAAAACAAGAGACAGTTGTATCCTTCGTGTAAAACAGAGACAGTTGTATCCCTCGTGTAAAACAAGAAGACAGTTGTAATCCCTCATGAACAGAGACATGATCCTCTGTAAAACAAGAAGACAGTTGTATCCTCGTGTAAAACAAGAGACAGTTGTATCCCTCGTGTAAAACAAGAAGACAGTTGACCTCTAAACAAGAACATTGTATCCCTCTGTAAAACAAGAAGACAGTTGTATCCCTCGTGTAAAACAAGAAGACAGTTGTATCCTTCTGAAAACAAGAGACAGTTGTAATCCCTCTGTAAAACAAGAAGACAGTTGTATCCTTCGTGTAAAACAAAAAGACAGTTGTATCCCTCGTGTAAAACAAGAAGACAGTTGTATCCCTCGTGAAAACAAAAAGACAGTTGTATCCCTCGTGTAAAACAAGAGACAGTTGTATCCCTCGTGTAAAACATGAGACAGTTGTATCACTCTTGTAAAACAAGAGACAGTTGTATCCTTGTGTAAAACAAGAATACAGTTGTATCCCTCGTGTAAAACAAGAAGACAGTTGTATCCCTCGTGTAAAACCTAGAGACAGTTGAATCCCTCTGAAAACAAGAGACAGTTGAATCCTCGTGTAAAACAAGAAGACAGTTGTATCCCTCGTGTAAAACCTGAGACAGTTGTATCCCTCGTGTAAAACAAGAGACAGTTGTATCCTTCGTGTAAAACACTCCCTAATTATCTGTTTGAACAAAATCGATGAAGACATTTTCAAAAAAATAAGAAATAATGAATTTTCAAAAATTATTACTAAACTAGAATTAATTTTTGAATTGGGATTTAAATGACAATTTTTCCTCGAGTTACTATTGCTCGATATTAAATATTACTGTTGAATGAATACTGGAATTTCAGTCATAGACCCAGAGATAGACAGTAACAGACAAAAAGACATGAGAAACGTAAGACAGAATTGTAAAACGGTTGTTTTTTTAATTTGGGGCCATTTTAATGTCAAGGTCGAAAGTGTTCACATATATGAGAGAATATCTACAGTCCAACCATCGTAGGAAGAACCTTACCTGCCAACTAGAACTGTCACTAGAACTAATCCCACGTATGTATACGTCAGATGTGACACAAAACAACAATCGTCGTATTTTAAGATGTTATCAGTGTTGACAGCAACACAACATGTTTGTAGTTTATAAAAAGAGCCTTGTTACGAAAAGTGGACAGTAGCAGGTAAGCTGGTAAGCTGTTAGACGACCAAGAGGATTAGTGCTCTGACTGACTCCGGCATGAATTATTCATGAAGAATCTGCGAATACTAAAACGAATGTGCTTGGCTGATGGAGCGGTTCAAGAGAGAACAGAAATATCGCTACAGGCAGCGCAAGAATCTGGCCAAGATAAATATCAGTGGAATATGGACCAGTTCAGACTAGCTCTGTACAGTCATTGAGCTAGTGTGAGCTAGTGTTGCTCTGGGGCCCCGACACGAGACAAGTGGCAGACACACATGATGGACATGTCCCAAGGTCAAATGCTCGTCATCTAATAAGACATGGCCAATTTGACGTGAAAGGAAGTTAAATAAAATAAAACTGCATCACTACTCCTTCCTATCCGGGATAGACGCGTTTAAATACCAAAACTAATAATATATATTTTTAAAATTACCAGTTTTGTAAACAGCCTGTATGAAATTCATAATTTTGGTGAATCAAACTTTCAGTAAGGATACGTTCTATACTAGTACCACTGTTTGAAATGTGATTCTCGTCTCCAACAGAGCGCTAAGGAGAGTTTATAACAGGGCAGTCGAAAGCCCACCAATACCCCCCAGTCAGTAAGTACCGGGTGGTCTAGGGGGTAAGGTGTCGTACTTCTGTGCTGGGGTCCGGGGTTCGATCCCGGTTCCGGCACAGATTTATCTGATCTCCAAACCCTTCCTTCACCTCTAACAAGAAGTGTATTAATCACAACTTGTGAATGTGTGGAATGCCAGGCCTCCACCGTGGTTCGGATCCCACATTAAACTGTAGGTCCTCCATTTCATCTCACAATCACCCTACCATTACACATTAGCGTAAGTACGTATAACCCGAAAGGGTAGTAAGACGCGGTGCTAATAATAATATCCGGTACCGACACACGACTAGAGACAAGAGTGGCAGAAGGAAGAGAGTTGGTCGGTTGTTGCTCTCAGGCCAGTCACAAGTCCTTGTAAGGCGCGCAGGGAGTCTACTGGTTAGATTGTAGTTGTTGTGGACAGTCAGGTGTTCAGCCGGGGGGCTTAGCCCCAGACCTGGCCAGACTGCTTGGCTAGAGAACCATGGTGATGTGCTCCTTCACACCTGGATGGTTACATCAAATTATTCCTCACTGTCCTACCACCCATTCTGACTAGCCACATACATTAATAGTGAAGAGATGAAAGAGGTATAATCTATAAGAAATATTCCCCCAACCGGGGCTCGAACCACAGCGTTTCCAGCACCAGTAAATTAGAAAATACTATACTGACATGTTCTGGTAATCAGACAATATTATCTCCGGTCCTTAATTGGACAATTGTTCCTCAGATAAATACAAACAATCCTCTATGACAGGTCCTGGTACTAACATAATGTTTTAATTGTACTAATCGTACTAATAGTAAACGAGTGACAGATCCACTAGAGTATTACGAAGTTAAATGAAGCAAACTAATATCCAAACAAATATGTTGTCTCGGTTAGAAGTGGTGGTATCCACTACCCGGCGAGCAGTGGTGTGTGGCGGGTACGTGTGGTCCCAGGCGCACACCACTGGCTCTTCCTGTTTGTTGTTATGTTCCATGATGGCAGTCTTGGGGTCGAACCTAGGATCGTACGATTGATATCAGTACAGCACGTCTGTCTAGTGAAGTGAACGGATGGGCCCGTGTTAAATGATCAGCAACATTGATGAATTAACGGCCGGAGGCTACGTTTGTTCTAGAATTAAGTTAGTTTGTGAGACGTTTGCTGAAATGACAGGTCTGTTCATAAAGTATACATGTTTATATGAAAACTGTGTGGAGAGCTTGATAAGTTTGCCTCGTGCTCAGCGTGGGAACTAGACGCTCATTAGGATAATGTGTTAATTAGCCTAATTGTGTTCTTTCCCTCGTATCACACGTAAACATCTACCTTTACAACGACAAGTTATTTTCGCATCGTACATTTTATATTCCCAGTTTCCATTGCTGCGCGAGATAAATCGCCAAAATACACGAATCACACTTTGTCTGGACAAGAGGCCCGCACACACACACGCGTGAAACTGTGTCAAGGACACGGAGCACGGCCACTTCTTGGGGTGTCAAAGAGTCTTAACTAGGTTAGCATGGTCTTTGTGGGGACTTTAGACTGACAGAGAGTCTTACCTAGACTAGCATGGTCTTTGTGAGGACTTGACACAAAACTTGGGAGGAGACCATTTAATTCCCAGCCCTCGTGACTGAGTGTTAGGGAGACCGACAACCTCTTGGTCCAGAGCTGAGCATGCCAGTCGACCACGCTGGCAGTGATTAGTGTATAGGAGGAACAAGGTCTTAAATGACAACACATGAGTAACATAAACCAATGTAGGGTCCCTCTGTGTGTGTGTGTGTGTGTGTGTGTGTCCTGGTTGAACACGCACAAGGGATGCCCCCGCCACATGCGTGAATCATGACGATTGCAATTAGTAGCCGATGTCCCAGGAACCTACCTACCACACACCAGGTGAGGATCACGTGAGTCTGGTTTCAGTTCCTTTCAGCAAGCCCGTGAAGAGGTCCTGAACCTACCTATCACACACCCGGGTGGTGATCACGTATGTCTGGTTTCAGTTACTTTCAGCAAGCCGTGAAGAGGTCCTGAAACCTACCTATCACACACCTAGGTGGTGATCACGTATGTCTGGTTTCAGTTCCTTTCAGCGAACCCACGAAGAGGCCCTGAACAACGAACAAGGAGATATATTTCAGTTGGAATGTTCTCCCAAGCAGAGATGACTAAGTGTACATGGTCCCATCTAAGAAAAAAATATGCCGAGAACGGTTGACAGTGATTAATTTGTTGACAGATCAATTGATTGATAAGTTCGAGTCTATTGAGCCCAGGACCGAGAACTTGAGGATGTGAGTGACAAAAATTTCTACAACAGTGAACGTTACGTACAAGATATTTAAAATGTATTACTAACAATAATAATAGGGCTAAGGGGGCACATCATCATTAGATTATTACTTAATATATGGCATTAGGGACCCAAAGGTTCAGTCCTGCACTCACAAAAGTACGCCACCTATCCCTATTTTGAGCTAGCTATATCCAGTCCACCTCATTACACCCTATCCCTATCTTGAGCTTGCTATATCCTGCCCACCATAACCTATGAGACAATGTCTTGTGATGAGTACAGTGTATGTAATGTAACCTTTCCACTCCCAAGATAAATATATTAGCGTTTACAATTATATTTTTTAAATGTCATAATATATAATATTTTAGTGTAAGGTATATGCGCCTCCACCAGTGATCCGACATCAACTGCGTGGTTGTAATCGCAGTGAGAAACAAGACCTTGTGATTATGGAAAACTCACTTAGGTTCGGTCACTACCTCTAGAGAAGTTATAGGAAGTCCAGTATTCAACAATTACACAAGCTACTAGATCAATTTCCTTGTTTTCATGTTATTAACGTTGACCACAACCAAACATATTTGTAGTTTCTAATAGGTTCTTTCTACTATGTACTTGTTGTGTGACCTTGTTACAACAAGTAAACAATTAGAGGTTGTTTCACTCACCTCCCTGGCCCCAGTTGACTCATCTCAGCAAGACCATGACTCCTCAACACATCGTGGCATTGTTTAATACTTGACTGAATGAGGCCCATGGTTCATTCCCCGTCGTGAATACCAAGCCACGCCAAAAGAACGATATGCACGAGCGCGCTGTGCTCTATTGGCTATGTTCGGCAAACTCTTAGAAATGTTCTTTCCACACGTGCCTGGAGAGGTGCGGTATGTCCCAACATGTTCTAGACACCTGCTACCCCTTACCCATCTCTGCCTCCTATTGTTCCCGCGCCTTGAGAACACGTGGTAGATTCATAGGATATATAATCGTAGGATTCTTGGATGTGGTCACATATTACATACTGGCTTCAAGGTGAGCGACGCTGTCATAAGTTGATTAATATTAGAGTATTCTAAATTCCTTTTGGACCTAAACTATTTTAACTTATTCAAAATGATCGTTTCTGGACTTATACATTTTAAACTTATTGATTATTAACATATAATTCACATCTTATGGACCTAGTATATTTGGGCTCCTAAAACCATGGACATATTTTAAATCTTTGCACGGTTAGTTCAAACCTTATGTCCTTCTCTCTTTGGGGAACATTTGGTTTATGTGTTTTTACTTGAAATTTTAGCTTATCTACCTAGCGATTTTTTTTTTTTTTAACTCTTTGGGTACCGGCCATTTGGGACGGTTATTAGCTGATAGTGTCGTTCGTCGGCTCTACTTATTTTAATATTTTGTAGGATTAAAATCATCTTGTTATTTATTGGGAGATTCTTAAATATTGTTGGTAATGTTTAAAGTGTATTGTTTGTTAGTTAACTATGGGGCCACCAGTCGGTAAGATTGTACTGTAGACTTTGCTTTATTAATTAAATGTTTGGACAAGCCGCTTGGCGGAGTCTATCAAAATTAAAGTTTGATGTTTTGGCGGATGATTTCAAATATAGTCCTGTTTAGATGGGAGGACGGTCATTTAATAGAGCCATATTGTTATTGTTTCAACTAATTGAGAACTTACAAAAAGGGCAATTAGAAATTATTTTGTATTTATAAAATTGTATCCCTGATTAGTTATTAATGCCTAGGATCTTTGATTTACCCATAAATTACAATTATGATAGGGCAAAGGATATCAAACTGAGATTGTTATGAAGGTCAATTTAAAATATATATCATGTGTTTTGAACCGCCATTTATGGGCGCGAGTAGGAGTCTTGCAAGTATTAAACGTTGATTATCTGTAGTTATGACTTGTGTGAGACAGTCCTGCCAACTTGTCACGTTGGAACTTACCTTTCATTACTTCGCTCATATTGTATAATGCCAATTTTTACTTTACTTACTTTCTATGGTTCATAAAACCTGTGGGTAACAATAAAGCATGTTCATTTCGAACTGATTTTCAGCGCCTAACGCTTTGAGCTGGTTCACTAGTCTCATCGAGCTGTATATGTTTGTTGCTTGAATAAAATAACTCTTGTTATCATCCCTGACTTATTTCTGAGTGATGAGGGGGGTTACAGCTGTAGTTTCTAATAGGCTCTTCCTAATATGTACTTGCTGTGTTACAAAGTAGTAGAGAGAGAGAGAAGGCACTATGTTCCCTGCTACATCATGTGACACATAGTAGCTGATGAGTAATATGAACTCACCAGGCACACCACAATGGTGAGGCACCAAAGAGTCATCTGCGTTGTGTGTTGTTGAGGCCGGTGGGCATACGGTACACGGCGTGCAGAATAGGAGCGGTGTGGTCACGCCAGTTTTCTGCGGGCTCGATGAAGAAACTGTCAAAGGAGGTTCGATGTGGCCAGTCTGCAAACAACACATACGTTTAGTGGTAGACAAGTTCATAGCTCCATCATAGTCGAAACGTCATTTGGCAGCCTAGAACTAGTTTATTCCCTGGTCCACGAGTCGATGTTCACTCAAAGTGTGACCCCAAGTGCTAAAAACACACAGCGTGTAATATATTATATTGATGGTCTGGAACAAATCAGTTGAAATAACTGTAGCCTTTAAGGAACGCGGCTGGAAACATTCTTTTTTCGATTGTTTATTATTATTATTATTGTTATTATTATATATAATAATAATAATAAAGTAGCGTTATTTAAACCAGAAGGCGTGTTCAAATCCGGAAGCAATAGGGTACACTACATTCCCGGAACATTACTATTACATTTCCGGCCGGAGGCGGGTATCTTCGTCTCACTCCAACTACTCGTTCAAGATGACAGAAGCAAACCACCCGTTCCGACCAGGGCGGAGGGATCTCTGTCTCACTCCAACTACTCTTGGAGTTGAGTGTTGCTAATCTTTGGTGGAGAGACATTTCCAGGTGAGCTTTGCGTCAAAAACAAACCACTTGGAGTTTCACGCCACCAGGAGTGGAAGTCGTACATAGCATAGTCCAAGACAATAGCTAGAAGAACTTAAACCCTCATTTTCTTACGAATGGACCTTAACCTTCAACAGTGACATCTACAGATCACATGACTTGCATATAAACACTTGGAAGTAAATATATTAATTTTTCTAGCTGTACATTTGTAATATACGAAGTAGTAATTATAATCGATGTTAGTGTAAATTTATTCTCTGGTGAGAGTTTCTCTAAATGCCTCAAGCCCCGTCCAGCCACGTGCGCGCGCAGCCTCGGTCAACGCTCACTTCAGTCAAATCATGACTCTGGCAACTTGCCTCGGAAACACAAACTCGCACGAACAGTGTTTACAAAAAAACAACTACTGAGCTGCGTGGGTTTTTTCTAGCAACTTTCTGAAAGAAAAACAAACGAGTCCCAGCTTTCGCAACAGTACATTTTCAGTGTTGGGCAGTAAAATGAGCTAATCCCCGCGTGGTTCTGATAACTATACCTCTGTTATTTCTTCACGTGTCAATATTACCAAGCGAGTTGCTCACCTTGCCGCGGGCAGCGCCTCTGGTGGTATGACGGCCTACCAGGAAGTGAGAGGGGAGTAATCTACAGTGGACCGTGGCTCTCAAGGATGGGAGAACACTAGACTGTACTGTGTTACCACCGCGCTTAGAAACGAGAGGATAGAGCGGGTCAAGTTGATATCATTGTGTTTACAGGCGAGTGGGACAACGATTGTGATAGTGCTATAGAGCACACACACACACATACATTGATTGTCCCGCGGGTTAAGGCGTTGGGCTCACAATAGTCGATGACCGTCAAGAGAACTGTATAGTACCAAATGACCATCAGGGTTTATCTTTAAGCTCTCTCCCTGCATGCGAATGCTAATGAATTCCCTCAGAAAACTCGTCCAACTCGATCAGCAGGAGGGTCGCGCGCCATTCAGGAACAAGGCTAAGAGTGAGGCGATGGCAGCGCTCCAAGGTCGCCAGTTGAAGGTCTGGTGCGGTGGCCTCAGAGGTGGTCAGGGCCGTCGAGACATTCCCGAGGGAGCTACAAGATCTCCTAAGAGTGTCAGTCAGTCTTTGAGCGCTCTGGTGAAGACCAGTTCCTTTGTCAGTTAAGAGCAGTCCCGAGGCTTGGAGGGTGCAGGCCTCAGTATTTGTACAGTTGCCTCAATGGCACCAAGATATTCCTCGAGAAGACACGTTTGGTGCAGCTGTGAGCATGGAGATAGCAAGTCTTGTCTACTCTAGCGATACAACCATCAGATTGAGACAAGACGAGATTATCAAGGTCTATAGATGTTCCCTTGACAAGGTCATGGTCGCTTCAAAGAGGTCTTGACACAAACATCAGGTTCTTAACTCACCAGGCGCACGTATTTATTTTAATCACTGAGGCAATTATTTTAAATACGTTTAGTAACGAATTGACTTTAAAAGGACTTATGAGTAAAGAAAAAAACAGTAACGTCATAAACAACAAGTGCTGCGCTCAGCTCTGGCCAGAGAGGTCTACAGGTTCATTTCTAGTCGGGGGATTTCCAAATTGTCATTTTCAACTTGTTATCCCTTAGAAAACGTTTTTTTTTATTAACCTGTGCCCTTAAATTAGGGTCAATTACGGATTACATGACAGGACAATAAAGCAATAAAAATATTGACGAGCCTTTTAGTATAATATTATTGTTATTTTAAAAGTATTGCTAATATATTTCAAAAATGACCGCAGAGCACATGACTTGACGTATGAAAACATGGAAACAGATCTAATAACTTTTCTAGCTGTCTTCCTATGAAGAGTGAACTGTAGACCATTATATTTGTTATTTAATAATTAATTAGAAGAACACAAATGATTGTTTATTAATTGTTAATTAAATACTACTACCAAGTTTCAAATAATAAAATTGACCTAGCATGTGTTATTAGTTACTTGCTTGACTGCGCGAGGCTGAATTATTCCCACCTAACCTGAATGTTCATATAAAAGTGATGACTGATGACAAGAAATGTTCGCAATGAGGGACAGTATGTTCCAAGAACATGGAACCGTTTCAGTACACTCTGTGCTCTTTATGTAGCTCACGGCAGGCCTACCTCGAGGAATTTAATGAGGAGTAATTGAGGAACGACGAGGACAGGTGAGGAGGAAGTAACACTGCAGTGTGGAGGTGCATTCAAGATGGTATCATTCAGGGGTAATTGGCCAATAGAACGTGTCTAACCACCGCTTGGCAACAAGGAGTCATGTCCACAAGGTGCTGTGCAGGCTAACAGGTCAACTAGCTCTGTTGTCACAAGGTGATGTAAAGGTCAATTAGCTCTGTTGCCACAAGGTGCTGTACAGGCTAACAGGTCAACTAGCTCTGTTGTCACAAGGTGCTGTACAGGCTAACAGGTCAACTAGCTCTGTTGTCACAAGGTGCTGTACAGGCTAACAGGTCAACTAGCTCTGTTGTCACAAGGTGGTGTACAGGCTAACAGGTCAACTAGCTCTGTTGTCACAAGGTGGTGTACAGGCTAACAGTTCAGTACAGTTTGTTCAGTAGATCCCAGCATCTGTCGAAAAGAGCCGCCGTCCATTGTGTTTTAATATCACTCTAGTTGCTGTGCTCTAAGCCAATCACAACATTACAAAGGTTTTTAGTCAAATATATATTTACTATGATAATGAGCTCTTTGTAATGATGGTAGTTTTTCCTAAACGGTTTTCCACACACTCTCTCTCTCTCTCTCTCTCTCTCTCTCCACGTAAGTGCGGGTACACTTCCCGCTCTAAATTCAACCCCCTCATCCTTTTCACATTAGCATAGCTAGTATATAAGGGTGTAGCCCGAACGGGTAGTAAGACACGGTGCTAAAACGATTCTAGATTTCCCGTGAGAGAAGTTTTATTGCGATGAGGAAATGTAATATGAATAGGTTGGTAGTCCTTGGACTGATCTACTAGGTCCGTCGGGACTGTAAACACAAGAAATGGAAAGTCTGTGATCTCGTAAATCAATTGACCAACAAAGAACAAACTGTTTGAACCATCGCAGCTCGTTTAAACATAAGTTCACACCACTTTAGTCTGCTACCCCTGACCCACTATACTGTACTGCAACACTCGAGATGGGCTGCTAGCACCAGAGTAGGACCTTAGTGTTCTCTACCACTCCAGAGTACAAGAGTTGACTACGTCATCACCATCACTCGGAGTCGAACTAAGGACGTTGGATGTCAGAAGGTCAAGAACGTAGAAGAGAAAAACTAGCTAAGTGGATAGAAGTGACCACCGTTTAAAGCAGGTGATTAAATAGGAGGTGACCACAGCACAATAATAGCAGGAAGGAATGAAGTGTTTCTCCAACTACTCTCCAGATCTAGATACCTCCAACTACTCTCTAGACCTAGATACCTCCAACTACTCTCTAGACCTAGATACCTCCAACTACTCTCTAGACCTAGATACCCCCAACTACTCTCTAGACCTAGATACCTCCAACTACTCTCTAGATCTAGATACCTCCAACTACTCTCTAGACCTAGATACCTCCAACTACTCTCTAGACCTAGATACCCCAACTAATCTCTAGATCTAAATACCTCCAACTCCTCTCTAGACCTAGATACCTCCAACTACTCTCTAGACCTAGATACCTCCAACTACTCTCTAGACCTAGATACCTCCAACTACTCTCTAGATCTAAATACCTCCAACTCCTCTCTAGACCTAGATACCTCCAACTTCTCTCTAGACCTAGAAACATCCAACTACTCTCTAGACCTAGATACCCCCAACTAATCTCTAGATCTAAATACCTCCAACTCCTCTCTAGACCTAGATACCTCCAACTACTCTCTAGACCTAGATACCTCCAACTACTCTCTAGACCTAGATACCTCCAACTACTCCAGATCTAGATACCTCCAACTACTCTCTAGACCTAGATACATCCAACTTCTCTCTAGACCTAGATACCTCCAACTACTCTCTAGACCTAGATACCTCCAACTTCTCTCTAGACCTAGATACCCCCAACTAATCTCTAGATCTAAATACCTCCAACTACTCTCTAGATCTAGATACCTCCAACTCCTCTCTAGACCTAGATACCTCCAACTACTCTCTAGACCTAGATACCTCCAACTACTCTCTAGACCTAGATACCCCCAACTACTCTCTAGACCTAGATACCTCCAACTACTCTCTAGATCTAGATACCTCCAACTACTCTCTAGACCTAGATACCTCCAACTACTCTCTAGACCTAGATACCCCAACTAATCTCTAGATCTAAATACCTCCAACTCCTCTCTAGACCTAGATACATCCAACTTCTCTCTAGACCTAGATACCTCCAACTCCTCTCTAGACCTAGATACCTCCAACTACTCTCTAGACCTAAATACCTCCAACTACTCTCTAGACCTAGATACCTCCAACTACTCTCTAGATCTAAATACCTCCAACTCCTCTCTAGACCTAGATACCTCCAACTACTCTCTAGACCTAGATACCTCCTACTACTCTCTATACCTAGATACCTCCAACTACTCTCTAGATCTAGATACCTCCAACTACTCTCTAGACCTAGATACCTCCAACTACTCTCTAAACCTAGATACCTCCAACTATTCTCTAGACCTAGATACCTCCAACTACTCTCTAGATCTAGATACCTCCAACTCCTCTCTAGACCTAGATACCTCCAACTACTCTCTAGACCTAGATACCTCCAACTTCTCTCTAGACCTAGATACCCCCAACTAATCTCTAGATCTAAATACCTCCAACTACTCTCTAGATCTAGATACCTCCAACTCCTCTCTAGACCTAGATACCTCCAACTACTCTCTAGACCTAGATACCTCCAACTCCTCTTAGACCTAGATACATCCAACTACTCTTAGACCTAGATACCTCCAACTACTCTTAGACCTAGATACCTCCAACTTCTCTCTTGATCTAAATACCTCCAACTACTCTTAGACCTAGATACCTCCAACTACTCTCTAGACCTAGATACCTCCAACTACTCTCTAGACCTAGATACCTCCAACTACTCTTAGACCTAGATACATCCAACTTCTCTCTTGATCTAAATACCTCCAACTACCTAGCTTAGACTAGATACCTCCAACTTACTCTCTAGACCTAGATACCTCCAACTACTCTCTAGACCTAGATACCTCCAACTACTCTCTAGATCTAAATACCTCCAACTCCTCTCTAGACCTAGATACCTCCAACTACTCTTAGACCTAGATACCTCCAACTACTCTTAGACCTAGATACATCCAACTTCTCTCTTGACCTAGATACCTCCAACTACTCTCTAGATCTAAATACCTCCAACTACTCTCTAGATCTAGATACCTCCAACTCCTCTCTAGACCTAGATACCTCCAACTCCTCTCTAGACCTAATACCTCCAACTACTCTTAGACCTAGATACCTCCAACTACTCTTAGACCTAGATACATCCAACTTCTCTCTTGATCTAAATACCTCCAACTACTCTTAGACCTAGATACCTCCAACTACTCTCTAGACCTAGATACCTCCAACTCCTCTCTAGATCTAAATACCTCCAACTACTCTTAGACCTAGATACCTCCAACTACTCTCTAGACCTAGATACCTCCAACTACTCTCTAGACCTAGATACCTCCAACTACTCTCTAGATCTAAATACCTCCAACTACTCTCTAGACCTAGATACCTCCAACTCCTCTCTAGACCTAGATACCTCCAACTACTCTTAGACCTAGATACCTCCAACTACTCTTAGACCTAGATACATCCAACTTCTCTCTTGATCTAAATACCTCCAACTACTCTTAGACCTAGATACCTCCAACTACTCTTAGACCTAGATACATCCAACTTCTCTCTAGATCTAAATACCTCCTACTACTCTTAGACCTAGATACCTCCAACTACTCTCTAGACCTAGATACCTCCAACTACTCTCTAGACCTAGATACCTCCAACTACTCTCTAGATCTAAATACCTCCAACTACTCTCTAGGCCTAGATACCTCCAACTACTCTCTAGATCTATGGAGTCACAGTACATTATGATGAGCTCCGAACATAGCAGTCTTCAGACGCAGACCCGAGAGACAACGGAATCCTGTCACTGTTTCACACCAGTTGATGTCTTCATTCAATTAACTCCTCTCTTGGTTCTAGTATTTTGCTAGCAGCTGCAATTAAACTAACCATTAAATGAGAGTTTTAAACTTGATTACGTGAGATGCAAAAAAAGAATGTTGGGAAGGAAGGCCTTGGAGTGGGCAATGGAAGAGGCCTTCAAGCTCCGTGTGCTCGCGAGATGTCCGTCTTACAACGAACATTCCGGATTGTTGTTCGTATCCACAGCCAGTCTTTGCTCCATGGATGAGACTATCCACATCTCACGTATCCACAGCCAGTCTTTGCTCCATGGATGAGACTATCCACAGCCAGTCTTTGCTCCATGGATGAGACTATCCACATCTCACGTATCCACAGCCAGTCTTTGCTCCATGGATGAGACTATCCACAGCCAGTCTTTGCTCCATGGATGAGACTATCCACATCTCACGTATCCACAGCCAGTCTTTGCTCCATGGATGAGACTATCCACATCTCACGTATCCACAGCCAGTCTTTGCTCCATGGATGAGACTATCCACATCTCACGTATCTACAGCCAGTGGGGATGACATGACAGCCACGTTAAACAAGTATATAAGGGTTTCAACAACTTACGACTTACACATTATCTTGATCCAAATTAGGAAAACTCACACCAGCAACACAAACACAAACTATTTCAAGCACACACTGAGATATATCGAGACAGTATTCAAACTAGAGACCGTGGACTTGTCACACTTGGCTTTACAACCCTTCCGGCCTATTTCTGGTTTTAACTACACTAAACAAGGTAAGAGGAGAAGGGGAAAATACAGAGGAAATGTGCCCTAAATTAGGCAGAGAGAGTTTCGGAAACTATTTAATGCTGGCCGTGTTTTTCTTACTCTCTATAGACAAATGCAGATACACTTACTAAGAGATTCATATCCCTACTCCCACCAGAAAGATATATACAGTATATGTGTTGTTGTTAATGATGAGAAAGTGGACCAGAGCTAAGAATCAAATCAATTAAAAACACTTTGTGTCGTTCCGAGTAAATGATGCGCGCGCAGCTATGAGGGTGTCTGGTGGGACGGCCACAAGTGAACCACAAGTGAGCCCAATGAACCCAACTCACTGATTGGAGGACAGAAATAAGCTGGCGGGTATGTTGAACCCATTGGAGCGCATCCCACAATGCTGCCAACTTGAGCCTTGCTCCCAGGCGCGAAATTTCCTACACACGAGATAATATAAACAAATTGCATTCATAAAACTGAATGGACCTCACTTAGCTAGGGCCCCCCTTTCATTCGGCCAATCGCAGTTACAACGAGTTTTTTGTTGGGTTTTTTAACCCTCTCAGCTACAAAAATAAATGCTTTGTTTGTTTGTTTGTTTGTTTGTTTTCGCGCGCTGAATTGGAGCACGTGTCTTTCCTCATTGTTGGTTGTAGCGTGACGCGCATGCGCAGTAGAGCATTCAACCTGGGAGTGCACAATGTGAACAATGTGAACAATGTGGACTAGTTGCTCTCATTAGGATTACCCTAACTACCGACTGTTTGAGAGCCAAAGCGGTGACCTACATCAGCGAGACGAGACAGGACGGGACCATTCCCTTGTTCGGCAACCAGATGCAGGACCACCCGTAGCTGACAACTCTCTCAACACGCATCAACTGTACACTACCACAAGATAGAGACGTGCTTGGAGTGTACACTACCACAAGATAGAGACGTGCTTGGAGTGTACACTACCACAAGATAGAGACGTGCTTGGAGTGTACACTACCACAAGATAGAGACGTGCTTGGAGTGTACACTACCACAAGATAGAGACGTGCTTGGAGTGTACACTACCACAAGATAGAGACGTGCTTGGAGTGTACACTACCACAAGATAGAGACGTGCTTGGAGTGTACACTACCACAAGATAGAGACGTGCTTGGAGTGTACACTACCACAAGATAGAGACGTGCTTGGAGTGTACACTACCACAAGATAGAGACGTGCTTGGAGTGTACACTACCACAAGATAGAGACGTGCTTGGAGTGTACACTACCACAAGATAGAGACGTGCTTGGAGTGTACACTACCACAAGATAGAGACGTGCTTGGAGTGTACACTACCACAAGATAGAGACGTGCTTGGAGTGTACACTACCACAAGATAGAGACGTGCTTGGAGTGTACACTACCACAAGATAGAGACGTGCTTGGAGTGTACACTACCACAAGATAGAGACGTGCTTGGAGTGTACACTACCACAAGATAGAGACGTGCTTGGAGTGTACACTACCACAAGATAAAGACGTGCTTGGAGTGTACACTACCACAAGATAGAGACGTGCTTGGAGTGTACACTACCACAAGATAGAGACGTGCTTGGAGTGTACACTACCACAAGATAGAGACGTGCTTGGAGTGTACACTACCACAAGATAAGACGTGCTTGGAGTGTACACTACCACAAGATAGAGACGTGCTTTGTGGACAAGAGAACCGTGATCAGCGGTTGTGCCATGAATTAGTCAACCTATCAAATGCCATGTCAGATAGAGCTGTAAGCTTGTCACATATGATGGTAGTGTCCACATGTCAGGCACTAGGAAATGACGACACGTCCACACACCAGTGCAGATTTATTGCAAGTTCCTGTCACGCCCGGTTTATCAGTGTCTGAGTGTCTACGTCTATCAGTGTCTGCGTGCAAATGGTCTCCTCGGCCGTCAAACTCCTCGTTCTAGAACGATTGGAAGTTTATTTCTGTCAAGTTGTACATCCGTGATGTGTGGGGATGTACATTCAACCTCAAGGTTTGGTTCCAAGTGGAGTGTGATCTGTTTCAACTAAACTACTGAACAATGCCACTCTTGTCAGGAGAACATAATGTCAGACTTATTGTGTTTGTTGTAATACACGGATGTTGTGCGCCCAACTACTAGCCTGTACATTTGGAAACTCAGGGGGAGGAGGGTGATAAAACATTCATCTGACAAAGAATGAAGCCAAGTCTCTCAGGTCAAAGTACTCTTGTGGAATGTTAACATCACTAGTAGGTGCAGGGGAAGGTGGCGTGGCCCATCCCTGGCTCGCCGCTTGTGTTTCTCGACAATACATGTGTCTACTAATTGAAAATTAGGTGCATTAGGTTGAGTGATATTATTATTATTATAACCAACGTGTCATAGACATGCTTAAAACTGATGATTATTATTGTATTAGATAGTTACCAATTTAATAATACAACGCTAGTATTGTACATACTTGTTTTATTTCTGTTAAACAATGTCAAGCTTTAAGATACTAAGCCACTTGTATCGGCGCCATGTTTGTTAGTGAGTGAGCCGGGGTAGTAGGGGGTGACATGAGATGTTCCAACAAGACCAGAGGTTACTTCTTGTTCAATCATCGCCATTACAGAGATTATTTTAGAACGAGCGATTACTCAGCTCATGTTTGGTTTAACGCGGTCCAGTTCCTTTGAAAGGCGTGTAGGCACGTGGTGCCAAGTAGCGTCGAGCGGAGATACGTGCGTTTAGCACGCGGCAACACGCACGCTCTTGTTTTGTTACTGGGGTGTGCCCATGTCCGGGTGTTCAGGAGGAACCTGGTTCCATCCCAGCTTGTGGCTCATTCTACCGGTACAGCTTAGTCAGCAAGTGACAGGCTGTGTTTAGTGCCAAGTGCAAGTGCAAGTGATTTATCGTCGTTCCGGGCAAAGGGCAAGGCGACTGTTGGAGCCAAACGATGCTATTAAAACAACTGCTCAAAGAAAGAGCCAATCTCTTGTTCCTCTTGGAACAGTCACGGGGAGAAAACCAAGAGCATCCTTGGAGCAGCGTTGTCATTCGCCTGGAGAGAGGATGAGGTATGTCAGTTGTTGGGAGGTTGATAGATGGACATGAGCTAAATATGAGTTGTTTTACGTGAAGCTCCTCTCAGCAGCCTTGAGACACACCCCAAGCTGTGACCTCTCAGCAGCCTTGAGACACACCCCAAGGTGTGACCTCTCAGCAGTCTTGAGACACACCCCAAGCTGTGACCTTTCACCAGCCTTGAGACACACCCCATGCTGTGACCTCTCAGCAGTCTTGAGACACACCCCAAGCTGTGACCTTTCACCAGCCTTGAGACACACCCCAAGGTGTGACCTCTCAGCAGTCTTGAGACACACCCCAAGCTGTGACCTTTCACCAGCCTTGAGACACACCCCATGCTGTGACCTCTCAGCAGTCTTGAGACACACCCCAAGCTGTGACCTTTCACCAGCCTTGAGACACACCCCAAGCTGTGACCTTTCACCAGCCTTGAGACACACCCAAGGTGTGACCTCTCAGCAGTCTTGAGACACACCCCAAGCTGTGACCTCTCACCAGTCTTGAGACACACCCCAAGGTGTGACCTCTCAGCAGTCTTGAGACACACCCCAAGCTGTGACCTCTCACCAGTCTTGAGACACACCCCAAGCTGTGACCTCTCAGCAGTCTTGAGACACACCCAAGCTGTGACCTCTCAGCAGCCTTGAGACACACCCAAGCTGTAACCTTTCACCAGCCTTGAGACACACCCCATGCTGTGACCTCTCAGCAGCTTGAGACACACCCCAAGCTGTTTACCTCTCAGCAGCCTTGAGAAACACCCAAGCTGTGACTCTCAGCAGTCTTGAGACACACCCCAAACTGTGACTCTCAGCAGCCTTGAGACACCCCATGCTGTGACTCTCAGCAGTTTTGAGACACACCCCAGTTGATTGCTTGACGTGACCTCTCAGCAGCCTTGAGACACACCCCAAGCTGTGACCTTCACAGTCTTGAGACACACCCAAGCGTGACCTCTCAGCAGCCTGAGAACACCCCATTGACTTCAGCAGCTTGAGACACCCCCAAGCTGTGACCTCTCAGCAGCCTTGAGACACACCCAGCTGTGACCTCTCAGCAGCTTGAGACACACCCAGCTGTGACTCTCAGCAGCCTTGAGACACACCCCAAGCTGTGACCTCTCAGCAGCCTTGAGACACACCCCAAGCTGTGACCTCTCAGCAGTCTTGAGACACACCCCAAGCGGTGACCTCTCAGCAGCCTTGAGACACACCCCATGCTGTGACCTCTCAGCAGTCTTGAGACACACCCCATGCTGTGACCTCTCAGCAGTCTTGAGACACACCCCAAGCTGTGACCTCTCAGCAGCCTTGAGACACACCCCAAGCTGTGACCTCTCAGCAGCCTTGAGACACACCCCAAGCTGTGACCTCTCAGCAGCCTTGAGACACACCCCAAGCTGTGACCTCTCAGCAGCTTGAGACACACCCCAAGCTGGGGACCTCTCAGCAGCCTTGAGAACACCAGCCTCGCCGGAAGTGTGTTCCAGTGTATGGCGACTGCGAGCTGGGCTGATATGTTAGGAGCACTAATAGCACTAATGGACTCTGACCACACAAAGAGAACAAGTGTGTGAGACCGTGGGGAGGGAGAAACCAACATAAGAGTATCGTACAGTCTGAGACCCATCTCTGAGGCTTTGTTCCCGAGCTCCAAGTCAAACCTATCCGGGCTATTCGTATGACAACATTGATGGGGTGGGATGAGGAACAAATAATTTAAAATAAATGCACTCGAATTTGCGTGGAGGAGGAGCGAATAAGTCATTTAAGATTAAACGACCCCTTGGTGTAGTCTGTAGATAAGAATGAGTTTTAAATAAAAAGCTCCAGCATTTGCTCTAGGTACGTTTAAGGGTTGTCACTGTGGGTAAAACCAGTTTTAGTTCACTAGTCGGGCTTTGATCCTGGTGCTCTGGGTGTGTCCCCCGAGACAGAGACAAGCCTTGTGTGACTGTACACAGCACCATGTCTCGTATCTGGGACTGTACGTCATGATTGACGACCTCCGGACCAATGCGTGATGGTCGTGATGAACACGCATGCGCGTGGGAGTCCCACCTCCACCGGACGTGACTGTACCATACATGGAGAGATGCCATGAACTTAAGGGTCCATTCAACATCAGAACTAGCTTAGATTTATTGATTATAATAAGAGATGGGAGGGAATATCTAGGGGCCTTTTTAGGAGACTGTGACCTGACAAGTGACAACAGAGGAGACTGTGACCTGACAAGTGACAACAGAGGAGACTGTGACCTGACAAGTGACAACAGAGGAGACTGTGACCTGACAAGTGACAACAGAGAGGAGACTGTGACCTGACAAGTGACAACAGAGAAGGTGTCACATGTTAGTACTATATATATTAGCAGAGCACGGAGGTGATAAATACAGGAGATATTTATTCTAATTAGCTCGGGAGGAGAAAGCCACAATTTACCGAAAGGGTGGGCGCATTTTCGTGGAAGGAGAGTAGTAAACCATTTGTATAAAAAACTCTCGGTACAGTTGGCCGGAATCCGAACCACGATCTCTCTATCGCTGGCAAACTAGACAAGACTAGACGGACGCCTTTGTACCACGCCATCTGTTACTAGTATAATTAAACTTCCAGAATACCGCTCCTCCGCCTTCTTTTGTTTCAATATGGGTAAACGCACGTTCTGCCAACTTGACGGCTGTGAATAGCCTGGGAGACTTGTGGCCAGTGGCGTCATCGGATGAACGGACGCTAGGTTATTTTGAACTCCGTGACGTCACTCAGAATACTCGCGAATGTTTGAATTTATTTATTTAAAAAAAAACTAAGTAAACTGGAGTGGTACCCCTTAAAGGACTGACTAGAATTTTGAGAGAAGTGATTGCACGATAATCCGACCCAAGGATTAGACGAAGGCTGGTCTAGGGACGCATCCCTTATCCAGAAATATTAATAATATTGGTGAGCACGCGGAATAAACGTCAAGCTTGTCTAGCCTCGTTTGTCGGCGACAAGAATGTTGGGCTGGAGAACGGTAAGGTGTACTGACATTTCTATTTTCCTAAATGGCTTTCCAAAATTTATCCACGTAAATGAAGGTACATTTTCTTCTAAATTTACCCTCCTCACCTTGTACCAATAGTGCATATAACTGTAGCATGGCTTGGTTTGTGTCAGTGCAATATTATACCTTAAAGGGCGATACATAATTTATGGCCACGATGATTGCATTCATTATCCTTCAGAAACATAATTTATATATGCAATAAAATAAGATAAAATGATAGAATACAAAGATAACCATAATAATATAGAATAGAGAGTGTAAATATTCGAATGACTGGTAAAGAAGAGACAGCCTAAGAGATCCGACTCCCCGCAGTAAAATGTAGGCCTACAGCGAGGTTGGTTTGATCAATTTGAGGAGCTGAGCATTTCCCCTTGACGCACGTAGTTAGGCTATATGTATTACAAGTAGCATCTAGTGCCAGGAAAGGCTATCAGCGACCTGGGACTCAACCGTCTTCTGGAACGTTGAAACTAGTTCAACTCTTTCACCATCCCGGTACGATGAATACATTATATTACTTGATGAAAACCTTACATTAGTTGATGAATGTACAAGTTCGTCAAAGCTGTCACTCCCATAAGTTATATTGCAGTGAAGATTGTTACCTGTGAGTAGGCGGCGCCCTTAATATAATAAATGTAATGTTTGTATAGTTTTAATCTTGGATCGCAAATAATAACATTTCCCATTAAAAGTCTACATCTCTATGAGCGGCAAACCGGAGGACGCCTTGCCCCGTAAGTCCACCAGTAGCATGTAAACCTTCGGGAGGTATTTCAGCTCACAGGGCTAGGCATGTTTACCGCCGCAGAGTAGACAAGCTGTGCTTACATTTATAGGGCGTTGATTTCAACTCCTGCTTGGACCGACAATTGACACGACTGAGAGATGTTTCTCCGAGGCAAGAACAGACGATTCTTCTGTGTGAGAGCTAGTAGTGTGTTAGAGTGTATAACATACACAATGTGTGTGTTACATGGGATGATGGCTCTCAGGAGAGCTGCCCTCACTTGAGTGTTGTCAAGTGCAGGACAATAGTCTGTTACTGAATGGTCTTATCTCGTCCTCCACAAAGGTTTACTCATTCTTAGCCCTTGTTTAAAATATGAAAATAATCTGCACAGAATACCATTTCATTTTGAACTCTTATAAGTGTGGGTATGAGAGGTTTATTGAAACCAAGCAAACAGACTCAACCCAAGAATAGCTGCTGACTTAGAGAGAATCACGTCTGGAGCAAAGAATGTAATCATCGCTTCACTAACCAGAGCTACTAGTCCCTGGCCCAGATATCTCTACCATCAGCAGCTTCACTAACCAGGACTACTACTCCCTGTCTCAAATATCTCTACAACCAGCAGCTTCACTAACCAGGGCTAATAATCCTGTCCCAGATATTTCTACAACCAGGACTACTAATCCCTGTCCAAATATCTCTGCAACCAGCAGCTTCACTAACCAGGACTACTAGTCCCTGTCCCAGATATTTCTACAACCAGGACTACTAGTCCCTGTCCCAAATATCTCTGCAACCAGCAGCTTCACTAACCAGACTACTAGTCCCTGTCCCAGATATCTCTACAACCAGGACTACTAGTCCTGGCCCAGCTATCCCTGCAACCAGACACACACACCCAACTCTCCTCGTGGTAGCACAGTGAGGTTAAGTGATGTCTGTTTGGGAAGCTGGCACTTAGTAGAGCTAGCTGTGGTGACGACGTCAAGACGTCTGTCAGAACCCGCTTCTCGTCACCACTTCCTTACAAGTTCCGACCCTAGATGGCAGCAGCGCTGACAAACAAGAGGGCTGTCACGACGACACTCCCCTCCCCACCCCCTCCTTTAGAGCGTTTATTCTGGTCGTCTCTTAGTGGGGAGATTGGGGTTTGTATCCGGCTCAGACTGTTCTATTTGGAGATAGCTCCTCAAGGTCTATTGCCACGATATCCACATCAAGGACAAGACGTCAGACTCCTCTGGTCTGGTTTGTCTGTGACAACGAGGTCGGGGTTTCACTACTTCTCAGCTGTATCTAGTATCTAGTATCTAGTATGTTCGTTATAATAGGCTCTCCCCATTTCCCCCACGCAAATGAAGTTACAATTCCTGCAAATCTTACCTTCCAAATTGGGACCCCCTTAGAGTGACGGACGGACGGGTGTTAAGACGTGGTGCTAGAACAAATATAAGTTATCATACCCCGGGGTAACCTGTTGTGTTATTCCAGTAGCGTTGGTGCACTTGCCCCGAGAGCTAGCAATGTCGCCAAACTGAGGGGATCCCCTGGAACCGGAAGTTGGATAGCTCCACCTAGTTTGAGAATCAGACGGCACAGTCGCTAGGACTAGGTTCGTTACAATACGAGGGGATGGCCCGTTCTTGCTCCGAGAAGAGCTGTTCTATAGGAGACACGGAATGTCAAGAAATGGGCGGGCCAATAATGTTTAATGTATCTCCTACTAACCTTCTAAAATTTGACTAAATTAGATATTTTTAATCGGATGCATTGTGCAACGATTTTTGATACTATTGAATTAACGAAAAAAAGAGGCATTTGTGCTAAGCCATAAAATGTAAGAAAGAACAAAATAGAATATCTAAGCAAATATTTATTTCCAAAGACCTTTTTTAAACACAACTTGACAGTTCTCATGATGTCTTAACTTGTGTTGAGTGTACACACAACTTGACAGTTCTCATGATGTCTTAACTTGTGTTGAGTGTACACACAACTTGACAGTTCTCATGATGTCTTAACTTGTGTTGAGTGTACACACTGTAAAAAGCAGGGTTAAAAACCTGGAGTAAGTAACACGCGCCTAGACATAAACAACTTGCCAGATGGCTACACACTAGTCCTTTAGCTCCGTACGTCTGCTAGCTTGTTCAGGGGGCTACACACTAGTCCTTTAGCTCCGTACGTCTGCTAGCAAGTCCCGAGGGAGGTGTGTGTATGTATCAGTTGGGGCCGTGGACCTATTCCATGTCCCACGCACGCCAGTCCCACATGAAACACGCACCATGTTCTTATTAGGGACAGGACCTTGTGGGAAGGAGGAAGGGGAGAGATGAGTTGACGTCAGGTTAAGGGGGAGTTGAACAACTAGTCCCACAGAGGATATAAGAACCGGAACATGTAAAACTCTCTAGTGGAGACCTTTTAGTGGCATGCAAATGCTGGGAACAATACGATAGTTCCCTACACACCCTGATCCAATAACTGGGGGAACAGAGATGGTTGTTAGAGCAAGGCGGAGAGGAGGAAAGGTCACAACATTATCCGTGTGATACTAGAGGAGAACCGTCTGATCAATGACAAATGGTTGATTAATTTACTGGAGTCATTATTATTACTATTATTATTACTATTATTATTATTATTATTATTATTATTATTATTAGCACCGCGTCTTACTACCCGTTCGGGTTATACGCACTTACGCTAATGTGTAATGGTAGGGTGATTGTGAGATGAAATGAAGGACCTACAGTTAAACGTGGGATCCGAACCACGGTGGAGGCCTGGCATTCCACACATTCACAAGATGTCTTGTCAGAGGTGAAGGAAGGGTTTGGTAATCAGTTAAATCTTTGCCGGGACCGAGGATTGAACCCCGGCCGCCTGGAGTCCTTATTAAATTCATGGTTTATTTCCATGATCACAATCACAGATCATAGTGACAGTGATAGTGATAGTGATGGTGATTGTGATGATGGGTCTGGAACAGACGTCAGAGGAAGGAAGACACTGCAAGATGGATGGACCAGCCATAATCTACAACTACAGTGCTCGCCACTATAGAGGCTTAATGGCATCAACTAGAGTACTCGCCACACTACTCTCCTGTTGTCTGCTCTGTGTCTGGAAGGAAGCTAGTTTAGAAAGAGACTGTTCCAACTATAACCTGCAAAGAACGTGAGCCTTGGTAGCAGAGTGGACCAAGAGCTAACTGAGGGATTGAAGGAACACACCATTTTAATAATGTTACTGACATAGTAATAATAATAGTTACTATCTCCCCCTTTCAAAGACGTGTTACTAGTGACGTGATCGATGACGTCATTGAACCAAAATTACCGGAACACGAATTGGAAATAGTTGTTCCAACTCATAAGAAACAGACAGTAGTGGTATAAACAGTCCCAAGACAGGAAAGAGCCGGGTTCGAGGCCTAATACCCGCTCCCCCTCTTGCTCCCAGGGAGGAGGGGGGGTGCTAAATGAGGTTACGCTAATACGAGGGGGAGAGGGGAGGGAGAGTTTATTTAGATGGACTTGGTTTCGCGTGGGCCACCAATTGAGTCCGACGCGTTGCGTCACCGCCATTTATAACAAATAGCATCCAGCGTCGGTAAGGGCGCGTTCCTACTCTCTTATATTAATGGTTAAATCGAGTTTCAAATAGAGAATAAATGTACCCACATTTGCGGGGAGAGAGATTTGAAAACCATTTATAATAAATTAACCCTCAGTACAACCAACCGGGGTTCGAGCAATAGTTTGGTCTATTGCAAGAGTGATCCAGGCCAGAGCTGTGGAGATGAGAAGCTAGCCCTGGAACTTAGACAACCCGCGGAGCACAGAGAGGGAAACACTTGTCCTACACTAGTGCCGGCCATTCATCAACATTAGTGTCACGTGAGTGAGCTGACCAGCGGTCATCGTCCACTTGGTGTAGACTATGCTAATAGACTCTAGCGCCGGATACTTCAGCATAGTCCACCAGCGATCCTGGCTGCACTCCAGGTAGCCTACTCACGATACTTCAAGGGGTGGCTTGCTCTTGCTCTCCCACACAACGTAACATACCAGAGAAACAGTTTGAAACATGGTGCGATGTTTAGTGTTAGAGGTGGACTAACTTTAGGGGCACTAACAAACGTCTGGCCGTATTACATTCCTAGATTAATAATACTATGTAGATAATAGAACCTGTTGGGAATGTTCAGATATGTGCTCTATTACTGCCAGCAGCGATCTATCTCCTCCCCGCTGACCACTCTACCAGATAACAATACAAATATACATCTAGACTGAAGTAGAAGAATCTGTTCCCACTGAGCTATTTTAGTTCATCTTATTCACAGCCCGTCATCCATGACGAGAAACAGGGTCCAGGTATTCCCGTGTTTAGTGGAGGGATGCGAACCCAGAAATAGAGTTGTGATATTTTACTGGGATGAAAATAAATATCTTCAAATATTTATTGTTACTCTCAAGAGTTGGTTGAGGTAGACTAGACTAGAGGTAGACTAAGACCTCTCCCGTTTAGCTTCGTACTGATTAAAGTTCGTTTAGAACTATTCAGTCTCATTTGTTATACGGATATTACTTTTAGAACTAACTCTCAGCTCTCACTTGTTATACGGGGATATTACTTTTAATAAAAGAGACGGTTACAAAGGATGGGCTGGTATTTTATCTTTAATTCGAGAAACGGGAGTATTTAAGTTGGACTAAAAAAAAAGTAAAATCCGTTTAAACATAAAAATTGGTAGGATTGACCAAGGCTGTAATGGAAGGAGTGATATTAACTGGAGAATATTTACAGCACCAATTATTTGTACCCCCTCCCCAACACAAGTATCGGATCAGAGAGCTGGATTTAGCCGTGCGAAGCAACCAATCAGCTATCTTCACGTCGACAAGTTGGTACAACTGTTACTTTCCTCGCCCTCGCCGTTCGTCATTGGCTGGGGCTGGACCTACTCAGTAGAGGATTGGAAGCTCCTGAACTGATACTACCCCGACAGTATCTCACTTCAAGGGGCCCCCTTGTGGTGGGGTCCTATTCGACACCTGGTCTAGAAAAACATTCCCTAACCGACTACTAGCGAACCTGTTTCACATTACAACAAACTGATCTCAGTGGGGGGGGGGGGGGGGGGGGGGCTGGAGTGAGGCCAGAAAGACAACAACACAGCTATAAATAATTTAGTGGAGAGTTCAATTTCCGAGATTGAAATACTAAAATAAACCAGATCTATACGTTACAGATGTGAAGAGCACGTGCTATATTCTGGCCACCGGTCTTTGATGGAAAGAGACGTGTTTTCCAAGCCGAGATAAGACCAAGTCCGGCACGAGTTTTATGTTACTGTGAAACTTGATTTACAACACAGCTTCATTTTGATACTGTGCCAAATTTATATGCGCGTCTTCCTTCCATAACCTTTTCATTTCCCTTCCAAGCCCAAGATGTATTATTTGTGTTAAGTAGTTGTACACAGGATGTCCCAGAATATTGTGATACGCGGGAAGAATGCTAGGCTCGTCAGTTGGATTACCTCACCTCCTTCTCTCCCCCCAAGTGGTTTCTCACGAGCCAGACAATACTACCTGCAGTCAGCGTCATACGGTCGGGCCGGGGAGGAGGAAGTTTTTTCTCCTCTCCTACACGATATCGGTGACATCGACCACGAAATGAGTGTAGAATACAAACCCTAACCATTTAACGTACGCTCTATCCGTCTGACAACCCACTCTATGAGGTACACGTCAGGATGGAAGGTTTTCTGAAGCTCTTGATAGGATCACCCATCATACCTTGGAGCAGGAATGTTCGGAGATTCAATACGACGATCTTTCTTATCTTTGACGGTTCTAGCGACCAGTCGGTGGTGTGGCCCTTTGCGAAAACGTCCTTATGCCTGTTGATATGTGACGATATCACCAATCACGTTTAGAATATACACAGATTACTGTAAGAAGGTACTTGTAGATCTGCCAGTCCCGTGTGTGGTAACTCATTCAATCCCCTCAACACTGACGTGTCGGACGATGAAGCTCCAGGGCAATATCTTATTTGATCAGATGATTCTGGCCTCATATCATGAGTGGTATGACCGGCTCCGGTCGATGTCAAGCTCATCCTGGAACATAGGCTTTATGATACGTAAATATTTTGATCCTGTGCGTGACTTGAAACGGCTGTAAGGTTCGTTTCCTCAAGCATAAAGTTGTAGACCTCCAGATCCACCTCGGTATAGTTCATAGGCTCTTTTCTGAAGAGTAATTCCCAAAGTCCCGTATGTAAGGAGTATATGTGTCCTTGAGAGTGGTCGTGTCTCCATCGTAGCGTACACCTCAGGTTTTATCAGAGCGTGCTTGAGGTGTATGAAAACAAGTCAGAATAGATGTATGTTATGGAATCTTTCGAGTAAGACTTCTTCTTCCTCCTTTTCAATCATCTTCTCCAACTCTTTAAGCGGTTCGATGATTGGTTTAAACTTTAAAGGCTTCTCTCGCTACAATATCAGAATCATGTCGCACATCTCGTAACTTTTACTGACCTTACTCTTGATTATATACTCCGCAACCTCCGTCGATGTGATGTAGACCGTGAGTGTCTCGTACGATTAATGAACCCAGTATTATAATATCTAAACAAACTTTGTGCATAACTCCACGTGTAACGTTGGTGACGAGGTTGACAATCTCTCCAATATGAAAGATATATATTCACTCTCAGACTCCTGGGATAGGTGTGAGATTCAATAAAAAGCTAATGTTTTTTCAAGTTCATAACAAAAGTGGAAACAATCCCGGCTTTCTTGAACTTATAACCAGGTTCCATCCTTCAAGTCAGTTACAAATATGTTGCAGTCTTCCTGATAGGATTTGAAGCTAAGCTACGTTAGACGAAACAATGATAAGGCATCTGATCTACATAGGTTTTAGACGCTGAATCCAAAAGTAATGGGGATAAAGCAACGTTTTGCAAGATTAAACCTTCTCCATCGTAATGCTGATCGTCCTCCTTAACTCTTTCCATCATGATGACCCTCGTAATCTTGTCGTGCCGGTCAGCGTAAACAATCTGCTGTTTGGTGAAAGACGCCTCAAACTTGAGAATCCTAGTAAGTAAAGAAGTTATCGTATCTCTGATAGATATGAGTGTGTGCATCTATTCGTTAATATGGTGTTCATCCAGCCTATCAGCGTAATACTCGCTACGAGAATCTTTTGATGCGATGATCTTCAGACTCGAGCTTGCATCTAAATATCCTCTTGGCATGAGTTAGATTCCATCCCACTTCCCCAGTGTTTACAATACTGTAGAGACTACGTCTGAGTTTAGATATGGACAACATTATGTCTGTTCACAAACAGAGACTTAGCGAGGAGGGGATCGGACCCTTTTAGAGGTCGCTTTCTTTGTTTAAGTCTAGGAAATAGAACTTGTTTTCCAAAATAGTGAAAATGTCTTCTTGAACTTTTGGATGGTGATGTTCACATGATCGACATGTTTCAAGCTGCTATCGTCAACCCTGAAAAGGATGAGAAGATTAGCGTTGCCTCGCAAAATCTGTTTAGGAATCCTAGAGTGTGTTTGACAGAGAAAGAAACAATCTATAGTCCTATATCCATCCATATTGAATTAAGTCTGTATGTTATACTGTCTATCACAAGTGACGTCGTCGAAGATGAATACAGAATCAGGGTTCGAATTGGATGGTGGAACTATCGCTTCGAAGACGCGTCAACCTGCAATTAAAACTGATAGTTGGATAGTTTCGTGACAGTCCTAAGTGCCAACAACTTCTAATGGAGGAAACTTCCGTGGACACTTTATGAAGGATACAGAGTTATTATCTTGGAGGATGTAGACAGGAGAGAATACAAAGATACGTACAGAGATAGTAGTTAAGAGCAGTGTGTCCTGCAGAATGTTGTCTACTCACCATGCCGTGGCACAGGTTGACAGCTACTGTGGATTGCAGATCTCCCTTCACTCTGCCTCTGTAGAAACAACCGTCAGGTTTCAACCCAGGATGTTCTCGGGTCGTGAAGTTGTGCCAAACATGCGTCACCTGGAACACAAACCGGTACCGTGTCTTACTACCCCTGCAACGTATACGCTTATGTAATAATCACGCTCATGCATTAGGAATAAGGTAGGTTGAATTTAGAGAAAGTGTATCCGCATTTTCATGGGGAGAGAGAGTGGAAAACAGTCTAGGAAAAACCACCTCTAGTACATCCGACCGGGATTGAACCATGATCTCCCCAACATCGGCAGTCTATTCTATCGCAAGAGTAGCGCCTTAGACCATGCGGTCACTGAAGTGGGTGTCAAATTTAACTAACCATAACTTGTGATACGGGTAAGTGTGATCAACTAACTCAGATCTTGACGTGACGTCATGGGCAGTATAATACTTTCTCTGACACGGCTGTAGGAGGAACCTTGGCTAGGACAGGGGTAGGCGACTGGAGAGAGTGTGGGAAACACTACTATGCTTATGGAGACAGAACAGATACAACCGCATCAGATGTCAGTTCGTACATTTTGAATAGAGCTTTATCTCTCAAGCTTTGCTTCTCATGTACAATTAATATACTAGCGTTTACCTCCGTGTTATTCGCTTTCATGTACAAACGTCAGCACAAAGCCTCAACTGAGTCGCTGATAGCATGATAGCATGATAGCATGATAGCATGATAGTACTGCTACCTTGCTTGGTTCCACTATGGTGTATCCTATAAGATAGTCATAGTGTAATCAGTCAAGGTAAGGTCCCTCTTGACGCCCCTGGACAGACTTCATACCGACCCGGAGGCTCACGGGTAGGCACAGAATGTTCGAGACCAACTTGACAACAACTGATCACAAACATAGCCCAACATAACCTTTCCCTGAACAACACTCAAATATAAACCAATCGCTATATCAAAATATGATCCCGCACATGTGGACAAGTGGACAACGCGTCGGTCTCGTTCTCTACGATATGATATTGATTAGAATCCCAGTGGGGTGTACTAAGGTGATTTTTGCTGTTTCTTTCCACTCTTCCTCCATGCAAATGAGGATACACTCGCTCTAAGATCTTCCTCAGCACTAGTGTAAACATAGTGATGGCCCAGACCAAGGTCTGCAGACACACACGGGTCTGTTCAAGAACCATGACTCCGTGAGAGCTCGTAAAGAGGTCGAGGAATTCTGCGCGTTCCTCGCAGGGCAGGTATTTACGGCCGGACGAGTTCCTGGAAGTGATGTGATCCCCTGAGGAGGAGGATTCCGCAGATGTACCTCGAGAACCGGGTGTTTGTAGAGTTGTTTGTAGAGTTGTTTGTAGAGTTACCTGCAGGTCCGGTACCACGAAGCTGGAGTCCCGCTCTAACAGAAGGTGTAACTGACGCCCGAACGCCGTGAACTCGTATTGTGGGTGTGGGTCCCATAGCTCCGCCATCTTGTGCCGGAAGTGGCCTGAGTGATGACGTAACGGGGGTATCCGGGCTGGAACAAACATACAAACAATACAACTCTCGTTCACTATGCTGCTCTAGCACACCCTGTATTCACACTCACTATGCTGCTCTAGCACACCCTGTATTCACACCTCACTATGCTGCTCTAGCACACTCTGTATTCACACCTCACTATGCTGCTCTAGCACACTCTGTATTCACACCTCACTATGCTGATCTAGCACACCTGGAGAGAGTATATAAAACCACACCTCCCTGACAAGATACCCAGCTATCTCGCCTGGAGAGAGTATATAAAACCACACCTCCCTGACAAGATACCCCAGCTATCTCGCCTGGAGAGAGTATATAAAACCACACCTCCCTGACAAGATACCCAGCTATCTCGCCTGGAGAGAGTATATAAACCACACCTCCCTGACAAGATACCCAGCTATCTCGCCTGGAGAGAGTATATGAAACCACACCTCCCTGACAAGATACCCCAGCTATCTCGCCTGGAGAGAGTATATAAAACCACACTTCCCTGACAAGACCCCAGCTATCTCGCCTGGAGGTCACTGACAGAGGCCAGAGTATATAAAACCACACTTCCCTGACAAGACCCCAGCTATCTCGCCTGGAGAGAGTATATAAAACCACACCTCCCTGACAAGATACCCCAGCTATCTCGCCTGGAGAGAGTATATGAAACCACACTTCCCTGACAAGACCCCAGCTATCTCGCCTGGAGAGAGTATATAAAACCACACTTCCCTGACAAGACCCCAGCTATCTCGCCTGGAGAGAGTATATAAAACACACCTCCCTGACAAGATACCCCAGCTATCTCGCCTGGAGAGAGTATATGAAACCACACCTCCCTGACAAGATACCCCAGCTATCTCGCCTGGAGAGAGTACATGAAACCACACCTCCCTGACAAGATACCCCAGCTATCTCGCCTGGAGAGAGTATACAAAACCACACCTCCTCGATGTAATGTTGACTCACTGGCAGTATTGGTGCTCCTGTCCGACGTCCCGGTGCCACTGGGCGTCCATTGGTCGCTGCCATACAGAAGGTCCTGCTCGTGCAGAGGTAGCGGAGAAATCTTGACAGGCTTTACGTACTCTACTTGGTGTTTACCCCACTGAGCGCTAGGGTCGTCCCCATCACCATCGATACTCAACTTGCGGCTCTTGGACACGCCTGCCAACAAAACAGACACAAACACTTTCATAAACATGTTGGTAGGTTGGTATTGGCATTGGTCAGGAGGATCAGAGGCCAACGAGGTATGGGGTTGAGTTACGTCCTTAGCTACAAGTTAACATGATATGTGAAGAACACATGTGTGTGAGATGGACGCATGGGGAGGGATTAAGAGCACGCTAGGGAGCCACCTACTTTATTTCTGATGGTAGTATCAGTTGTGAAGCTTCCGAACCACTAAAACAATCCTCAACTGTCTCAGAATGTTCTGTTGTGACACGACCTTGTTTGAACAAGTTGTAATCGTAGCAACATTGTGGGCTTGTTTCCATGGCAACATTGTAGGCTTGTTTCCATGGCAACATTGTGGGCTTGTTTCCATGGCAACATTGTAGGCTTGTTTCCATGGCAACATTGTGGGCTTGTTTCCATGGCAACATTGTAGGCTTGTTTCCATGGCAACATTGTGGGCTTGTTTCCATGGCAACATTGTAGGCTTGTTTCCATGGCAACATTGTGGGCTTGTTTCCATGGCAACATTGTAGGCTTTTTTCCATGGCAACATTGTGGGCTTGTTTCCATGGCAACATTGTAGGCTTTTTTCCATGGCAACATTGTGGGCTTGTTTCCATGGCAACATTGTAGGCTTGTTTCCATGGCAACATTGTAGGCTTGTTTCCATGGCAACATTGTGGGCTTGTTTCCATGGCAACATTGTGGGCTTGTTTCCATGGCAACATTGTAGGCTTTTTTCCATGGCAACATTGTGGGCTTGTTTCCATGGCAACATTGTGGGCTTGTTTCCATGGCAACATTGTGGGCTTGTTTCCATGGCAACATTGTAGGCTTTTTTCCATGGCAACATTGTGGGCTTTTTTCCATGGCAACATAGTGGGCTTGTTTCCATGGCAACATTGTGGGCTTGTTTCCATGGCAACATTGTAGGCTTGTTTCCATGGCAACATTGTAGGCTTGTTTCCATGGCAACATTGTGGGCTTGTTTCCATGGCAACATTGTAGGCTTGTTTCCATGGCAACATTGTAGGCTTGTTTCCATGGAAACATGTGCTGCTATATACGGGGTAAGCTCTCCCCTGGGTGATTGTCTCCATGAGGAGCAAGGAGGAATACTGTGAGAAGATAGTATCTTGTGGGACAGACACGTGATCTGAGAGGATAACTGTGTGTCGGACAAGATGAGAGGATAACTGTGTGTCGGACAAGATGAGAGGATAACTGTGTGTCGGACATGATGAGAGGATAACTGTGTGTTGGACAAGATGAGAGGATAACTGTGTGTCGGACAAGATGAGAGGATAACTGTGTGTCGGACAAGATGAGAGGATAACTGTGTGTCGGACAAGATGAGAGTATCACGCTGTAGCTGGACCGGAAGCCATGATGCCACCTTCCTTTATCTGGTACTCGTTTCTAAACCATTAAAAGTTATGTGAATCAGTCGATTAAAAGCACGCACTGGCCCGTTATAAGTAATGTCACGAAACAGAACACTTGCACTGTCAGAACCAATACCCTCTCTCAGTTCCGTGACATTGTGTTCCCTGAACCATTAGAGAGTTACAATCCTTACTTTGACACGAATTGTCGAGTATAGTCGCTTACAACACGACTAGCACACCTGTCACAGGGTCTACTTCCAACTGGCGCCACCAGAAGCGCGACTAGTAGGGGGCGTATGTGTCTCCATGTCTCTCCATGCAAGGTCAAAGGTTTGAATCCCGAATAAACAGTGTCATGTGAGAGACGGCAGGTCAGGGACAGCCACCGTAGTCAAGTGGTAAGGGGAGTCAGATGCAGGTTTCATAGACCTGGTTCGTATCCCGGCTGGTCACTAGAGTACACAGCCAGATAAGTATTCAGGGTGAGATTTACAACTCACCGAGGAGCTGTCGTTATTGACCAATCAGGAGAAGGATCACTTTGAGTGTGTCAACAGTCGACACGATGTTGGTGGGAAATGTAGGGCGCAGGCCCAGTGACACACGAGTACAGCCACAGGTCCCAGCTCTTCACTGGGCAGTGACACACGAGTACAGCCACAGGCCCCAGCTCTTCAATGGGCAGTGACACACGAGTACAGCCACAGGTCCCAGCTCTTCACTGGGCAGTGACACACGAGTACAGCCACAGGCCCCAGCTCTTCAATGGGCAGTGACACACGAGTACAGCCACAGGCCCCAGCTCTTCACTGGGCAGTGACACACGAGTACAGCCACAGGCCCCAGCTCTTCACTGGGCAGTGACACACGAGTACAGCCACAGGCCCCAGCTCTTCAATGGGCAGTGACACACGAGTACAGCCACAGGCCCCAGCTCTTCAATGGGCAGTGACACACGAGTACAGCCACAGGCCCCAGCTCTTCACTGGGCAGTGACACACGAGTACAGCCACAGGCCCCAGCTCTTCAATGGGCAGTGACACACGAGTACAGCCACAGGCCCCAGCTCTTCACTGGGCAGTGACACACGAGTACAGCCACAGGCCCCAGCTCTTCACTGGGCAGTGACAAGGAAACTCCCTCTCCCTCTCTCTTACTTGCAACACGAGAGACAAGAGGGTGTCGCAATGGGTGTCTGCCTGTTCCATGTAGCATCGTGAAGGATGTATGACCGGCCTTGTCGGAGTGAGAGGTCAGGGTTCGAGTCCTAAGTGGGCCAATGTCGACCATCCATCAACAACAACAGACCAAGGAGAAAGAACTAACAGTTCCTAGACAGGGACCAAATAGTGCAAGGCCATACAACACCCTCCTGAGCTACAGTTATAGTAAATAGTTCTGGCAGTTCTCTAATCCTCCGAGCTTATCTTGGTATCTTCACACGAGCAGACAGACTGAGGGCCCAGAATTGATGAAAGACTGAACATTTACTGTGAGCTGCTCGTGTACTGAGACTGCAGGAGTGCACTCACCTGAAGGTGCTGAGACTGCAGGAGTGCACTCACCTGAAGGTGCTGAGACTGCAGGGGTGCACTCACCTGAAAGTACTGAGACTGCAGGAGTGCACTCACCTGAAAGTACTGAGACTGCAGGAGTGCACTCACCTGAAAGTACTGAGACTGCAGGAGTGCACTCACCTGAAGGTGCTGAGACTGCAGGAGTGCACTCACCTGAAAGTACTGAGACTGCAGGAGTGCACTCACCTGAAAGTACTGAGACTGCAGGAGTGCACTCACCTGAAAGTACTGAGACTGCAGGAGTGCAGTCACCTGAAAGTACTGAGACTGCAGGAGTGCAGTCACCTGAAAGTACTGAGACTGCAGGAGTGCAGTCACCTGAAAGTACTGAGACTGCAGGAGTGCAGTCACCTGAAGGTACTGAGACTGCAGGAGTGCACTCACCTGAAGGTGCTGAGACTACAGGAGTGCACTAACCTGAAGGCACTGAGACTACAGGAGTGCACTCACCTGAAAGTACTGAGACTGCAGGAGTGCACTCACCTGAAAGTGCTGAGACTGCAGGAGTGCACTCACCTGAAAGTACTGAGACTAAAGGAGTGCACTCACCTGAAAGTACTGAGACTGCAGGAGTGCACTCACCTGAAGGTACTGAGACTACAGGAGTGCACTCACCTGAAAGTGCTGAGACTGCAGGAGTGCACTCACCTGAAAGTACTGAGACTGCAGGAGTGCACTCACCTGAAAGTACTGAGACTGCAGGAGTGCAGTCACCTGAAGGCACTGAGACTACAGGAGTGCACTCACCTGAAAGTACTGAGACTTCAGGAGTGCAGTCACCTGAAGGCACTGAGACTGCAGGAGTGCACTCACCTGAAAGTGCTGAGACTACAGGAGTGCACTCACCTGAAAGTGCTGAGACTGCAGGAGTGCACTCACCTGAAAGTACTGAGACTGCAGGAGTGCACTCACCTGAAAGTACTGAGACTGCAGGAGTGCACTCACCTGAAAGTGCTGAGACTGCAGGAGTGCACTCACCTGAAAGTACTGAGACTGCAGGAGTGCACTCACCTGAAAGTGCTGAGACTGCAGGAGTGCACTCACCTGAAAGTACTGAGACTGCAGGAGTGCACTCACCTGAAAGTACTGAGACTGCAGGAGTGCAGTCACCTGAAGGCACTGAGACTACAGGAGTGCACTCACCTGAAAGTACTGAGACTACAGGAGTGCAGTCACCTGAAGGCACTGAGACTGCAGGAGTGCACTCACCTGAAAGTGCTGAGACTACAGGAGTGCACTCACCTGAAAGTGCTGAGACTGCAGGAGTGCACTCACCTGAAAGTACTGAGACTGCAGGAGTGCACTCACCTGAAAGTACTGAGACTGCAGGAGTGCACTCACCTGAAGGTGCTGAGACTACAGGAGTGCACTCACCTGAAGGCACTGAGACTACAGGAGTGCAGTCACCTGAAAGTACTGAGACTGCAGGAGTGCACTCACCTGAAAGTCAGTTCAATCAGTACATCAGCCACTCTCCATGCACGGAGTGGACACGAGCTACGATGTCCACATTTTCCTGTTGATAAGCCATTTGTCTTAATCTGTCATAATAAATAGGCCTGTCATGACAGAGGTCAATGCAATCACGATACACTGATTGATGCCAATACCAGCTTGCTACTTTGGTTGCAGATGTTTCTAGAAGGGAAGATATTGTGATATGAGCGGAAAAAAGGTCATAAGATAACAAACTAAACTGCAACATTGTATAAATGTGAAACTGTGCCCGGAACAGAACTTTTTCCAAGAAGACGGCAATAAACAACTCTACGAGATTACCTTTGACCCGAGTTTAAAAAGGTCCGCGGGCCTCAATGTCACCTCTGCTTCCATTCCTATCCTACCATCGCAATCTACAACTAACTACATGAAGGGACATTTCCTCATTCCTCACAGTCACACGGCTGTATTTCTGATGGTAGCGACAGAAACTATCTCACAATGTTCTGTTGTGACTCTCACACGGCTGTATTTCTGATGGTAGCGACAGAAACTATCTCACAATGTTCTGTTGTGACTCTCACACGGCTGTATTTCTGATGGTAGCGACAGAAACTATCTCACAATGTTCTGTTGTGACTCTCACACGGCTGTATTTCTGATGGTAGCGACAGAAACTATCTCACAATGTTCTGTTGTGACTCTCACACGGCTGTATTTCTGATGGTAGCGACAGAAACTATCTCACAATGTTCTGTTGTGACCTTGTTAAAATAATGTATTTGTCTGAGGAAGGCTCAATCTATGTTTATAACTATTTACTTGTAGGTGACCTGGTGGTCTAGGGGTAAGGTGTCAGACTTCTGTGCTGGGGGCCGAAGTTCAATCCTCGGTCCTGGCACAGATTTATCTGATTACCAAACCCTTCCTTCACCTCTGACAAGACATCTTGTGAATGTGGGGAATGCCAGGCCTCCACCGTGGTTCGGATTCCATGTTAAACTGTAGGTCCTCCATTTTAACTCACAATCACCCTACCATTACACATTAGCGTGTAAGTGTGTATATCCCGAATGGGTAGTAAGACGCGGTGCTAATAATAATAACTATTTACTTTGATCTCAGAACATTTCGTCCTTGAGAATTGGATAATTTGACATTTTATTATTTTTTTAAACTATAAATGTTGATATGAAAAGTTTTAAATCCAGGGACATATTGATGGCTTTTGCCTCCAACATGACGTGAGTGATATTCCGTAATAACAAGCCACGGGTTGAATATCAACTAACGCGGGTTTCCGGACGTCTAAGACACCACATGCTCGATTACAACCGTCAAATAAAGATGGTGGATGGGTGTACCTAGAAGGTGAGGGTGCTCATGGCATTGTTGATAATGTTGGTTTGTATCTTTCCCCATAGTTTGTTGGATACAAGTTCCCGGCCAGCTTCAATTACTTATTATCAACGTGAAGCCAAAAGGACTGCTCCGACATTGACAACGAACCCAGGCCCAATCTGTGCAGCTCCAATAGAGTGCTATAGGGTTCAATGACCCGCTATTTTAAGGGTTCATGGCTGGGAACATTAGTAGAACATTAGTAGAACATTAGTAGAACCATGCTCTTACTTCCCTGCCGTGACGCTACACTACGCCCGCTGAACTGAGACGTGGCTGTACACACTACATGGAGGACATTTGGGCAGTCGCGTATTCAAATCATCCATCATGTCAATATAAAAACAAAACTTTTTATCCTCCCTCCTATTTTCATCTCATTCCTCTATAATTTTGTTTGCTCTAGGCGCGAAAGGAATTGTGTATACACCAATCAAACAAATTGTTAAAATCAAATTAATTTTTCAGCTTCCTCCACTTTCATTTACTCTCCTCGTTTCCCCGAATGTTATTTTAATATTTTTTTTTTTTGCGTTCCTCGTCACTACATCTATTTCTCTTTCCTCACCCCTACCCCCCCCCCCCCTTCACCAACCCCACTTTCTTCAACAACTTTTTTTTTCCAACGACTATATAATATACTATCAACATTTTTATGAGGAATAAATTAAAGTTTCAAAATAAAATATAGCCTATGTTACTCGCTGATAATGTAGCTTTATATTGGTGAAAGAATTTTTAAAATCGGTCCAGTAGTTTTTGAGTTTATCCATTACAAACAAAAAAACAAATCTTTCCTCTTTATAATATTAGTATAGATGTGCTGATGTCTCGCGGAAGAAACTACTTTAATAACAATTACAAGGTTTGTGTAGATAAACATCCGAGCTAGAGTCATGGGTAGTTTCGACAGTGTTCGGATATTTTTAAGGACAGAAGGGGATTTACGTGAATGTGATAATCCCAAAAACTTGCCCCCTTTAACCCCCCCCCCCCTCCTATCTGTTCAAATATAACGAACGCACTCGAGATATTGCAAGTTGTAAAGTTTCCACTCAGTCTAGTTACTCCCGAGGACAATAACAGAGATAACAGTTCTCTCCCACACTCACGTGAGTTACAATATCAGAGATAACAGTTCTCTCCCCACACTCACGTGAGTTACAATAACAGAGATAACAGTTCTCTCCTCACACTCACGTGAGTTACAATAACAGAGATAACAGTTCTCTCCTCACACTCACGTGAGTTACAATAACAGAGATAACAGTTATGAAAACTTTTGCGCACTCTTGTCCCCACCTGTACCAATATGACACACCCTGTAGAGCTGACAAGGGAGCCTCCCACTCTAGACAACCAACAGATACACGAAGGAAACATTTCCACACTCCTCAACGAACTTCTTACCTCCTCCACATTATTTTCTCGTCTTATCTTTGTTTGGAAATCTCATGATCGAACAGGAGGAGGGGAGAGGGCGGAAGTGTTGTTTTTTTAAGTTGTGAAGTGAGCCAAGCATTTAACATGGCTCTTTGCCCCTTCCCCTTACTATCTCTCAGGTTTTTTTAAAGTGACGAGGATGTTTCTGAGGGATGACATGGGGTGTGTAATCCTCATATCTTGAGTAGCCCAGGGGTGGAGGATTCTTCTTGAGGAACACACAAGACATTGATGGCTCGGTCCGGCCAGTTCCCTGTATGTCCTCATAGGAGTTGTTCCAGGGCTCATGGAGTATAGTGACACGGTCCCTGCAGTGTCTGCAATATCTCCTCTGGTCCCCGCAGTGTCTGCAATATCTCCACTGGTCCCTGCAGTGTCTGCAATATCTCCACTGGTCCCTGCAGTGTCTGCAATATCTCCTCTGGTCCCCGCAGTGTCTCCAATATCTCCACTGGTCCCCGCAGTGTCTGCAATATATCCACTGGTCCCCGCAGTGTCTGCAATATCTCCTCTGGTCCCCGCAGTGTCTCCAATATCTCCACTGGTCCCCGCAGTGTCTGCAATATCTCCACTGGTCCCGCAGTGTCTCCAATATCTCCACTGGTCCCCAGAGTGTCTCCAATATCTCCACTGGTCCCCGCAGTGTCTGCAATATCTCCACTGGTCCCCGCAGTGTCTCCAATATCTCCACTGGTTCCCGCAGTGTCTCCAATATCTCCACTGGTCCCCGCAGTGTCTGCAATATCTCCTCTGGTCCCGCAGTGTCTCCAATATCTCCACTGGTCCCCGCAGTGTCTGCAATATATCCACTGGTCCCCGCAGTGTCTGCAATATCTCCTCTGGTCCCCGCAGTGTCTCCAATATCTCCACTGGTCCCCGCAGTGTCTGCAATATCTCCACTGGTCCCCGCAGTGTCTCCAATATCTCCACTGGTCCCCGCAGTGTCTGCAATATATCCACTGGTCCCCGCAGTGTCTCCAATATCTCCACTGGTCCCCGCAGTGTCTCCAATATCTCCACTGGTCCCCGCAGTGTCTGCAATATCTCCACTGGTCCCCGCAGTGTCTGCAATATCTCCACTGGTCCCCGCAGTGTCTGCAATATCTCCACTGGTCCCCGCAGTGTCTGCAATATCTCCACTGGTCCCCGCAGTGTCTCCAATATCTCCACTGGTCCTCCTTGTGTTCTGCTCGTGGTAAAGGTGAGTGTGTGAGCCATGACCAGGACACGAACACAAGCCACCAAGAAGAGACGTGTGTGGAGTTGAAAGAAGACACACACACGGTCTCCAAAGAATGTAATGGAACACATGTGTTCCAAGTTCCACCCTCTTGATCTGCTATATGTTTAATAAATCATCCCTCTCTGTGTAAATAATGTGGCAGAGAGCCTTGTTCTTATCTAGACCAGACCAACAAAACCTCTCCACCTCTCTCTGTGGAGTATCTGCCCCTTCACCTAGCGGGAATACTTCCACGCGAGACAAGAGCTCGGTAATAATACAGAGAGAGAGAGGTTCCGGTGATTGAATATCTTACATATCTTCATTCCTAGCAGGCGAGGGAGGGGATTGTGAATCCTATATTACCAGGGAGAGGATTTTGTGCTCTATATTACCAGGGAGAGGATTGTGTGCTCTATATTATCAGGAGAGGATTGTGTGCTCTATATTATCAGGGAGAGGATTGTGTGCTCTATATTACCAAGAGGATTGTGTGCTCTATATTACCAGGGAGAGGATTGTGTGCTCTATATTATCAGGGATAAGATTGTGTCCTATATTACCAGGGAGAGGATTGTGTGTCCTATATTACCAGGGAGAGGATTGTGTGCTCTATATTACCAGGGAGAGGATTGTGTGCTCTATATTATCAGGGATAAGATTGTGTCCTATATTACCAGGGAGAGGATTGTGTGTCCTATATTACCAGGGAGAGGATTGTGTGCTCTATACTACCAGGGAGAGGATTGTGTGTCCTATATTACCAGGAGAGGATTGTGTGCCCTATATTACCAGTGAGAGGATTGTGTGTCCTATATTATCAGGGATAAGATTGTGTGCTCTATATTATCAGGGATAAGATTGTGTGCTCTATATTATCAGGGATAAGAGTGTGTGCTCTATATTATCAGGGATAAGATTGTGTGTTCTATATTATCAGGGATAAGATTGTGTGCTCTATATTACCAGTGAGAGGATTGTATACTATATATTACCAGTGAGAGGATTGTATACTATATATTACCAGTGAGAGGATTGTGTGCGCTATATTATCAGGGATAAGATTGTGTGCTCTATATTATCAGGGATAAGATTGTGTGCTCTATATTATCAGGATAAGATTGTGTGCTCTATATTACCAGGAGAGGATTGTGTGTACTATATTACCAGGGGGGGATTGTTTGCTCTATATTACCAGTGAGAGGATTGTGTGCCCTATATTACCAGGGAGGGGATTGTGTGCTCTATATTATCAGGGATAAGATTGTGTGTCCTATATTACCAGTGAGAGGATTGTGTGCTCTATATTACCAGGGAGAGGATTATGTGTCCTATATTACCAGGGAGAGGATTGTGTGCTCTATATTATCAGGGATAAGATAGTGTGCTCTATATTACCAGGAGAGGATTGTGTGTCCTATATTACCAGGGGGGGATTGTTTGCTCTATATTATCAGGGATAAGATTGTGTGCTCTATATTACCAGGGATAAGATTGTGTGCTCTATATTACCAGGGATAAGATTGTGTGCTCTATATTACCAGTGAGAGGATTGTGTGCCCTATATTACCAGGGAGGGGATTGTGTGCCCTATATTACCAAGGAGAGGATTGTTTGCTCTATATTATCAGGGATAAGATTGTGTGCTCTATACTACCAGGGATAAGATTGTGTGCTCTATATTACCAGGGATAAGATTGTGTGCTCTATATTATCAGGATAAGATTGTGTGCTCTATATTATCAGGGATAAGATTGTGTGTCCTATATTACCAGTGAGAGGATTGTATACTCTATATTACCAGTGAGAGGATTGTGTGCCCTATATTACCAGGGAGAGGATTGTGTGTCCTATATTACCAGGGGGGATTGTTTGCTCTATATTACCAGTGAGAGGATTGTATACTCTATATTACCAGTGAGAGGATTGTGTGCCCTATATTACCAGGGAGAGGATTGTGTGCCCTATATTACCAGGAGAGGATTGTGTGCGCTATATTATCAGGGATAAGATTGTTTGCTCTATATTACCAGGGATAAGATTGTGTGTTCTATATTATCAGGGATAAGATTGTGTGCTCTATATTATCAGGGATAAGATTGTGTGCTCTATATTACCAGGGATAAGATTGTGTGCTCTATATTACCAGTGAGAGGATTGTATACTCTATATTACCAGTGAGAGGATTGTGTGTCCTATATTACCAGGGGGGATTGTTTGCTCTATATTACCAGTGAGAGGATTGTGTGCCCTATATTACCAGGGAGGGGATTGTGTGCCCTATATTACCAGGGAGAGGATTGTTTGCTCTATATTATCAGGGATAAGATTGTGTGCGCTATATTACCAGGGATGGGATTGTGTGCTCTATATTACCAGGGAGGGGATTGTTTGCTCTATATTACCAGTGAGAGGATTGTGTGCCCTATATTACCTGGGATGGGATTGTGTGCTCTATATTACCAGGGAGGGGATTGTTTGCTCTATATTACCAGTGAGAGGATTGTGTGCCCTATATTAGCAGGGATGGGATTGTGTGCTCTATATTACCAGGGAGGGGATCGTTTGCTCTATATTATCAGGGATAAGATTGTGTGCGCTATATTACCAGGAAGAGGATTTGTAATCCTCCAGGATACAAACTACAGTCAAAGTTTCATAGAAAGCGCTGTTTAGAAAGTATAATCATATATTGCTGTGTTCAACATTGATGACATTTTACTCTATTATTATTATTATTATTATTATATTATCAATATTTATCCATGTGACAGTTGCAGGTCACATGACATGAAGTACGAGCAAGTGAAAGTAGATCTAGTGGCTTTCCTCCCTGTCAGATAAGGTCCTTCGTATGAAAGTTGGACTCTCTCCATATAATGAGGTTTAAGAAATGCACAAGGAATTTATAAGCCATCTTAAGGCTTCACACAGTAATTATTTCATACGGGCATGTTTTATTGTGCTGGTGTCTACAGTTCTAAATTAACAACTGAATGCCAACTTAATTCTAATTACAGAGGAGCGTCTCTTTTATGGCGCGAGGGAAATGTGTCTGAAATTTGAGGTTGGTTTTCCACGGTGTCTCAGAAAGTGCTGCCACATTTTATCCAAGTGGGGAAATAAAGACTATCACTACTGTCAGTTAAATATCCCCTCCCCAGGTTGGAACAACATTTTATTTATTTTTAACAATAAAATGTAACGGCCCAAATACCGAACGTGTTCACAAAAATAATGTAGCATGAGCCACGTATGTCTATTACCTTAGAGCTACGACTTACAAACTAGCTGTACTCCTCACTCGTGTTTACTTGGAGGTAACTGTTGGGAGGGAGAGGATGGGCAGATGTGGGTCTATGTTAACCTCAAGAGGTCACCAACCTAGTCCCCTAGTGCTAACCTCAAGAGGTCACCAGCCTAGTCCCCTAGTGCTAACCTCAAGAGGTCACCAGCCTAGTCCCCTAGTGCTAACCTCAAGAGGTCACCAGCCTAGTCCCTAGTGCTAACCTCAAGAAGTCACCAGTCTAGTCACCTAGTGCTAACCTCAAGAGGTCACCAGTCTAGTCCCCTAGTGCTAACCTCAAGAAGTCACCAGTCTAGTCACCTAGTGCTAACCTCAAGAGGTCACCAGTCTAGTCCCCTAGTGCTAACCTCAAGAAGTCACCAGTCTAGTCCCCTAGTGCTAACCTCAAGAAGTCACCAGTCTAGTCACCTAGTGCTAACCTCAAGAGGTCACCAACCTAGTCCCCTAGTGCTAACCTCAAGAAGTCACCAACCTAGTCCCCTAGTGCTAACCTCAAGAGGTCACCAACCTAGTCCCCTAGTGCTAACCTCAAGAGGTCACCAGTCTAGTCCCCTAGTGCTAACCTCAAGAGGTCACCAGCCTAGTCACCTAGTGCTAACCTCAAGAGGTCACCAACCTAGTCCCCTAGTGCTAACCTCAAGAGGTCACCAACCTAGTCCCCTAGTGCTAACCTCAAGAGGTCACCAGCCTAGTCACCTAGTGCTAACCTCAAGAGGTCACCAGTCTAGTCACCTAGTGCTAACCTCAAGAGGTCACCAACCTAGTCCCCTAGTGCTAACCTCAAGAAGTCACCAGTCTAGTCACCTAGTGCTAACCTCAAGAGGTCACCAGTCTAGTCCCCTAGTGCTAACCTCAAGAAGTCACCAGTCTAGTCCCCTAGTGCTAACCTCAAGAAGTCACCAGTCTAGTCACCTAGTGCTAACCTCAAGAGGTCACCAACCTAGTCCCCTAGTGCTAACCTCAAGAAGTCACCAACCTAGTCCCCTAGTGCTAACCTCAAGAGGTCACCAACCTAGTCCCCTAGTGCTAACCTCAAGAGGTCACCAGTCTAGTCCCTAGTGCTAACCTCAAGAGGTCACCAGCCTAGTCACCTAGTGCTAACCTCAAGAGGTCACCAACCTAGTCCCCTAGTGCTAACCTCAAGAGGTCACCAACCTAGTCCCCTAGTGCTAACCTCAAGAGGTCACCAGCCTAGTCCCCTAGTGCTAACCTCAAGAAGTCACCAGTCTAGTCCCTAGTGCTAACCTCAAGAGGTCACCAGCCTAGTCCCCTAGTGCTAACCTCAAGAGGTCACCAACCTAGTCCCCTAGTGCTAACCTCAAGAAGTCACCAGCCTAGTCCCCTAGTGCTAACCTCAAGAAGTCACCAGTCTAGCGAACAAAAGTGACTGTATTTAGTTAGTAACTCATATCTCCTGCTCTGTTTACCTGATACCTGCCCCCCCAACCAACAGACTATGTTGAGGATATAAGATATGGGGGGGCATCCCCCCCCTTTAGCAGTCCAGGGCTGACAACGTTTCGGCCGTGACACCCCAAAACAACAAGGTTAAAAGCTACTGTAAATGTTCGTACAAAAAGTACATTCAAGGTTCGTTATCAGAAGGTTCTGTCAAAGCTCGTATATAATAAGTAACTGTAAAGGTTTGTACAACAGAAGGTGTTGTCATGTCGGCCATTTTAGCCAGTCAACATTGCCCTTTCAATGATAGCAAGCAAGAGGGCCGCATTCACTCTCAACTTAGCCGATATGAACTGTAGCACCGGATACGTGATACGTGATAGTGACCAAGCCTCGTATTGGTTTAGGCAATGGCCGGAGGTTATCAACACGAACGGACCAATCAAATTTGGAACAGTCTTATCAGGGTTGTCACTATTGGCTGTTGCTCAACACGTGATTGTATGAGTTATTTTGTGCTGAGTGAGATGGTGAGACGTCTGGTGGGACGGGAATGGATGAGATAGTGAGACGGGAAAGGATGAGATGGTGAGACGGTAATGGATGAGATGGTGGGACGGGAATGGATGAGATGGTGAGACGGGAAAGGATGAGATGGTGAGACGGGAAAGGATGAGATGGTGAGACGGGAATGGATGAGATGGTGGGACGGGAATGGATGAGATGGTGAGACGGGAAAGGATGAGATGGTGTTTTGGACCACAAACAGGCGAGCTCTCAGCCAAGAAGGCGCTAGTCATACGTACTTTATTAATCAACTTGGCGTCTCTTGGACTGCGATATGATCGACCTTTACTGAAACCTTGAGGAAATAGTTTGCCTTTTTGAGCTGACAGGCCTCATTCCACCACCTGCCTTCATTCACAACTGACAGGCCTCATTCCACCACCTGCCTCCATTCACAACTGACAGGCCTCATTCCACCACCTGCCTCCATTCACAACTGTCAGGCCCTCGCTATTAGGACTGCACCCCTATAGTTGAGGGGTTGAGATCATTGTGGGCAGCCCCTGGCAGGTACTCGTATAGCGGCTCAGTGGGAAGATCTATTATACAACAGACAACTTGTCTCGCGTCTGTACAGGGTTTTTGTCACCGTGTCTTACTACCCGCTATACGCATGTTTGCAACTAAACACCGCTGTTGTTATCAATTACCTAGAGGTGGTCATGGTTGCTGCTGGTTTCCGCCAATTGTCGCCATGACAGTTGGAATTCAGTTGTTAAATAGTAGCCGTTAATAAGTGCTACTCTGAGCAAGTATCGCGATACGACGACCCACTGAGCTACTTGACCTCTTGTGACCTTGTGGAATGACCTTGAGATAGTTATTATAATCTTGTGTTGGGGGTCACATCTCGCAGGGTCGGCCGGGAAAATTGCTCGTGAAATTAATTATCTTTTATACTGGAGATGGTGTGATCTATTCACCCAGGCTGCGCAGCTCAATGTTATATTCATATAGAGTGTGTATCTCACTCATGTTGAATGGAACTGACACGAAGCTCACATAGTAAGACTCGAGCAATATGAGGGTGTCAAGTTCTCTAATGTCCTAGCTAGAATTGTTGAATATCTTATTAAAGTTGCAATCATCTAATGAAGAGTCTGTCTGTCTGTCTGTTTGAAGCAAAGAAAAGCACTGCAAGGGGTAACCAACACACAATTAATTACGTGGTTACCCGGGTACTTCTGCTAGTAGAAATGAAAACAAATCTTTGCTGGATTTAAAAAAATGTTTGTGTTCACTTCAATATTTCGAAAACGTATTTATTAAATGGGTTCTTACGACAGTAAATGTAAATAATGCACACAGTGATGTTAGAAAGCAAATTCAAGCCAATCTTTCTTAACTGGATGACAATCCCTGCTGTTTGTATTCAAGCTTTTATTATCGTGTTTCTGGCACTGTCTGTCTTTGTATCAGCACGGTTAATATTAACTACGGATGATTGAGGTTCCACCTGAAATTAAATTGCACTTATTTGTTCCCACAAGTACTTATATGTAATTTAAATGTTGTCAGCAGCTTGGCTAAAAATCAAAGGCTGCCATTTTAAGGAACAAATTCTAACAAATTGCATTTGAATAAAAGATTATTCTGGTTCGTGAAAACTGTTGTCATTCTAACGGCCGGTTAGAGATGACTGGCTTACGTGGGTCGTTCTAACGGCCGGTTAGAGATGACTGGTTTACGTGGGTCGTTCTAACGGCCGGTTAGAGATGACTGGCCTACGTGGGTCGTTCTAACGGCCGGTTAGAGATGATGGTTACGTGGTTAACGCGTTATAGTGAGGTTATCGTTCTAACGTCCGGTTAGAGATGACTGGCTTACGTGGGTCGTTCTAACGGCCGGTTAGAGATAACTGGCCTACCGTTAGCTACAATTTCATCTAATATGAGTTGTGGATTGTGAGGTCTGTGATCGAATACCAGTCAGGTGTATAGAGGCTGGTTTTCCACACTCAGATGTGCGAACATTTCCTCTAAATTCTAGCCGCCTCATCTCTTATTCATTAGCATAAGTATGCAGATAGACAATACACATTCCAGTCGACTGAATTCCAAGGGCAAGAGTATGTCTGGTATATAGAACACGTCCTGGTGTTAGTAGCACATCCAACCACTTAGCTCTGTAGTCGCTACGTGAGTGTGAGGAGAGAACTGTTATATCTGTTATTGTAACTCACGTGGTGTGAGGAGAGAACTGTTATATCTGTTATTGTAACTCAGTGGTGAGTGATAGAACTGTTTACTGTTTTGTAACTACGTGGGTGTGAAGAGAGAACTGTAATTGTTGAAACGTGGTGTGAGGAGAGAACTGTATATCGTTGTACTATGGGTTGAGGAGAATGTTATCTGTTTGTAACTCACGTGGTGTGAGAGAATGTATATCTGTTTATTGTAACGATATGATAATGTTTCTGTTTACTCTGATGTAACTAACTGAAGGATTAAACTGGACATCTCTGACTTCGTTTCATTTGAACAGACTTTTAACCGAACATTTTCATCTCACATTCTAGTATCTGTAGAAGCAGTCCATCTATCGTCTCCCTGAGGAAGCAATCCATCTATCGTCTCCCTGAGGAAGCAATCCATCTATCGTCTCCCTGAGGAAGCAGTCCATCTATCGTCTCCCTGAGGAAGCAGTCACTACCAGCACCCATTCACCGACGAGGTCATGAGTTCGAGTATTGCAACATGGTTTCATATTTTAATATTACTTTAGTTGGCTATCACGATCGACTGAAAATCAATTCTGTATTCCGGTTAGGAAACATAAGTAGTACGCAAGTTGAAAATAGTGATCGAGTCAAGTTTGATTACATTCCGCCAATAGCATCGGAATAAATGTGAATCAATATACAGGTTGCGTGTTGGCCAAACCACATTCTCTCACGAGAGACAGCCTTACAGAGATCTGCTCCAGAAACTATACCTTCAGACAGCCTTACAGAGATCTGCTCCAGAAACTATACCTTCAGACAGCCTTACAGACATCTGCTCCAGAAACTATACCTTCAGACAGCCTTACAGACATCTGCTCCAGAAACTATACCTTCAGACAGCCTTACAGAGATCTGCTCCAGAAACTATACCTTCAGACAGCCTTACAGAGATCTGCTCCAGAAACTATACCTTCAGACAGCCTTACAGACATCTGCTCCAGAAACTATACCTTCTGACAGCCTTACAGACATCTGCTCCAGAAACTATACCTTCTGACAGCCTTACAGACATCTGCTCCAGAAACTATACCTTCAGACAGCCTTACAGACATCTGCTCAGAAACTATACCTTCAGACAGCCTTACAGACATCTGCTCAGAAACTATACCTTCAGACAGCCTTACAGAGATCTGCTCCAGAAACTATACCTTCAGACAGCCTTACAGACATTCTGACTTACAGTAAGACTAACTATACCTTCAGACAGCCTTACAGAGATCTGCTACAGAAACTATACCTTCAGACAGCCTTCGAATTGCACAGAACTATACTTCAGACACCTTACAATTGCTAGAATCTATACCTCCGGATAGAAATGGAACGTGGCTTTGTTGTATAGGTCAAGCCCATGATAAGGATCCAGACAAGATGATAGATAGGCTGCCCGGGAGTATAAGACATGGTTGCTTTCTTTCTCTCTCTCTCTCTCTCTCACTCTCTCTCTCTCAACACACACAACCACAAGAAAAGATTCAAGTACTATACCAATCTCGCGATCAACAACTCATTTACCACAACAGGGCAATTTAAACTCTCTGTACAAAACGAGATTAGAAAATTGCTATGGAATTAATCTAATTTCATATCCCGACGAGTTTAATCAACGGTTCAAACAGATCAGAGTAAGTGCTTCAGTTTATGTAGACCATACACCCTCTCCCCGTCCTCGGCCCTGCAATTACCTGGTAAATAACCCATGGAGGTTATTACAGGCGTCGTCTGAGCTGTGAGTAGTAGTCACGGAGCTTCTAGAACTTAGTGCAGGAGTAGTCACGGAGCTTCTAGAGCTGTGAGGTAGTAGTCACGGAGCTTCTAGACTGTGAGGAGTAGTTACGGAGCTTCTAGAGCTGTGAGGAGTAGTCACGGAGCTTCTAGAGCTGTGAGGAGTAGTCATAGATCTTGTCCCGCCATCGAGGAACTCTCGCGACTGGTCAGCAAACACATACATATCTATATACGGTATGTGTTTAGAAAGTACGCGTGAAACTCTGTGCCTGTATCAGTATACAGGGTGAGACCAACTGATGAATAATGGATGTAGCATTCAAGCACCCCTCACAGTGGGGGGGAAGGAGGGTAATTTAAACTCTTGAGGGAGCAAGAGAGACATATATCTCAGAGTGTTCACCTCAGTGGGGTGGTCAATGTCTCTGAACTCAGTGTCCGAGGGTGTATTCGTGGAGAGGGCAATAAATGTATTTCTATTACTACTAGGGGCAGACTATATCGACTGAGGTGTGGTTATCTGGTCTACAGTAGAACTGACACATTCAACCACTGAGCGCGGTAGTCGCTACATGTGTGAGGACAGAGCTGTTATCTCTGTTATTGTCACTACATGAGCGGTGACAAATAAGGACTTGTGTTATAGAGCAGGAGTAAGCTAACAACAACAACAACATTTTACTATAATATTATAGTCAGGTATTTTGCATATTACATGACTTGGCGTATATGAACACGGGAAAGTAGATATTGCAACTTTTTTTTTAGCTTTCAGATGTATTCATTCGTAATAAAATTGGGATATAGCTACAAACAAAAATCTTCAATCCAGAGTTGCAAAATTTGCTGTGTGTTTTGAAATAAAACAAGATAATGGCAACGCTGTTTCCCAACACCCAGTTCTATTGAAGATATTTAGTGTAACACATTAAACTTAAGTTTAAACTTTAAAACTCGATGGAAAAAAAATATCGGAAATAATTAAAGGAAAATGTGTTTGTGGACACATATTCTATGTCGCACTCCCTTTTTGAAAGTGAGCACGAGCTAAGGTACTCAGCTTCCATGCCATGACAGTTGTCAAACACGAGGGCTTCCATTCCATGACAGTTGTCAAACACGAGCCAAGCGGTGCGTCTTCCCTTGAGCTTTCGTTCGGAGTGAAATGCTCACGTGAAGACGCACCTTAAGGAAGCAGTCCCGAACGAACGCCGCGGCATTGACTAAGCTATACTCAGGCCTATATTCTGACATGAACAAACGTCTCATAGTCCATTGTTCCACTGAAACACGGTCCCGAGGAAAACCGTGAGTAATATTTGTGTCGGTTTCAACCACATTCATCCCTTGGAGAGCAGCCCATCACTTCCATAGGACCTGGGAAGGCCGGAGCTATTACCATGATGCTTCTATTACTGGAGTAGGACAGTGCCTGATGAAACACTGGAGTAGGACAGTGCTTGATGAAACACTGGAGTAGGACAGTGCTTGATGAAACACTGGAGTAGGACAGTGCCTGATGAAACACTGGAGTAGGACAGTGCCTGATGAAACACTGGAGTAGGACAGTGCTTGATGAAACACTGGAGTAGGACAGTGCCCGATGAAACACTGGAGTAGGACAGTGCCTGATGAAACACTGGAGTAGGACAGTGCCTGATGAAACACTGGAGTAGGACAGTGCTTGATGAAACACTGGAGTAGGACAGTGCCCGATGAAACACTGGAGTAGGACAGTGCCTGATGAAACACTGGAGTAGGACAGTGCTTGATGAAACACTGGAGTAGGACAGTGCCTGATGAAACACTGGAGTAGGACAGTGCCCGATGAAACACTGGAGTAGGACAGTGCCCGATGAAACACTGGAGTAGGACAGTGCTTGATGAAACACTGGAGTAGGACAGTGCTTGATGAAACACTGGAGTAGGACAGTGCTTGATGAAACACTGGAGTAGGACAGTGCCCGATGAAACACTGGAGTAGGACAGTGCCTGATGAAACACTGGAGTAGGACAGTGCTTGATGAAACACTGGAGTAGGACAGTGCCTGATGAAACAATGGAGTAGGACAGTGCCTGATGAAACACTGGAGTAGGACAGTGCCTGATGAAACACTGGAGTAGGACAGTGCCTGATGAAACACTGGAGTAGGACAGTGCTTGATGAAACACTGGAGTAGGACAGTGCCTGATGAAACAATGGAGTAGGACAGTGCCTGATGAAACACTGGAGTAGGACAGTGCTTGATGAAACACTGGAGTAGGACAGTGCCTGATGAAACAATGGAGTAGGACAGTGCCTGATGAAATATTGGAGTAGGACAGTGCCTGATGAAACACTGGAGTAGGACAGTGCCTGATGAAACACTGGAGTAGGACAGTGCCTGATGAAACACTGGAGTAGGACAGTGCCTGATGAAACACTGTGCACACAAACTTTACAAACAATATTAGTTGAGCTAACACCTGAAAAGTTCCCTCCCTCCTCAGTTGAGGAGTTGAGTGTGTTCAATAATTTGGGGATTAATAAGTTTAGTTTTGACCACACCTGTATACCCCTTGCCTCTACTCCATACTGGACTGTGGTGCTGTCAGGTTAAGAGCCATCCTGTACCCCTCTGGGTCCGGCGATGAAGACATCCAGGTTGTGTAATCGGTTCTAAAAGAGATGGATGCCCGGAGCACTCTGTGTGTGAATTGGAGCTGTTTAAAAATCACCATTGGCTTCCTTAGCGTCACAGATGATCATAATCACTACCAGGATTATTTCACCTGGTTTACAGGTAAACCTCCCCCCCATTACGATCATGAGTGCAACACAAGCACAAGGAGAGACTTTCAGAACAACTCCACCGCTTACACTTGTACAGGCACAAGGAGAAACTTTCAGAACACCTCCACTGCTTACACTTGTACAGGCACAAGGAGAGACTTTCAGAACAAGTCCACTGCTTACACTTGTACAGGCACAAGGAGAGACTTTCAGAACAACTCCACTGCTTACACTTGTACAGGCACAAGGAGAGACTTTCAGAACAAGTCCACTGCTTACACTTGTACAGACACAAGGAGAGACTTTCAGAACACCTCCACTGCTTACACTTGTACAGACACAAGGAGAGACTTTCAGAACAACTCCACTGCTTACACTTGTACAGGCACAAGGAGAGACTTTCAGAACAACTCCACTGCTTACACTTGTACAGACACAAGGAGAGACTTTCAGAACACCTCCACTGCTTACACTTGTACAGACACAAGGAGAGACTTTCAGAACACCTCCACTGCTTACACTTGTACAGGCACAAGGAGAGACTTTCAGAACACCTCCACTGCTTACACTTGTACAGACACAAGGAGAGACTTTCAGAACACCTCCACTGCTTACACTTGTACAGACACAAGGAGAGACTTTCAGAACAACTCCACTGCTTACACTTGTACAGACACAAGGAGAGACTTTCAGAACACCTCCACTGCTTACACTTGTACAGACACAAGGAGAGACTTTCAGAACACCTCCACTGCTTACACTTGTACAGACACAAGGAGAGACTTTCAGAACACCTCCACTGCTTACACTTGTACAGGCACAAGGAGAGACTTTCAGAACACCTCCACTGCTTACACTTGTACAGACACAAGGAGATACTTTCAGAACAACTCCACTGCTTACACTTGTACAGACACAAGGAGAGACTTTCAGAACACCTCCACTGCTTACACTTGTACAGACACAAGGAGATACTTTCAGAACAACTCCACTGCTTACACTTGTACAGACACAAGGAGAGACTTTCAGAACAACTCCACTGCATACACTTGTACAGACACAAGGAGAGACTTTCAGAACTCCACTGCTTACACTTGTACAGGCACAAGGAGAGACTTTCAGAACAAGTCCACTGCTTACACTTGTACAGACACAAGGAGAGACTTTCAGAACAACTCCACTGCTTACACTTGTACAGACACAAGGAGAGACTTTCAGAACAACCCCACTGCTTACACTTGTACAGACACAAGGAGAGACTTTCAGAACAACTCCACTGCTTACACTTGTACAGACACAAGGAGAGACTTTCAGAACAACTCCACTGCTTACACTTGTACAGACACAAGGAGAGACTTTCAGAACAAGTCCACTGCTTACACTTGTACAGACACAAGGAGAGACTTTCAGAACAAGTCCACTGCTTACACTTGTACAGACACAAGGAGAGACTTTCAGAGACACAAGGAGAGACTTTCAGAACAACTCCACTGCTTACACTTGTACAGGCACAAGGAGAGACTTTCAGAACATCTCCACTGCTTACACTTGTACAGACACAAGGAGAGACTTTCAGAACAAGTCCACTGCTTACACTTGTACAGACACAAGGAGAGACTTTCAGAACAACTCCACTGCTTACACTTGTACAGACACAAGGAGAGACTTTCAGAACAAGTCCACTGCTTACACTTGTACAGACACAAGGAGAGACTTTCAGAACAACTCCACTGCTTACACTTGTACAGACACGAGAACTTCTCAACATTTGTGTGTGTTGTTTATTAAGAGGCTACAATTAGATTATAAAACCAAAACACAACTTACAAACTAGATAAATCTAATAAAGCGATAATTGTGGTGAGAGGGTTATGTCTGTATCAGGGGCGAATCCCCACTTGCTTACAGACACAAGAATAGAGAGTTGTTCTTACAATCCTAGTAATATTATTGTCTACCTCAGCCGTGCTCCCGAGCAACGGTAGTCTCGCGCCTGGATCTGTATGTTACCCGCGGTCCGGACGCTACCAGCCAACCATCTGTGAGGTGTTTTATTTAGAAGAGTGAGCTATGCCTATAGAGAGCTAGTTGTGCTATGCATTGTGTTAGAGAGAGAACGCATATGGGTCTTAATTAAACTTTTAAGTATCCGTATTTACGGGCGTCCTAACTCTACGATAACAGAGTAGTTACTTTCAAAATGTAACTACAAAACATGCATATTGTCACATATTTCCAAATTTCTCCGGGAAGAAACCCCCAAATCCAAGCTTCATTAATCCCTGACGAACACATTGTGAGGTCAGAACTCGCCACTGGTGTGTATGTACTTGTGAGTCCGAGTTCGAGTGAAAATGTCGGAGATCTCCACAACGTCCTCAGACCGAGCCCTGTCAGCGACCGCTTGGGAACATCTCGTCACTTTGATACGATAATCCTACAACCAAATGCTTTTATTAGAAAAAATAATTAAAATATTATAGGTAGACCTTGAGGAGAAGGAAAATGTTTTCTGAAATTGCAACTTCTCCTAAAGATAGAATCGATTGACTAGAACTCAGGAAATTATTGTCGAGTTGGATGATTCGTGATGTTCTTGCCCGAGGGGTATCAAGGTCCTGTAGTCCTGTAGCGCTCCCAGACCAGTCGGTACACGACAAGGTAAGTCCCTAGCCCCAATAACCCCTGACCAGGGCCAGGAAATTCTCACGTTTCTTCCAAACTTCTCTAGAGCTCCCACGTGACAGGTCAATTCTTTGCAAGGTGAGGCGACATTTTGAAAGACACACACACCCCGTGTCTAACCACTTGGTCTACCAGGAGGGGTATGGGTGTGGGGAGAGAGTGGGAAACCAACTCGGTAAACTCCACCATCGCACGAAGGAGCCCAATAGACACATTGAGGACTGTAACACCAAGTGGTGATTGCTACGAGGTACCTGTAACACCAAGTGGTGATTGCTACGAGGTGCCTGTAACACCAAGTGGTGGTTGCTACGAGGTACCTGTAACACCAAGTGGTGATTGCTACGAGGTACACGCTCTTCAAGTCAGTGATAGAGAGGTCATAGCGTGAGTCCCGGCTGAGTATTATAAGGTCTGTATGGACACTAACAGTCCATGTGCTCTTCACCGGGCTGCTCAAAACAACCCTCTTGGAGACTCGACAAAGTGCCTCAAGGGGCAGTTAATTAGGACACCCCCAACTTACAACAGTCCCTCGTCCTCTCGAGCTCTCAAAAAGCCCCGACTGAGAGCCCGCACTCACATCATTTTGTAATAAAGACATTCGTTGTGAGCCCAGGAACAATCTCCATCAATTGTATCAGTTTGTAAGTTGGTGAAGATCCTATTGACGGGGAGAAACTCTTGTGGCCAGATGAAAGAAGGTCCATTGATAGTCTGGTGCAGACTTGAAGTGGAGACCACATGCACAAGAGGACACACGTGTCGGCTATCTGGGGGTAACATATGTCAATGGCAGGACATGAGCCTCTGACCCCCATCCAATGAAGCAATCTACCATGCAAGCTGTATTCAAGATGTCACCAGATCAGGAGGAGATGTTGTTCTGGTTGAGGAGATGTTGTTCTGGTTGAGGAGATGTTGTTCTGGTTGAGGAGATGTTGTTCTGGTTGAGGAGATGTTGTTCTGGTTGAGGAGATGTTGTTCTGGTTGAGGAGATGTTGTTCTGGTTGAGGAGATATTGTTCTGGTTGAGGAGATGTTGTTCTGGTTGAGGAGATGTTGTTCTGGTTGAGGAGATATTGTTCTGGTTGAGGAGATGTTGTTCTGGTTGAGGAGATGTTGTTCTGGTTGAGGAGATGTTGTTCTGGTTGAGGAGATGTTGTTCTGGTTGAGGAGATGTTGTTCTGGTTGAGGAGATGTTGTTCTGGTTGAGGAGATGTTGTTCTGGTTGAGGAGATGTTGTTCTGGTTGAGGAGATGTTGTTCTGGTTGAGGAGATGTTGTTCTGGTTGAGGAGACAAGAGGTGAGGAGGTATTCCACCAGAATATATTGAAGCTCTTCATCTTTACTAAGAAAGACACAACCTCCCATTTCACTCTAAATAACTGCATTCAGTACAAACTGACGAGTGTGTGTTGACTTCACTGACCGTGTGACCAGTTTTGGGAGGGCCCCCACTCGACGATGTAACAGGAGGGCCCATCCACAGACTCCGCCCTGCGTTTGTCTGTCTGAGGGGCGTGTCCCCCAGAAAAACGTGTGGGAACTTTGCAAGAGTTCTCCAAGATCAACAAACCGGAAGTTAGATGTGCGCTAGAGCCCTCGGCTCTGACCAGCGAGGTCAGGTCAAAGTTCACCTTAGTCTGGTTCCTCTAAGTTGATCAGTTGTTGTCAGTGGTAGTCAGGTCTGGCGCTATTCACCCTCCTCATCCTAAAGGTTGTATAGAAGGTAGGTTTAAACAAGTGTTATTTGTTCTCGGGTATGTTTTCCTCTTTGTGAATGGTATAAAACCAGCCCTGTGCTACCATCTCGTGAGAGAATACCACATCCAGCCTACAACAGCTCCAGTCAAGTCCGAAGATTCACCAACCGGTAATTTGTTCAACAAAGAGTTCGTCATCAAGGGTGACCTGGTGGTCTAGGGGTAAGGTGTCGGACTTCTGAGCTGGGGGGTCCGGGGTTCAATCCTCGGTCCCGGCACAGATGTATCTGATTACCAAACTCTTCCTTCACCTCTGACAAGACATCTTGTGAATGTGGGGAATGCCAGGCCTCCACCGTGGTTCGGATCCCACGTTAAACTGTAGGTCCTTCATTTCATCTCACAATCACCCTACCATTACACATTAGCGTAAGTGCGTATAACCCGAATGGGTAGTAAGACGCGGTGCTAATAATAATAATAATAATAATAATCCAGATAACGAATGGTCGTGAGGTTTAGGACGTGCTTGGTGTGACCTTGACAGACGGGGAGGTCACAATCTCTCTCTCTCTCCCTCTCTCCGTCCCTCAAGATATCATGGCATTCTACAGCGTGAGTTGGGTTCGAGTCCTTGCTGGGACTCTCCCACACATACCAGAGCCGAGGGCATCAAGAGGGGACCATAGCTGTTCTTTGGTGTGACCTTGGGGCAGTTCCACGTCCAGATACAGTAAGATAGTTCCACGTCCAGATACAGTATGATAGTTCCATGTCCAGATACAGTAGAGATAGTTCCATGTCCCAATACAGTAGAGATAGTTCCATGTCCCAATACAGTAGAGATAGTTCCATGTCCCGATACAGTAAGATAGTTCCATGTCCCAATACAATAGAGATAGTTCCATGTCCCAATACAGTAGAGATAGTTCCATGTCCCAATACAGTAGAGATAGTTCCATGTCCCAATACAGTAGAGATAGTTCCATGCCCCGATACAGTAGAGATAGTTCCATGCCCCGATACAGTAGAGATAGTTCCACGTCCAGATACAGTAAGATATTTCCACGTCCAGATACAGTAATATAGTTCCATGTCCCGATACAGTAAGATAGTTCCATGTCCCGATACAGTAAGATAGTTCCATGTCCCGATACAGTAGAGGTAGTTCTAGTCCTACTCCAGCTATAGAGAGAAGATGGTTTACTATTGTGATCTAAAATTACATCCAATAAATACCGCGCGGATTAACAAATAGTATTTGTATCTGAGGGAGAAAGTTAGGAAATAGCTACAATAGAATAATAATAATAATATGTTGATCGCGGCTCAGTTGTGAACCAAGAGTTGAGACTGTTCCTGATCAGCCAATAGAATGCAGACAGGCTGATACTAGAGCAATGTCCTAACAAATGGAGGATTAGAATACATTAGTTTAACATTTAATCCATTCAAAGTGCTTTAAACATAGTCGGTGTTGCCCCGGTACTCACTCTAGAGCCAGCCCTGGTACTCACTCTAGAGCCAGCCCTGGTACTCACTCTAGAGCCAGTCTCGGTACTCATTCTAGAGCCAGCCCGGGTACTCACTCTAGAGCCAGTCTCGGTACTCATTCTAGAGCCAGCCCTGGTACTCACTCTAGAGCCAACCCCGGTACTCACTCTAGATCCAGCCCTGGTACTCACTCTAGAGCCAGCCCTGGTACTCACTCTAGAGCCAGTCTCGGTACTAACTCTAGAGTCAGCCCTGGTACTCACTCTAGAGCCAACCCCGGTACTCACTCTAGAGCCAGCCCCGGTACTCACTCTAGATCCAGCCCTGGTACTCACTCTAGAGCCAGCCCTGGTACTCACTCTAGAGCCAGTCTCGGTACTCATTCTAGAGCCAGCCCTGGTACTCACTCTAGAGCCAACCCGGTACTCACTCTAGATCCAGCCCTGGTACTCACTCTAGATCCAGCCCTGGTACTCACTCTAGAGCCAGCCCGGGTACTCACTCTAGAGCCAGCCCTGGTACTCGCTCTAGAGCCAGCCCTGGTACTCACTCTAGATCCAGCCCTGGTACTCACTCTAGAGCCAACCCCGGTACTCACTCTAGAGCCAGCCCCGGTACTCACTCTAGATCCAGCCCTGGTACTCACTCTAGAGCCAGCCCTGGTACTCACTCTAGAGCCAGCCCTGGTACTCACTCTAGAGCCAGTCTCGGTACTCATTCTAGAGCCAGCCCTGGTACTCACTCTAGAGCCAACCCCGGTACTCACTCTAGATCCAGCCCTGGTACTCACTCTAGAGCCAGCCCTGGTACTCACTCTAGAGCCAGCCCGGGTACTCACTCTAGAGCCAGCCCTGGTACTCGCTCTAGAGCCAGCCCTGGTACTCACTCTAGATCCAGCCCTGGTACTCACTCTAGAGCCAACCCCGGTACTCACTCTAGAGCCAGCCCCGGTACTCACTCTAGATCCAGCCCTGGTACTCACTCTAGAGCCAGCCCTGGTACTCACTCTAGAGCCAACCCCGGTACTCACTCTAGATCCAGCCCTGGTACTCACTCTAGAGCCAGCCCTGGTACTCACTCTAGAGCCAGCCCGGGTACTCACTCTAGAGCCAGCCCTGGTACTCGCTCTAGAGCCAGCCCTGGTACTCACTCTAGATCCAGCCCTGGTACTCACTCTAGAGCCAACCCCGGTACTCACTCTAGAGCCAGCCCCGGTACTCACTCTAGATCCAGCCCTGGTACTCACTCTAGAGCCAGCCCTGGTACTCACTCTAGAGCCAGCCCTAGTACTCGCTCTAGAGCCAGTCTCCCTGACTCAGCCTCCTAACAAGCCAGTCTGTCTGATAACATCTCCAGTCACCTTCACGCTGAAAAAAGTGAACAAAGTGAAACAGTCTTTCTTCCTGTTCAAGTTCAGGGGGTAGGGGGGGCAGAGGAAAGGTGTGATTAGCATCACCGCCTCCTAGACAGCAGGTCAAGGTCATCTCCAGGAGGTTGGCAACCACATTTGGAGTCTTACCTTGTCATAGGCGCTCTCTATCAACTCTAGCCACGGAGTGACTGTTCCTCTCTCCCTCTCTCTCTCTCAATGACTGGCCCATTAGCAGGTATCTCAAGGGATCTCTAAACCTCGACCGGCGGCTGTTTCAAATGACACGTGATCTTTGCTTCAACTGGCCAAACATGTTGACTACAGAATAGTAGCCAGTGTGTACACATGCGAGTCACATGTAGGAGGTATTGGTTGGTGTCTTCCCTCCTTAAAACAGAGGACAGACAGACCAATGACTGCACTCCTCTTCTCTGGTCATCTAGAACACCTTCTAGAGTGCAGTGTTCCTCTCTGGGTCGGTCTTTTGGGAGGAAATCACGTTTATAGAAACCAAGGTGAACATGCGCTGCCTCAGTGGTAGAAGACTACTCTAAACGCAAGGCCCACAAGTTTGGAGAGAGGATGTAAGAACCTCTCATGTAACCTGACGAGGTCTGAACCCCATTTCTGAGTCAAAGCTCCACCGGAGAAGGCGGAATGCAAGCAGGTTGTCGGCTGCCCCTGAGGGATATACAACACTGTTTACTACCGCCTCATTAAATTGCCCGCCATTTCACATTCAAGGAACACTCAACATTCCCGCCATACTAGAGGTGTGCAAGAGTGGAACCAGTAACACGCGCCCACACTGCTACTCTGGTAGTGACTGAGATCAGCGTTATAGCAGCACACGACTTACAAACTAACAAATACAGTATGGCAAGGGAATACATAGCAGAACCGATTTGAACATAATGAGTGAATTTATTGAAGTTTCTAGTATCAGATGGAATAGAGACAGGGAGTCCAATAAACTGTAAAACTGGGTGCTCGAAGGCCCCGCTGAGGGACTACAGGACAATAAAAACCTTACCTCTCTCTTGTATCTCCTTGAGGACCGATCACTAGAGACTAGTCTCGGTGAGACACCGACAACCGATCACTAGAGACTAGTCTCGGTGAGACACCGACAACTGATCACTAGAGACTAGTCTCGGTGAGACACCGACAACTGATCACTAGAGACTAGTCTCGGTGAGACACCGACAACTGATCACTAGAGACTAGTCTCGGTGAGACACCGACAACTGAACTAATATTAGGATGAGCAGTTTTAAATAAACAGGAAATGTCCAAAGTCCACTAAACTAAGGACAGATATTCAAGAACTGCAGCTTATGCAAATTAAGGGCATCGTCCAGGAGAACAAAGCTCTTCATGCACTGGGGGGGAGGGTTGGGGAGAAGGGGCATTGTCTCCACAGCTGGCAGTAACCCGTCCCAAGAACGCGATACTGACGTGGCCAGAGGACCAGAAAGCCAGTCACCTCCTGCCAGAGGAAACAGCTCGTCGGAGCTTGTGAGTTTGGGCGACCGGTCACTTCTAGGGGAATAGAACTCAGGACCACAAGAAACTATTATAAAATTAGTGGTCATACATTTTACCTCACCTGTTTAAAGAAAAATACAGCAGTTTGAGGGAGTTGGCGGTCTCCTGATTAAATATTCCTTTCCTATCCATGGGAATATGAGCAACCAATCAATATAATAGAGTAATGTCTTGCATCCGGTAACTACAGCGTCCATGAATTACAATGTAAGCAGCTGACTGCGCATGCGCAAACACACACAAATAGATTCACTTTTCAAAAGCTCCCACCGTTAAAATGAACAGTCAAATGTGGTCTAGCCTGACCCCCGCAGAGCCGGTGGAGTATCAGCTATAAGAGCCAGTAATGCTCTTAGGCCCTTGTTGCAATATAGAGCTGGACTTGTTTCTAATAGCGACCATACACTTCACACAGATGACACGGTCCTTGCTTCAATACATCCACAGTGACCGGTCCTTGCTCAATACAGACATACTTCATATCCACTTCCCAGAATGGTTTCCACCAGCCGAACTACTATACATATGTCTGACAGGAACTAGTCTATTCACATGCAGGAGTGGGAACCAAGGTATTGTGTGTCAGCTGTGGGCGGCTATTTTCGTGCTCATTGAAGTCACAAACCATGCAACACGGAAAATGAATCTGAGATGTTTGTCTGATCGAAACGCGCATTACTACAAATCTACGTGACTTAACGTTACATATCAATGCGCGGCACATAAACAACTGTTGAAACAAGACAGATTCAGTTATAAGTTGCTCCTGTCCTGATACTACATGGATCACTCAAGCAACCTCAATTAACAAATGCAAATCGCACCGTCGAGGTAAGGACGTGAATCAGGCGTCTGCACATAAGATGAACGCCCTTATGGCCAACACGGTCTGCCAACCTTGCCGAGAATGAGCTACCGCCGTTACGTTGGTAACGCTTCCTTGACTCAAGTTATGTTGGCAGGGCATAACGATCGTTTATCATCAGCAAATCGACACTTTCATACGCTGTGGTGCTCGAAATGGACTTGAATGGTTCATGGTAAACGTAGTGCCAATATCGCACGGAGGAGGTGGATATTAAATCCCCGAATTTAACAGAAACATTTTGGTATGTGAACTAACGGCTGAAAGTGAGCATCGCAGCTGTGAGACATTCCTGAGTTGTCTCGTGTGATGAGAAGGTCGTGTTTATTCCAACAACGAGGAAACCACTTACAAAAGAACTACTTCAACTGTAGTCAATAAAGACAACATTCTGGTTGCAGCAATCAACCCTTGCACCTCCACAGGGGTTTGCAATCAACAGGGAGTGCCAGCCAATGTCTCGCTCTGGTACCAAGTGTAGTGCTCGGTGGTTGAATGCGTAACTAACAATATATTAATATTTCATATCCTTTTCCCCTGAAATGTTAACACATTTGAACAACAAGAGACTTGTCATGTGCAGTCAATCAATCTTAAAACATTTTGTTAAAAAGTTGTCAGTGTGATTTGTTGTTGATTGTTATTGAGGCTTGACATAAAAACTTTGGAAAAAAAGGTAAAATTAAAACCAAATAACCTGTAAATATGGAAGTATTAACTTTTAGATTAAATTTTAAATATCAAAAATGCTTTAGTTTCACTTCGTTCTTGTTTACATTTTCCCTGGTGGGAGCCTTGTCCTCATCGTGTGTTGAGTTCTATGTCCCGTGTGTGAGTTCTATGTCACCGTGTGTTGAGTTCTATGTCACCGTGTGATGAGTTCTATGTCACCGTGTGATGAGTTCTATGTCACCGTGTGTTGAGTTCTATGTCACCGTGTGATGAGTTCTATATCACCGTGTGTGAGTTCTATGTCACCGTGTGATGAGTTCTATGTCACCATGTGTTGAGTTCTATGTCACCGTGTGTTGAGTTCTATGCCACCGTGTGTTGAGTTCTATGTCCCGTGTGATGAGTTCTATATCGCCGTGAGATGAGTACCGACTGTACCGTCACAGATTGATGTGTGCATTAGACCCACTCAGTCGTGTATGATATTTCCCTCCCCTCTCCTCTGCCCCAAAACAAACCCTTCCTCACGTCATTAGGAACATGTTCCTCCAAACTTGTCCCGGACACACCCAGTGTTGGTCACCCCTGACCAAATGGAACACAAAAGAAACTCTTTGTCGACTTGTCACTTTACGAGTGTTGAGACAGACTACTACGTCACAGGTGTTTCGTGGGTCCTGGACCACCCAGAGTGCGGGAACAATATGACCCATTACTGCTCCGGGACACGTTCCTCTGATATACTAGGGTCGTCACACAACTGTGCAGGAACAATATGACCCATTACTGCACCGGGACACGTTCCTCTGATATACTAGGGTCGTCACACAACTGTGCGGAACAATATGACCATTACTGTCGGACACCGTTCCTTGATATACTAGGTCGTCACACTACTGTGCAAACAATATGACCATTACTGCTCCGGGAACGTTCTTGATATTATAGGTTCTTCACACAACTGTGCAAACAATTGATTTACTGCTCCGGTAGTTTCCTCTGATATACTTGAGTTTGTCACACACTGTGCAGAACAATATGCCATTATGTCCGAACACGTTCTGATATCTAGGGTCGTCACACAACTGTCAGGAAAATATGACCCATTACTGCTCCGGACACTTCCTCTGAATACTAGGGTCGTAACACACACTGTGCAGGACAATATCCCATTACTGCACGGCACGTTCTCGATGATAACTAAGGGTCGTCAAAACTGTGCAGGAACAATAGACCCATTACTGCACCGGGACACGTTCTATATACTAGGTCGTCACACAAATGTGCAGGAACAATAGCATTACTGCACCGGGACACGTTCCTCTGATATACTAGGGTCGTCACACAACTGTGCGGGAACAATATGACCCATTACTGCACCGGGACACGTTCCTCTGATATACTAGGGTCGTCACACAACTGTGCAGGAACAATATGACCCATTACTGCACCGGGACACGTTCCTCTGATATACTAGGGTCGTCACACAACTGTGCGGGAACAATATGACCCATTACTGCTCCGGGACACGTTCCTCTGATATACTAGGGTCGTCACACAACTGTGCAGGAACAATATGACCCATTACTGCACCGGGACACGTTCCTCTGATATACTAGGGTCGTCACACAACTGTGCAGGAACAATATGACCCATTACTGCACCGGGACACGTTCCTCTGATATACTAGGGTCGTCACACAACTGTGCAGGAACAATATGACCCATTACTGCTCCGGGACACGTTCCTCTGATATACTAGGGTCGTCACACAACTGTGCAGGAACAATATGACCCATTACTGCACCGGGACACGTTCCTCTGATATACTAGGGTCGTCACACAACTGTGCAGGAACAATATGACCCATTACTGCACCGGGACACGTTCCTCTGATATACTAGGGTCGTCACACAACTGTGCAGGAACAATATGACCCATTACTGCTCCGGGACACGTTCCTCTGATATACTAGGGTCGTCACACAACTGTGCAGGAACAATATGACCCATTACTGCTCCGGGACACGTTCCTCTGATATACTAGGGTCATCACACAACTGTGCGGGAACAATATGACCCATTACTGCACCGGGACACGTTCCTCTGATATACTAGGGTCATCACACAACTGTGCAGGAACAATATGACCCATTACTGCTCCGGGACACGTTCCTCTGATATACTAGGGTCGTCACACAACTGTGCAGGAACAATATGACCCATTACTGCTCCGGGACACGTTCCTCTGATATACTAGGGTCGTCACACAACTGTGCAGGAACAATATGACCCATTACTGCTCCGGGACACGTTCCTCTGATATACTAGGGTCGTCACACAACTGTGCGGGAACAATATGACCCATTACTGCACCGGGACACGTTCCTCTGATATACTAAGGTCGTCACACAACTGTGCGGGAACAATATGATCTATTACTGTGACACCATTTCCTTTGACATTCCTCTTCATCGTCCTGTTCCCCTATCTTTCAAAGTTGCTGAATAAACCATTCTGGCGGTTTATAGTTGACGTTGTATATTGAGTTTGTTCTTCTTAAATATCTGGCAAAATATTTCGAGGTTATTTTCTCCAAACTTGAGTTTACAAAATAGCAGATTCCAAACATATCAATGTTGTGCCCAGATGATAGAAGATTGACCTTCCTTAGTTCCCTTTTCTTCTACAAGAAAGCAGGGTTTAACTCGCACCCTCGTTCAGCGACCAGGGTATATATTCCCAGACTGAGTGTTGCTGACGTGATTAATTAATGGTTAATATAAGAGACCAGGAATAAATAACCCGAGGCCGAATCTTTGATGAGTCACACCGGATAAAATATAGCTCACTCGTACACACGGCTCCAATAGAAAATAGCTCACTTGTACACACAGCTCCAATAGAATATAGCTCACTTGTACACACAGCTCCAATAGAATATAGCTCACTTGTACACACAGCTCCAATAGAATATAGCTCACTTGTACACACAGCTCCAATAGAAAATAGCTCACTTGTACACACAGCTCCAATAGAAAATAGCTCACTTGTACACACAGCTCCAATAAAATATAGCTCACTCGTACACACGGCTCCAATAAAATATAGCTCACTCGTACACACGGCTCCATAAAATATTTCTCACTCGTACACACGGCTCCAATAAAATATTTCTCACTCGTACACACGGCTCCAATAAAATATAGCTCACTCGTACACAGGCCTCCAATAAAATAGAGACTCTTGCAGAAGAGTATGTGCGCATGTCCCGGAAACAAAGTGACTGGCTCTCTAGTGGGTGGAACTGTCTAACTAGGTCTGTTCGTTACTTGACCAGAGTGTACCAGGTGCTACGAGACAATCTACGTCACAAGACACAATCCTGGGTCTAGATCTTGATAAGAATGATCCGGGGTTGTTTCAAATACTCAAATTACAGATACAAATATTACAAATCATTTTATTCCAAATACAACTAAGATGATAATAAATTACAAAGTGTTCAATATAGAAGGAACCAAATGCTATGTCACAATCCTTCACACTTTCTAATAGATTCCGCTGATTAAAGACAACAGATTTTAAAATACACTCAGTAAACTACCCTTAAGTAGCTTTTTTTTCCCAGAAAAACAACATAATTTTGATAAACTCAATGTTTTTTTCTGAACGAAATTATGTTTGAAGATTGTTTTAAATGCACCCACAAAACATTATTCCTGTATAAGTTTTGAAACAAAATTATAAGGCCCTTTTTTATGTTTTCAAAAATCATACCTTAATAAACTAACTTCCATTTTAAAGCTTGATCCAAATATCAAGTTTAAATGAAATTCATAGAAGCTTCCGGGGCAGACATAATGAATGGTAAGAACAACATTTTGATCTCCGGGGCAGACATAATGAATGGTAAGAACAACATTTTGATCTCCGGGGCAGACATAATGAATGGTAAGAACAACATTTTGATCTCCGGGGCAGACATAATGAATGGTAAGAACAACATTTTGATCTCCGGGGCAGACATAATGAATGGTAAGAACTACATTTTGATCTCCGGGGCAGACATAATGAATGGTAAGAACTACATTTTGATCTCCGGGGCAGACATAATGAATGGTAAGAACAACATTTTGATCTCCGGGGCAGACATAATGAATGGTAAGAACAACATTTTGATCTCCGGGGCAGACATAATGAATGGTAAGAACAACATTTTGATCTCCGGGGCAGACATAATGAATGGTAAGAACAACATTTTGATCTCCGGGGCAGACATAATGAATGGTAAGAACAACATTTTGATCTCCGGGGCACATAAATCATAAAGAGCCATCATAATATGAAATAAAAAATATTCCAGATTACAACACACTCTCTGTATAATAAAGTGAAACCTGATAAAAGATATATGTTATTAAATCCATACATTGTGTTTAGTGAGTTTGACCCTTCTATTGTTTTTTAACTATGGCCATGTTGTAATGTTGCCCCCATGTTCATTTAACCACACTAGCAACATGTTGAACAGATGTTGATAACATATGATGCTCGTATGTTATTAGCTGTTGACTTGTCGGGGAAATATTCACCTTCAGCCAGGATGATCGAATGTCTGGCGGCTCAGAGAGAGAACTCGTGGCAGTGATGTTATTATGCAACTATGTATATAGGGCAGTGATGCAGATTGCCTGGAACTAAGGGGTAGTGTGAACTCTCACACATCTTTCTGTGGCCGAGATTAACCTCATAGTTCATTTGGAGAAGATGAACTAGTTCAGTTCGCTCACACGCTCCAGATATCCGGTATCGCAAAGAACGGATGGTTAAAGAGATGTTTGTGTTAACTCCCGGGTGCTGAGGGCCCGCAGTGGTCCTTCCCACGGGCAGAACAGTGTAACAAGAATGTTAACTCTCACTTGAGGAAGTAGCATGTCTGTAATTAACCATGTTTATAAAGGTCTGCTAATGACAATGTTTTGGCAAGTATTGACAACAAGAACGTTGTCACACAGAGTAAAGGACTATCCCTTGATGTCTGGCCCGCCCTCACTGCAAGATATGCAGCACTCACGTGACTCGTGGCAAACGGTTGTTCAACAGGAAAAGTAGTTGCTGAAGCAGTGGAGTGCAACCTCAATTTCCTGAAAACCAAAACACTTCTAAAGAGCCTGAACAAGATTTCAGAACTCTCGTAGCTTACCCAAATTTGACTTTTATTATCAATGATTTAAATACAATATTTGAAGCAGCAGATAACATTTGGTAATTATTCTCCCCCAATTTGAACTTCCAGAACTTGTTAAAAAACATATGAGAAAGATGTCAAATCTTACTACACAAATCCTTCAGAGAGCAGTTTTTGACACTGAAAGGAGCCTGCCTTGACTTCTGAACACAATTTCCGACAAAGAGCTGGTTCTCGTGCAATATTGTCCAGCAGTTTGGTAGCTCCATTGAAGACACGGCAAAGCGCGCCTGGTCAAGGACTACTTAATCAACTGAAGATAGCTAGAGATCACTTTTTATATTATTGCAAGGTTTTACCATGTAAATATAAATATTACTTTTGTGTCATTTGAACTGACCTATTTTATCCTAGATTCTGTAGAGCATCCCACTGGCCTTAGCCCTAACGGTAGGTGGGGGGCCCACTTCAGAATGGGGGGGGGGGGCATGTTGTACAACATTTTACTATATTATATTCTAGCTATTGCTATGATGGTATCTCTCAAAAGGGAAATCAGCAGTTCCCATTAAGTACGAAATAAGTTTTTATAACGCAAAATTTATTAAAAATGTTCAACCGATTTTGTTCAAAATGGGTACCTAGGCAATAGTTTACATGACAAAATTACATAACTGAAGAGTGTTTTTTTTTTATAAAAACATTAATTGAAAGTGGTTTACTGATAATTGATTTGTGAGAACTGTGTTGGCAACTAGAGAAAGTGTGGACGGTTGAATGTGACTATTTAGTAGAGTTAGGAGTGGGGAGTTAGCACACACCAACATGTTCCTGGCAGTCCCTGACGCTAATAACCCCGCCTGTAGCGCAGGAACGTAATTTGGAATTCACTCCGTGTTCTCTAGCTAACGACTAGGTTGGCCAACACCCGGACAATTATCTGGTGGAAATGTCACACTGCGCTCTGACGTAATAAGGAGGTTAACGCGACAATATCAGTCGGACTGAATTAAGAGTGAAACATTTTCCTAATCATAACATGTCTAATCGACACGCGAGACTATGGAGGTGATACACCACAAACACCAGAACACGAGTTATTCATGATGGGGTTCACCTCACAGATATCCATTTCAACGAAATCAGCCATTGCCATGAGGTCGTGAGCAACCCCCACCCTCCTCTTGTCGTTTAAATCACACCCATCCTCCAAGTGCGACCATCTTACATCTAAACACCAAGTTTGAAACGAAAACTAGATAAAACCTGGATTTTCGAATTCGGGTTCAGATAAAACGTTAAGATTTATCAAAATCTGAGGACGAAAATATTGATCAGTATGAGTAGCTTATAAATAGTCGGAGTGGGTGTGTGTGACATGGTCCCCTCTTGTCCCAAAAGGAGATCATAAGGTCTTCTCTCCAAGCAACGTGTGCCTCGGTTATAAGGCCTTGTCTCCCACAGACTCGTCTGGATGACGGTTTGTTATAAACTGATATAAAATATAATCATTACTCTCTCAACCCTGTTGTCCAAATCTAGGAGGGGTCTGGTGACAGGTCCCGGTGAAGAACAACTAGCGCTTTCTGGCGAAACCTTGGTATCTCGACCAGGGACAGCTACTGTGCCAGTGATAAGAGCCAAGCCAGTGTACCAGTGATGGTGTTTGCCAGTGATGGTGTTTACCCGTGATGGTGTTTACCCGTGCGTTGGAGTCACCATGTATTGGTGCAGTGGTAGGTATTCAGAATCGAGGCTGAGCCAAACAGAAGGTGAGGTGATATGATAAACACTCACCTTCCACTCGACCTCACCTTCCACTCGACTCACCTTCCACTCGACTCAGTCTCGTTGTTGCATACGGGCCAGTCCATATATGATTTATTTTATCACTTAACGTACACTTTTTAAGCGCAGCTTAATATGATTTAAATGAATAATATATTTGGCAGTTATTAAAGTTACTAACACCATTTTCATGTGTTGATGCGTCAAGTCAGGCTACCTGCTAGTATCATCGTTGATCACATAGAGCCATAGAATTGTTTATTTGTTTGCTGGCCATCAAAAGCCTGATGTACCCTTGTACCAAACCACAACACGCCACTGGTTGGGTAGCCTCCCTGACCACTCGACCACTGGGCCGGGAGACACCATAAATTCCATAATGGAATAACATGATTCATCGAAGATGGAAACATTGTGAAGGCATTCCCGAAAGTGAAAACCTGTTTCAAGGAAGAATGCGAGGAGGAATGTTTTAGCTGGGGGTGTCCTGGCTGAAACTACGTCCACACAAGATAGTGCTATGTCCTGTTTGATGAGGACCTTTGTGTCACAATTGCACCAGATCAGGAGTAGACAATGAAATATACACGATATGAATATCTCGGAATGTTCTGTTCATACTATTCACGTCCATTTTGCCACTAACAATGTTTATTAATAACAAACCACGTGTTTAATGACGCGGTATTTCTGCACGACGCATTTCAAGGGTTCAGGTAGCCGGCCTCCTTAGCGTTCACTTTCTAAACCAGGGCATCATTAGGACCTTAACCCTCCACTCAAATGCGGGTACACTTCCTCTAAGCTGTACCTTCCTGCTTGATATGTGGATATTCAGGCCAGGTGGTCGACCCGTCGCTCAGCCACATGAGCCGAGTATGTCCCGTTCAATGATAGGAGAGGGAGGGGTGTTTTGTCTGGAGCTCACATGCTCTAGTGATGTGTGAGTGTGTGGCCTTGAGAGAACCATGTATGGACTATACACAGCCCACACACTACCGACAACAAGTTTACATCGCCTGGCTCCAGTTCATTGTTAGGGGAGCGAGTACCATTCCCGACACTCGTGAGGAGTTAGTACCCCTCCATTCAAGCGACATATCGAGATAGACCTCAATCACTTACCAGCTGCATCTAGCTTCCCAATGGCCTGTTACCATCCGGTTTACCAGCCAATACTCTGAACCAGGCTCTAGAATCACTTACCAGCTGCATCTAGCTTCCCAATGGCCTGTTACCATCCGGTTTACCAGCCAATACTCTGAACCAGGCTCTAGAATCACTTACCAGCTGCATCTAGCTTCCCAATGGCCTGTTACCATCCGGTTTACCAGCCAATACTCTGAACCAGGCTCTAGAATCACTTACCTCACTGTCTGCAGAGTTATCCTGGTGGTTATGTAACAACTTTGCCTAAACAGGCTCTGATAGAACCAACCAAGTGGTGACGACACTGTCAGATCACTAGGAACACTTATGTTTAAACAGGCTCTGATAGAACCAACTAAGTGGTGACGACACTGTCAGATCACTAGGAACACTTATGTTTAAAATGGCGCTTGATAGATTCTGGTGCTAGTGTTAAATTGAAATACCACAACCGCGTATCTACAATCCGTGTAAGTCGAGTACTTACTGAACCTGTAAAAAGCTCACCTTATTGTGGAAGCGGCCTAATGTTCCTTACTCAGGGGTGACTATTACTTTCTTGTGCTTGGACAAGGGTTCTGATCCAGGCACTCACATTGACACCACGGGGATATTCTCAGTCATATCTAGCCCTTTGGTCTCAATGAGCTGGAAAGTTCAAGGTCACCAGAACCTAAGTTTTCCATTCAACCCTAACCTGACACAACCTCCTTCACATCATCCTACCATCGACGTCTCGGTCTAACTAGGGGTCTTGTTTCTCCAGGTTTCCCAACTAAAAGGTTGTGTACACGCCTGTCATTGGCCATGTGGCCACCCTTCCTCATCCTGCGCGCCTAGATATGTTTGGTGATGCATCCAAACCATGTAGTTCTTCATTGTGTAACATTCTCCATTCTCCTGTTTGTTCCCTTTCTCAGCACTTAGACCCTCAATGTCTTCTGTTGGTACTCAGATAGAGCTCGCTTCACACGGTAAAGAGTTATAGTGTGCATACTCTGGAGACAGACAACTTACAAACTAAACTAACTATATGTAGGTAGACAAGGAAAGAAAACATTCCGCCACCTCGAGCAACTTTGTGATTCAATACCTTGTGCAAAAAACAACAATTTAACGTGTTTTAACTGGTTTTTAACGTGGTGGTTCAAGGTCACAACCTCACAGGCAAATATTATAAATGAGGCACTAATGAACCTCTTACATTTAACACCTGCTTAATATTTAATCCAAGTAAGCTGTAATCTATTATTCACACGGCGGAGGTATACCATAGCTGTACTCCTTAAGTTCTGATAGCTCTTATAGCTGGGTCGGTTTGGGAGGTTAGTAACACTCGCAATAATTGTTTGCAGCATCAAACGTGATCAGACTTGTATATCCTTCCGCCGCAGTTACATTCAGTTATCTAGACAAGTAACTCGCCGCGAGTGAAGGTTCTATTTATGCGGTTAATAACTGCCCTGATACCTCCATACGACGCAACCCTTGTATTCCCTCTAAAGTAGTCCTATTAACTGTGGGTGCAAGGCTAATGAACACAACCACCTCAAGTGTTAGATGACGTCACACACAGCTCCAGAGAGAAGAGATCTTACCAGCAGGACTGGTAACCAGCAACTCTGCCCTGTAACGTCCAACCAGCAGGCTACCGAGCGTTTGTTAACTTTGAAGTGACCGACCGAGAGGTGAATACTTTTATCAAAAAAACGTGAGATTGAGATTTGTTTGGTAGAGCCCGTGAAATTGTTGAAAGAAACGGTCACATTCTGAAATTTCAGACTTATTTTGAATATTTGTTTCGCCACATCCTCCTTAATTATGTAACAATGCCGATAGTGATTGTGGAAGGAAATCACTTCTAGTTTTAAATCAAATAGAGGGACAATAAAACTAACGAAATAAACAAGAGGAGGCAACTACGCGACATCTAAAAGTCACTCAAATATCGTTTTACAATCTGATCACATTTATTAGCTCACAACGGTGGTTGCGAGGACCGAGACGTCAAGCTCACGACGGAACCTGGAGGTGACCCCGGCCCTATTCACCCCCACACCTCCTTACAGACGACAGACAGACAGACAGACAGAATGACGGCAAGTGTTGAGCAGGTATTCATGGAAAAGATACGATAAAACTAATCAGTAGGTTCCAGTAAAGTGCGTGACCAAGAACTGGCTGGAGATAGTCCCAATACCAAGCACCCATGTCTCACGTATCCTCCTTCTAAGAAACAAAGAGCCTTAAGGAGAACGTCTCGGTAAGCGATAAATTGCCGCCCAGACGTTCAACTCAAACGATACGTCATTTCAAAATATGGTTCACACCAAAATAAAGTGGAAATATTCCAACAGGAGGGGGGGGGGGGACAACCCAACAGTTGGAGAATGAGACAGTCTCATTTAGAACATTTGCAAAGCTATGAGACTGGTCAAGATGTAGCCTCCCTCGGGCTCTAGATGTAGCCTCCCTCGGGCTCTAGATTTGCCTCTTTGGCTCAATTAGCCCCTCGGGCTCTAGATGTAGCCTCCCTCGGGCCTAGATGTAGCCTCCCTCGGGCTCTAGATGTAGCCTCCTCGGGCTCTAGATGTAGCCTCCCTCGGGCCCTAGATGTAGCCTCCCTCGGGCCTAGATGTAGCCTCCCTCGGGCTCTAGATGTAGCCTCCTCGGGCCTAGATGTAGCCTCCCTCGGGCTCTAGATGTAGCCTCCTTCGGGCCCTAGATGTAGCCTCCCTCGGGCTCTAGATGTAGCCTCCTTCGGGCCTAGATGTAGCCTCCCTCGGGCTCTAGATGTAGCCTCCCTCGGGCCTAGATGTAGCCTCCCTCGGGCTCTAGATGTAGCCTCCCTCGGGCTCTAGATGTAGCCTCCCTCGGGCCTAGATGTAGCCTCCCTCGGGCTCTAGATGTAGCCTCCCTCGGGCTCTAGATGTAGCCTCCCTCGGGCTCTAGATGTGCCTCCCTCGGGCCCTAGATGTGGCCTCCCTCGGGCCCTAGATGTAGCCTCCCTCGGGCTCTAGATGTAGCCTCCTTCGGGCTCTAGATGTAGCCTCCCTCGGGCCCTAGATGTAGCCTCCCTCGGGCTCTAGATGTAGCCTCCCTCGGGCTCTAGATGTAGCCTCCCTCCAACAAATAGTTATTTTTACAGGCTCACAACATAACATTGTAAGATATGTGTCAACTGGCTGCGAGCTTTCCTCTCTACCTTCATATAGCAGGGATCCCTTTGAGGTGGGGGTGGCGAGAACAGGCCAAAATAAATAAATATTGCTTCTATACAAACATAGTATAATGTTGTTCTCACGGTGATATCAACACTTGTTGATTATCTGTAATGAGAGTTGAGACATTAGATGGAACACTCTAAATAAATAGTGAGTGTCGTCATTAAATCCCAGAACCCCCTCGAATGATATTAAACAACTGAAGATGTTACCGCGTGAACAAAATTATACTTTTTGTTTCTACTCAGGACACATTTTATTGATTTTGACTGCACCCTACCTTATAGAGCTAAAAGGGGAGGGGTGCAAGTTTACATAACACAAATAACAATGAAAGCAACAATTTATTGGGGAACACATTAGATAATACATAACCAAATCATGGAATGTTCATAGCATTTTGGTTGTCCATTATTTGCGTATCACAAGCAATCGTAGGCGTTCTCTTCAACGGATTACAAAGGAATAATACAGCTGGCAAGCAGCACATTAGTGCGTCTGGGGTACCCTAGAAACCAAACTATATTAGATATTGGCTAAAGCCACAAGTACAGTTTACTCAATATGCCCTAAGGCGACTATATACCGTTTAGGTAAACAAGCTAAACGGCGTTAAGGTCATGCCCACAGTACAGGGGAGTCAACTGTACCCCACAGTCTCATAAATAGTACGCCCCAATAGGGGACCCACAGCATTGGTAGTGGTATACCAACACGAGTTAAATATCAAGGTTTACAATTAGAAAGTGCATGATATAAGGGTAACTGTCCTCCAGGGCGAGGCTTAAGGCGCTCGTCTAATGGAAGAGATAAAGTAACACCCACACGCCTCGGCAGATAAATTTCTCCATAAACTCCCTAATACCGAAGGCGACGTACCCAACAGTAACAATTGTATTTAACAAATCTTAGAACAATACAACCCTTCAGCGCAACTATTTATTCAGTCGAGCCCCACATATTGATATGGGAAGTCCCCACAGGTATAAAACTGACATGTAACCAAAACAAATTAACTTATGGAACCAATACAATACAGCTGGCGTGCATCAACCTAGCACCTATGTTTGAAGGTAGGCATTCCCACTTACAGAGTATCAGAACAGTGTAACAATGATAGCTGTCCGAATGGCTAGCCGCTACTAGTCATCCAACAGGTATAAAGGCTAAACATAACCAACACAAAACTTAAACAATGGTGAACCCATGCTAAACCCAATATCGTGGGCAGACCACCCAACCCTAGCAGCTAGGTGTGCAAAGGTAGGCATTCCCACCTTACGAGAGTACACAAGAAAAACATATTAGCAAAACGAACTAACTGCCCTAAGGGGGCCTAGTTCGCTGCACTCTTCACTCGTTAGTCGGACGATATCACATCCATATTACTATAGTCGGTTGCACGCCAAGAGTCAGCGAAGTAACAAGACCTCCAGCATGTCTCCTTCAAACAAGTACGGTACCTTACAGTAAAACAAGTTCATTAGCCATCGGAAAACGTAGCCAACGATCCTCTACCCCAATTGTTTCTATTGGAAAACAATAGAGCGTAGAGTGCACCAGCAGTGGCGGGGCTAGCTCAGGCGAGCCCAGGATACCACTCCTTTGGACGCCATAGCGTCCTGATGTAGAGGTGAAGATCCTCCGAGACACAGCCGAATAGAACTATAGTAGGTCAGCCAGTCGGTTATACACAATAAAACAAGGTGTTTTTCTCACCACGACACTCGTAGTATAAAAACAGGAAAGTACGGAAAACTCACCGCCAGGGATGAGAACCAGGGATAAGAGAGGGGTGGAAGAATAAGCCAATCGCACCTCAGGAAGGCCACGCATGCGCAACCAGCCAAGAGGGGAGTAAAAAGGGGGGGGGCAGAAATCAAACGACGGAAAAGTCTAGGGGTTCAGGGGTAGAACATGAGAATTCCCGACAGACGCCAAACTAGTCGGTAATTAATATTTCATAACAGGCAATCACTTGTGCGAGCTAAATCATTTTAGCTCGGCACATGACCCAAAAAGTTTTGCACTAAAAACCACCAAATATTAGCATTTTCTCGCGTTCCCTAAATGCTCAACATCAAATAATACGATAAAACCTCCTTCATTTTAACTAACGCAGGACAGACAGACAGTATATAGTTACCCTGGTCTCACTCTAGCTAGCTCCAGACAGTATATAGTTACCCTGGTCTCACTCTAGCTAGCTCCAGACAGTATATAGTTACCCTGGTCTCACTCTAGCTGGCTCCAGACAGTATATAGTTACCCTGGTCTCACTCTAGCTGGCTCCAGACAGTATATAGTTACCCTGGTCTCACTCTAGCTGGCTCCAGACAGTATATAGTTACCCTGGTCTCACTCTAGCTAGCTCCAGACAGTATATAGTTACCCTGGTCTCACTCTAGCTGGCTCCAGACAGTATATAGTTACCCTGGTCTCACTCTAGCTGGCTCCAGACAGTATATAGTTACCCTGGTCTCACTCTAGCTAGCTCCAGACAGTATATAGTTACCCTGGTCTCACTCTAGCTAGCTCCAGACAGTATATAGTTACCCTGGTCTCACTCTAGCTAGCTCCAGACAGTATATAGTTACCCTGGTCTCACTCTAGCTAGCTCCAGACAGTATATAGTTACCCTGGTCTCACTCTAGCTAGCTCCAGACAGTATATAGTTACCCTGGTCTCACTCTAGCTGGCTCCAGACAGTATATAGTTACCCTGGTCTCACTCTAGCTAGCTCCAGACAGTATATAGTTACCCTGGTCTCACTCTAGCTAGCTCCAGACAGTATATAGTTACCCTGGTCTCACTCTAGCTAGCTCCAGACAGTATATAGTTACCCTGGTCTCACTCTAGCTGGCTCCAGACAGTATATAGTTACCCTGGTCTCACTCTAGCTGGCTCCAGACAGTATATAGTTACCCTGGTCTCACTCTAGCTGGCTCCAGACAGTATATAGTTACCCTGGTCTCACTCTAGCTAGCTCCAGACAGTATATAGTTACCCTGGTCTCACTCTAGCTAGCTCCAGACAGTATATAGTTACCCTGGTCTCACTCTAGCTAGCTCCAGACAGTATATAGTTACCCTGGTCTCACTCTAGCTAGCTCCAGACAGTATATAGCTACCCTGGTCTCACTCTAGCTAGCTCCAGACAGTATATAGTTACCCTGGTCTCACTCTAGCTAGCTCCAGACAGTATATAGTTACCCTGGTCTCACTCTAGCTAGCTCCAGACAGTATATAGTTACCCTGGTCTCACTCTAGCTAGCTCCAGACAGTATATAGTTACCCTGGTCTCACTCTAGCTAGCTCCAGACAGTATATAGTTACCCTGGTCTCACTCTAGCTGGCTCCAGACAGTATATAGTTACCCTGGTCTCACTCTAGCTGGCTCCAGACAGTATATAGTTACCCTGGTCTCACTCTAGCTGGCTCCAGACAGTATATAGTTACCCTGGTCTCACTCTAGCTAGCTCCAGACAGTATATAGTTACCCTGGTCTCACTCTAGCTAGCTCCAGACAGTATATAGTTACCCTGGTCTCACTCTAGCTAGCTCCAGACAGTATATAGTTACCCTGGTCTCACTCTAGCTGGCTCCAGACAGTATATAGTTACCCTGGTCTCACTCTAGCTGGCTCCAGACAGTATATAGTTACCCTGGTCTCACTCTAGCTGGCTCCAGACAGTATATAGTTACCCTGGTCTCACTCTAGCTGGCTCCAGACAGTATATAGTTACCCTGGTCTCACTCTAGCTAGCTCCAGACAGTATATAGTTACCCTGGTCTCACTCTAGCTAGCTCCAGACAGTATATAGTTACCCTGGTCTCACTCTAGCTAGCTCCAGACAGTATATAGTTACCCTGGTCTCACTCTAGCTAGCTCCAGACAGTATATAGCTACCCTGGTCTCACTCTAGCTAGCTCCAGACAGTATATAGTTACCCTGGTCTCACTCTAGCTAGCTCCAGACAGTATATAGTTACCCTGGTCTCACTCTAGCTAGCTCCAGACAGTATATAGTTACCCTGGTCTCACTCTAGCTAGCTCCAGACAGTATATAGTTACCCTGGTCTCACTCTAGCTAGCTCCAGACAGTATATAGTTACCCTGGTCTCACTCTAGCTGGCTCCAGACAGTATATAGTTACCCTGGTCTCACTCTAGCTGGCTCCAGACAGTATATAGTTACCCTGGTCTCACTCTAGCTGGCTCCAGACAGTATATAGTTACCCTGGTCTCACTCTAGCTAGCTCCAGACAGTATATAGTTACCCTGGTCTCACTCTAGCTAGCTCCAGACAGTATATAGTTACCCTGGTCTCACTCTAGCTAGCTCCAGACAGTATATAGTTACCCTGGTCTCACTCTAGCTAGCTCCAGACAGTATATAGTTACCCTGGTCTCACTCTAGCTAGCTCCAGACAGTATATAGTTACCCTGGTCTCACTCTAGCTAGCTCCAGACAGTATATAGTTACCCTGGTCTCACTCTAGCTAGCTCCAGACAGTATATAGTTACCCTGGTCTCACTCTAGCTAGCTCCAGACAGTTTACCGGCCAAGGAAAGATTGATGACCTGAAGATAGTCTGCCCACCAGTAGCCGCAGTCTGCCCACCATCACTTGATGCACAGCTGAGATTAGCGGGAAACAGTTTCAACAGCAGACGTGTAACTAATGACACAGGAAGTAGCACATTAGCACACACGTTACAAACACTGACCTACAGTACGTCTCTGTGCTGCTATTTACAAATTATACAGCATTGAGTATGAGAAGGGAACGACACTTTAACAAATGCACCTGCATTCGCCTGAAGAGTAATCATAATGAATCTCTACCACGTTCCATATTACTTGCCTGGTTTCAAACCTTAGCATTTCAGGTTAAGAGTCCGGTACACTATTCCTGCGTCCACACGTGTGTACTTTTGAGGAGACATGTCAGAATCACTCACGCGCACAAGGAAGGGTGTTGGTGTAACTGTGGTCGGCCCCCTTAGCAAAGAGACAATGACCCAGTCCTGTCATCAGTTCGAGCAAGACCCCGAGAGGGGCACAAAGTTTGGCAGACCACGCCCTCCGAGCGATCACTTCCGGTTCAGACTGCGGAACCCGTCAGGGATATGTTCATGGGGTAAAGATTATGAAGGTGGTTGGCAGGGATTTGAATCCTGACCTTCCACAGCCGGCAATCCTGGTTAGGGACCGGGGGAGAGATGGAACATGATTCCACCAAGTGGCGGACAAGTGGCACACTTACAGTGTGTGGAGCTAGACGAAGATGAGACGATAACAAGACAAGTGTAGCTAGCCTCTTGCTCAGGTACCACGACTGTCAGCCGTCCACCAAGAGCCCTGGACCTAATATTGACATAGGATGACTCGTAGGAGAGAGTCAGGTAGTGCGTCGGCTCTAATTAGGGGACAAGAGAACAAGGCGGGTCGGATAATACTAGTCTTACTCCTGTTATCAAGACTCTTAGCTTAGCACACCAATGATCTTTCAATAGTCTGTCCAGGATGAGTCCCGTGTTCAGGGTCACTCATCAGTCACTCATCAGTCACTCATTGTTTAAGGTGAAAGGAGAGGGAGCAGAATCTAGGGCTAGTGTTCTTGCACTTTATATAGAAATTAAACCTTTTAGTCAAAATATATCACGTATTGCTCGAGTAGTTACGTTTAGTTCATTTTTATACAAATGGTAATAACAGATGTAGAATATCTGTCATTAGCACGGAACAACTTTTAACAGAAACATCTGTTCATACAGAAAAAATTCTCCTTAAATTCCAGGACACGTTTGACGGATATTAAACTGGTGATTTCATCACTTGTAGAAACTAAACTAAGGTGTAAGGTTTAGGCCCCTATGACCCTATACCATGCCGAGAACCTAATTAGGGCCTAAACGAGGTAAATTCTTTAATTTGGGCAGCGATGTGTTATCCCGCTCAAAGAGCGTGACCATATGTAGAACATATGATGTAAACATGATGTATGTACACTTACGACACGTTGCTGTCCGAACTCAGACCTGCCCCTGCTCTAACACTTCAAGCACAACTCGGATGGTCAGTGGGACGACTTACTCCCCCCCTCCCCCTTTATACTGTGGGTGCATGAGGATTCTATAAGAGACACTACAGCCAGTGCCCAGGCCAGTGCTTTGTTCCATCCACATGTGCTCACAGGGACACAGGGCGGGCGTGCATAATGAACAATGCCTCATTAAGCCGACAGACACAAAACAATCAACTCTTCTCAATTATACTTCGTTAAGTTACGCCTTTTCCTCAATCCATATAGGGCCTGCAGGGCCAGGGACCAGGGACCCTGTAAAGTGGCGCCATGTCGACACGTGTCATGCTGTATGACGTGTGGTTGATAACGAGAGAAGCGGTCTCGTTTAATTAGCGTTGAGGTATTACAGCATCGTAATGTAAACATCAGTCATAGACGTACAATACACCAGCCTGCATGTAGAACACTGTTGTGCTATGTACGAAACCGAACCTGAGCCTCCACAATCTCATATATATATCATACATATATTTATAAGGGTTGTTCAAGTAAATTATACTAAAGTAATTCTTATCCAATCTCATATATATTAACTATTAATCTAGCTATCCATGTTATCATAATATCCGTGCAACTCACACCTAGGATAGGCAATAGCATGTTCTGATGCGTCCAGAAAGGAATCAGGTGAGCCATTTGATTCATTAAAATAAAACTAGATTAAACATTTTGCAAGAGTTTTTAGAGTTATGTTCAATCACGCCATTCTTCGGGGGATTGGTGAAAGCCTCTCGTGGGCCACTGGTAGTCTCTCGCTTATCCGAGCCTGGACTATCACGTAGTTCCTCAGCCCTTGGTTGAGACGACTGATGGTACATCGTTGCTGGTCGCAGGACTGCTCATTCCTCAACTTTACCCAATCTCTGCTCGATACAACAGTCTACTCTATTTAAACTGTATTTAAAGTTGACCATTTGGCCACATTGTTTTGAATTGTTTCAACAAGCGATGAAAACAACCTCCCACCCCTTCACGGTACTTTTCAAGGTTGTTCGAACGAGTGGGAGGGGGAGATTGAAATGACAAGTGCTACATTCTTGTGTCGGCATTAGAAGCCTCGCGCCCCACTCTGCCATCTCGCGGCCTTCTCTCCAACTACTTGGGGGATGTTTATCTTCACGTCTGCTCAGCGGCGCGCATTGTTTGTCGAGCATGACCACGTGACTGTGGGCGATGACGTCAGCGATAACACCTGGGCTGATGTTCTACACACGTTACAGCGCCATCCATCCCGCCAGGGCTCGACCCAATCTCTCATTGTTGAATGGTCAGTCTGGAGCACGATCTTGTACACGGCTGAGGTTCTGGGGATTAATACTTTCTATACTGATGAGAAATTGAAAATCAATGTCTTTGCTCATAAATACTTACCCGCCTCGGTGGCGTAGTTGGCTAACGCGCTTGTTGTGTTGAGCTCGACTACTGAGGACGGGGAGATCGAGGTTCGAATCTCGGTCGGGTGAACTGGGGTGTGTGTTCCTAAATGGTTTTCCACTCTCCCTCCACGCAAATGCGGGTTCACTTCCTCTAATTCAACCTTCCCAATTCCTAATCCATCAGAGTAATTAGTACTTTAAGCGTATAACCCGAACGGGTAGTAAGACTCGGTGCTAAATATTATTATTATTATTCTAGATTTACTAAACAATTAACTTTATTTTCACACAAAAATACATTTATTAGTCAAAAAACAATAAACACTACTTAAAACTGTTTTAAAATAAAACATGAACAATTAAAAAAAAAAGATTGTCAAAAATGAAATATGATTTAGACTAAAATAAAAATAAATGTATAAAATAACAATTATTGGACCGTTTTTGGGTTTATTACTGCTTCTTTCTTTACCACATCGCAATCCTACCTATGGAATTTCGGATAGCTATAATTCTAATTTGACAAAATAGAAAGAGTTTTGTTGAGACAAAAAAGGATAAAAAACAAATCAATAAAATTAATATTTATACATAAAATGAAATGTTAATTAATTCTCTGAATTAGATAGTCCTGAAAGTTCTCACATTGATTATGTTTTGATAAAAGAAAAAAATAATAATTTAAAGTTGAAGAGTTGGCTTGACCTCACCCATGAATTAGTCCATATTGAGACAACACCAACTTCAGAAATTTGTTTCACTTTAGTATTGATAATTCTTCCACAATTTAAACAGTCTAGTTCTTGCACAAACACTTAGCTTTCCATTTGCTACTTGTACTTTAATTTACAACCATTACTTCACTTTAAAAATAAATTAAATAAAGAGCTCTACAGATTTGGCTCCATGTTAGACCAACACCGAAGAAGAAGACCCAGTCTCCTCCAGAAAGTCTTCCAAAATCAAATTTTAAAAATGTTCTATTCTTTATTTCCAAGTCCAAAGAGAAAACTATTATATTAAACCAAAAGATAAAATGTTGGCTATGGACTAGGGATAAAAATCAAATACAATGCAAATTTAAGATAAAGATTGAACTGTATAATAATGAATATGAACAATGTTTTCTTAAAGAATTAAATGTTTATTTCCATCTGTCAGAATTGAAAAGCGCGCTACTTTGGAAATATATACATCTTGCCTCTTTTTCTTCTTTTACAATCACGAGACTCACTTGTTTGACAGATCTGCGCATGCGTTGAAATAATCATGGTCGACATTCAAAATGAATACAAGAGTCAACAAACTTCTTGGAACGATAAATAATATGTTTAATAAAAAGTAAGTGTTCTTCCTTAAGTCAAAATTCCTTATTTAAATTATTTAAAACAATGTTATGTTGTTCCTTCAGTCTTTTTACTTTATTGAATGGATGTAAATAGTATTATGTGTCAGGCCGGCAATACAGCGGCCGAACTTCGACGTGCTTAATTTCAAACGAAAATAAATTGGAAACTCTTCACAAAAATTAGAAAAATATATAGAAATACATGGTAGGATGGCAAATAACATCACAGCAGATCAATTCATTAAAAGCGGAGATCATTCGATGCTGCTTCAATATTGAAAGTAAAGGGGTAACTCAGCAAACCTCCTTGAAAACTCTTCTTTCGGAGCAGTTACCTGCTGACTGTATTTTTCTGCATACTCTTGTTTAACAGCCTGTGTCTGTAACACGAGAAAATGTACAAAGTTTTGCCCACTCAGTTGTTTGGATAATAGCAATAGTTAAACTTCTAACGATTTCATTTTCACAAACAATTAATGTGCAAAAACATCCTTGCCTTGTAAGGTAATGTTCAGTTCATTCAGTTTGTCGAAAATGTCAACTGTGATTGCTAAATCAAATACCCATTCTGAGTTTTTCATGTTACTTAAAAATTTACAACTGATGTCTCATTTCAAAAAAAGAGCAAAATTTCTTGTCTCAGATTCCTTACTCTTCTCAAAACATTCCCAAGAATTAACCAACGTACATTGCTATGCCACAACGCATCTGAATGTCCAAGTGATCCATCAGACTTCTGGCTTAGCCCCCTGGCTCTAAGTTTATACCACAGGATCAATCACATGTTTGAGATCCACACAAACCTTCCTGGTGAATAATGCAATGGAATGATTATACAGAATGAAGTGGCCGCAACCTTTCTCGTCGTCACTAAGCAACTTTATGAGACCTACGTGTTTCCTGCTAATGCTTGCCAAAGTTATTCCAAGGTAAACACTTTTAAACACATTCAAACAAATCTTTGTGTCCTTCAATAGTTCAACTGATAACAACTCTTCTGTAATTGCCAAATTATCATCAATTCCTCTGATAAACACAAGGAGTCGTGCGGTGTCAATGCTCCCACCTAGTGCCAATGAGTTCCTCTCGAATGACTTGCCAGCCTCAAGTAGCTCTTCTGACAGATTCTGTGAAATGGCATCAATACGAAGTACTATAGTTCTCCTTGACAACCATAGAGCTTCAATCTTTTGTTTGACTTCTAGGCAGACAATAGCAAGAGCATCAAGCATACAACCCTTCCAAAATTCCCCTTTACCAAACTTTCGTTATGTTTGGCAATCTTTTAAGCACGTACAAAACTCGTTTTAAACTTCCAAACTTACTGTGTTGGTTTGAAAATGTCTCTTCAAATTGTACTTTTTTAAAAACAGCAACACTGTCCTGGTGTATTAGGCACACCCCATTACTTTCAACATTTGTAAAAAATACTTGTTCGTCCATTCCTTGTTAAAAGCACGGCATCCATCTACAATGGACTGGTCAAACTCGGTCACGCAGGTACGGGTTTAAGGGGTGGACTGGTAACATTATAAACGAGATTGCTAATTTTCCACGTGTTCAAAAACACGCACTAAACAAGTATTTAATTTGTCATTTTCGTTAATAATATCACGAAAGTTTAAAATGTGTGTGTGGGCCGCAGGTTGCCCATACCTGACCTAGGGGATAGCTTCTGACATATCACAATGCTGTGGGTTTCCTCCTCTCCCTCCATGCTAACACCAGTGCAGTTCAATTTGCCGATCTTTCCTCAACCTTTCTTCTGTAATCTCGCGAGGAACTCATCCAGTCGGCCCATAACTTCAGTTACCAGTTTATGACGCTAAGTCCTACACACTATCAGACAGTCAGATGAGCCCTGCACACTATCAGACAGTCAGATGAGCCCTGCACACTATCAGACAGTCAGATGAGTCCTACACACTATCAGACAGTCAGATGAGCCCTACACACTATCAGACAGTCAGATGAGCCCTGCACACTATCAGACAGTCAGATGAGTCCTACACACTATCAGACAGTCAGATGAGCCCTGCACACTATCAGACAGTCAGATGAGTCCTGCACACTATCAGACAGTCAGATGAGCCCTGCACACTATCAGACAGTCAGATGAGCCTGCACACTATCAGACAGTCAGATGAGCCCTGCACACTATCAGACAGTCAGATGAGCCCTGCACACTATCAGACAGTCAGATGAGCCCTGCACACTATCAGACAGTCAGATGAGCCCTGCACACTATCAGACAGTCAGATGAGCCCTGCACACTATCAGACAGTCAGATGAGTCCTGCACACTATCAGACAGTCAGATGAGCCCTGCACACTATCAGACAGTCAGATGAGCCCTGCACACTATCAGACAGTCAGATGAGCCCTGCACGTAGTATTAGTTCACTTTAACCTTCTCTGATCGAACCAAGTCCCTTAGCTCCAGAGCCTGCCAAGTAGAAGTGTCATATCACTCGCCAAGTAAGTAAACTTGACCAAGTAAGTAAATCTAGGACAACTATCATGAAAGAGAGTAATTAATTGCATAGATCTAATAGAAGACTGTGATTGCTAGATTGGAGTAATTCTACACACACAATTATTTTAAATAAGGAAATAAAGACTTATTTCCCCTCAATTACATGTCTAAGAAGCGCTATATAAACTCAATAACCCGAGCAGAGACTGAACCCCCCCCCCCCCCCCCCGTCTAGGGACAAGTCCCCGGAGAGAAGAACGCAAGTCCGGTCTGACCTCTTGCCTCTTGTGGTGTCCTTAATTACCGCCTTATTTACACCGGTGATTGTGTCATTTGTGTGACAAGGGGTGGTAATTGGCTGCGAGCGACATTCCAACAACCAGAGCAGCGCAGATTCGTCACGTCTTGGGTTCGGACCTGTTGTCGGGATGCTTCATAGAAGTGGTGCCTGCTAGAGTCTCAGAAATATGCCGTTGTCGATTGCTCTCAGTAGAGATGAGTGCTCTTGCTTGAGAGGTCACTCATGGAAATAATGCCCTGTTGTCGGATTGCTCTCAGTAGAGAGTGAGTGGCTCCTTGCTTGAGAGGTCACTCATGGAAATAATGCCCTGTTGTCGGGATTGCTCTCAGTAGAGAGTGAGTGGCTCCTTGCTTGAGAGGTCACTCATGGAAATAATGCCCTGTTGTCGGGATTGCTCTCAGTAGAGAGTGAGTGGCTCCTTGCTTGAGAGGTCACTCATGGAATAATGCCTGTTGTCGGGATTGCTCTCAGTAGAGGTGAGTGGCTCCTTGCTTGGATCACTCATGGAAATAATGCCCTGTTGTCAGGATTGCTCTCAGTAGAGAGTGAGTAGCTCCTTGCTTGAGAGGTCACTCATGGAAATAATGCCCTGTTGTCAGGATTGCTCTCAGTAGAGAGTGAGTAGCTCCTTGCTTGAGAGGTCACTCATGGAATAATGTCCTGTTGTAATAACACGAATATAAGAAACAAGACTAGAGGGTGTGTTATGTACCATTTTATAGCAACTACCTCCTATAACTCTCATTAAGGATTCTAGAGCGGCGTTCGTGGATAACACCAAGGAAAAACAACTCTCACTTCATATTATCTAGTTATTAAGGTAATCCAATGAAATGCTTTCGACGTTCTATCCAAACAATTTGAACATTTCCGGCCACCAGGGTGAAACCACCACGAGCTATTAATGTTTCTATTAATACATTTGTGTCTCAGGAAAAACAAACTTATGGTGAGGTTTGTTGCCAAAAACTCAAGTTGCAAAAATTATAAATAGAGGCCTACCAAGGACTGCCAAGACAAATCCACCGTAAACATTCTGGATGTGCACCCTTCGAGACCAGCCTGGGATACTTGTGTCAATAACGCAACAGGATCTTGATCAAGTCTGTCCCACGGAGGAGAGTCGCTCACATCTCTGGTGACGGTGACGGTGATGGGTGATGGGTGATACTCGTAAAGCCCCGTGGGACAGGGCAGAGCTTCGTTTCACGAGAAATATTGCAACAACTTCTTGGGGCTATCTCAGTACTAAATTATGGTTATAAAATAAAAATGTAAGAACATGCTTGAGATTCTGATTCTGTATAATCAGCTAATGTCAAAAAACTAAATATAATCAATAATAGATAATATTTAGGAATTTAAAGTGCAAGCTATTTCAATCCACAACTTAACCTAGGACAACAACGCGTAGCACTAATTGCACCAATCTCTGAACCAAGAGCTGTAAGACGTCATCACTTCAGACATAAGCCAGGATCGAACCGGGGAGCTTATGATTAGCATCCTACCCTTCACAAACTCTGAGTCCTACATTAGAGTACATAGTAGCGTGGTCACGGCACACCATGAGTGGCTGCAAGTCCTTCCTTACACACCAAACGTGGCGACTCACGCATGCGCAGAAATACGCCTCTCAGTCGAACAGGAAATGCGAGTCTCCCCTGTTAGACCACGTGTCGAACTTGTGTGTAGGAAACTACATTCACACTCAACTCTTTGATTGGACAGCCATTACATTCTTTGGAAAGTAAAGCCTGAAAACATTTCTTTTTTTCTATTTAAAAATTAATATTTAATGAAACTACTGTTAATTCATCAACAATAACATACCGTCCAAAGTTTTACAACTTTGAAAACCACTAATAGCATACCTTGCGCTGGCGTCCATGTTGTTAGCAATCCAAACACAAGTTCTCAGCTGCAGGATCAGGAAAATATTTACATTTATATTATGTAAAAACCATCTACATTGAACACATTAGTAACCCTTCCTTCCCCTCTGAAGAAAATATGGCGTCAGTTTCCTCTCCTCAAGGATCTTGTAGAGTTAGAAGAACAAAGAGCTTCAAGTATAAGAGGCTAGATGTATTGCAGATGCCATATTGTGTGTGGAATAAAGAGTGTCTATCTTCCACCATATTGTGTGTGGAATAAAGAGTGTCTATCTTCCACCATATTGTGTTTAGAATAAAGAGAGTGTCTATCTTCCACCATATTGTGTTTAGAATAAATAGAGTGTCTATCTTCCACCATATTGTGTTTAGAATAAAGAGAGTGTCTATCTTCCACCATATTGTGTTTAGAATAAAGAGAGTGTCTATCTTCCACCATATTGTGTTTAGAATAAAGAGTGTGTCTATCTTCCACCATATTGTGTTTAGAATAAAGAGAGTGTCTATCTTCCACCATATTGTGTTTAGAATAAAGAGAGTGTCTATCTTCCACCATATTGTGTTTAGAATAAAGAGTGTGTCTATCTTCCACCATATTGTGTTTAGAATAAAGAGAGTGTCTATCTTCCACCATATTGTGTTTAGAATAAAGAGAGTGTCTATCTTCCACCATATTGTGTTTAGAATAAAGAGAGTGTCTATCTTCCACCATATTGTGTTTAGAATAAAGAGTGTGTCTATCTTCCACCATATTGTGTTTAGAATAAAGAGAGTGTCTATCTTCCACCATATTGTGTTTAGAATAAAGAGAGTGTCTATCTTCCACCATATTGTGTTTAGAATAAAGAGAGTGTCTATCTTCCACCATATTGTGTTTAGAATAAAGAGAGTGTCTATCTTCCACCATATTGTGTTTAGAATAAAGAGAGTGTCTATCTTCCACCATATTGTGTTTAGAATAAAGAGTGTGTCTATCTTCCACCATATTGTGTTTAGAATAAAGAGAGTGTCTATCTTCCACCATATTGTGTTTAGAATAAAGAGAGTGTCTATCTTCCACCATATTGTGTTTAGAATAAAGAGTGTGTCTATCTTCCACCATATTGTGTTTAGAATAAAGAGAGTGTCTATTTTGTTTATGTATTTTTTTTTAGCAACGAGTCTTACTACCCGTTCGGTTTATACGCTTTAAGTACTAATTACGCTACTGGATTATAAATTGGAAAGGTTTAATTAGAGGAAGTGTACCCACATTTGCATGGAGGGAGAGTGGAAAACCATTTAGGAAAAACCACCCCCAGTTAACCCGACCGAGATTCGAACCTCGATCTCCCCGTCCTCAACAGTCGAGCTCAACACAAGTGCGGGTGTTTATGTATCAAGTTGATTATCCTAACAGCCTGAATGGACAATAAGATGAAGTTCTGTTGTGATATTCACTCTCAACTTAGTTTTGTGTTGCTGTTACCTATATTATATTGGTTGCCTTATAGGAGTTGGTGTCAGTGATATCAACATCAACTCGACTGAATCCACGTGGTTCAACGAGTCTACCCTCGGTGGAACGGACTGTACCACGTTATGAATGATATTGTCTTCATTCAACCTGGACAAGCCGTAACCCGAGCTTCGAGACAGGATGTACCAGAATATGGTGCTCACTGCATGAGTGGTGCTATTACAAGGTGTACCAGACTATGGTGCTCACTGCATGAGTGGTGCTATTACAAGGTGTACCAGACTATGGTGCTCACTGCATGAGTGGTGCTATTACAAGGTGTACCAGACTATGGTGCTCACTGCATGAGTGGTGCTATTACAAGGTGTACCAGACTATGGTGCTCACTGCATGAGTGGTGCTATTACAAGGTGTACCAGAATATGGTGCTCACTGCATGAGTGGTGGGAGGGTGAGTCCCCTTGTAGCTTGTAGCAGTAACAACACCCTGTGCTCTCCCTTGTGAGTCCCCTGGTAGCTTGTAGCAGTAACAATACCCCTGTGATCTCCCTTGTGAGTCCCCTGGTAGCTTGTAGCAGTAACAATACCCCCGTGCTCTCCCTTGTGAGTCCCCTTGTAGCTTGTAGCAGTAACAACACCCTGTGCTCTCCCTTGTGAGTCCCCTGGTAGCTTGTAGCAGTAACAATACCCCCGTGCTCTCCCTTGTGAGTCCCCTTGTAGCTTGTAGCAGTAACAACACCCCGTGCTCTCCCTTGTGAGTCCCCTTGTAGCTTGTAGCGCTGTCAGCAGAGTATACAAGGCCAACAGATGGATGTCCGTCCTATCCCTGAACAAGTTGCGTGTTCAGCTGTTACTCGAGACATCTTCCGATGTTCTCTTCCCCTGGAATAGCGGCAATCAGTCGTACTGGGTCAACAAACCCTCGTGTGTGAAGGTGACACAGTGTCTGGCTGACACTTCAGACACGGCACAGACACTGACTGGTGGAGCGTTGGGTGTGCGCTAGACACTGAGTTTAAAACACTCTTCATACGAATGCTGGTGCAATTGTATTAGCTTTTATATGATCATCACTCGTTTGTTTTTATTTCAAACAGAGTATAAGGTTGTTGGGTCGCTAGCACGAGACACATCAAGCATCAATTAATTTCACTATTTCATTAATTCATCAGTGATAGTCAGTTCTGACTCCAACTCTAAGAAAGTTATAATCTCCACATCCTACAATAATTCGTTGAAACCATATGTGAGTTAATAACCGAGCCACACATGTCTCCCAAACTACACACGGCCTTATCCGTCGCTTTAATGGCCCGATTACACTCAACTACCCTCAGTGCGTCCTTACAAGGACACTTGTCCTTATATAGGATCCTTGAACCAACTTGTCATAAGTACTACATGATCGGACTGTGATCTCAAGCTGAGAGCAGTTGGGCTGATTACCTCACACTGTGCATCTACATGGCACACTGTCAGTCTGCTGGTCCAACTGTCATCTACCTGGTCCACACTGTCATCTCCTGGTCCACACTGTCATCTGCCTGGTCACACTGACTAGTCACTGTCATCTACTGGTCCACACTGTCATCTACCTGGTCCACACTGTCATCTCCTGGCCTTCCTGGTCACACTGTCATCTGCCTGGTCCACACTGTCATCTCCGTCCACTGCATCTCTGGTCCACACTGTCATCTGCCTGGTCCACACTGTCATCTACCTGGTCCACACTGTCATCTACCTGGTCCACACTGTCATCTCCTGGTCCACACTGTCATCTACCTGGTCCACACTGTCATCTACCTGGTCCACACTGTCATCTACCTGGTCCACACTGTCATCTCCTGGTCCACACTGTCATCTCGGGTCCACACTGTCATCTACCTGGTCCACACTGTCATCTCCTGGTCCACACTGTCATCTCCTGGTCCACACTGTCATCTCCTGGTCCACACTGTCATCTACCTGGTCCACACTGTCATCTTACCTGGTCCACACTGTCATCTACCTGGTCCACACTGTCATCTACCTGCACACTGTCATCTCCTGGCCCACACTGTCATCTCCTGGTCCACACTGTCATCTACCTGGTCCACACTGTCATCTACCTGGTCCACACTGTCATTCCTGGTCCAACTGTCATCTACTGGTCCACACTGTCATCTACCTGGTCCACACTGTCATCTCCTGGTCCACTGACATGTCATCTACCTGGTCCACACTGTCATCTACCTGGTCCACACTGTCATCTCCTGGTCCACACTGTCATCTACCTGGTCCACACTGTCATCTACTGTCCACACTGTCATCTCCTGGTCCACACTGTCATCTACCTGGTCCACACTGTCATCTCCTGGTCCACACTGTCATCTACCTGGTCCACACTGTCATCTGCCTGGTCCATACTGTCATCTACCTGGTCCACACTGTCATCTACCTGGTCCACACTGTCATCTACCTGGTCCACACTGTCATCTACCTGGTCCACACTGTCATCTACCTGGTCCACACTGTCATCTACCTGGTCCACACTGTCATCTTCCTGGTCCACACTGTCATCTACCTGGTCCACTGCATTCTGTCCCACTGTCATCTACCTGGTCCACACTGTCATCTACCTGGCCCACTGATCCTGGTCCACACTGTCATCTGCCTGGTCCACACTGTCATCTACCTGGTCCACACTGTCATCTGCCTGGTCCACACTGTCATCTTCCTGGTCCACACTGTCATCTACCTGGTCCACACTGTCATCTGCCTGGTCCACACTGTCATCTACCTGGTCCACACTGTCATCTACCTGGTCCATACTGTCATCTACCTGGTCCACACTGTTCATCTCCTGGTCCATACTGTCATCTACCTGGTCCACACTGTCATCTACCTGGTCCACACTGTCATCTACCTGGTCCACACTGTCATCTACCTGGTCCACACTGTCATCTACCTGGTCCACACTGTCATCTACCTGGCCCACACTGTCATCTACCTGGTCCACACTGTCATCTACCTGGTCCACACTGTCATCTACCTGGTCCATACTGTCATCTACCTGGTCCACACTGTCATCTACCTGGTCCACACTGTCATCTACCTGGTCCACACTGTCAGTCCCTACACGCTGTGCTAGCTATACAATCTAGATAACAGGAAGATAAGAGCGAAGTTTAAAGAAAAGGACCAACATTCGACCGAAGAGCAAATAAGAAACTATATTAGATCCACCCTTTCTTTTCCCCCTTCCCCTGGCGCTATAACCGCTATTCCAAACACTCGCTGGGCCTACATATCCTCGCCGCGGATTGTTACATTAAATATAGTGAGTCTGGGGGTAGTGTCCATTCAAGTCCACACCGACAATAACCCAGCTAACACTATGCTACCAATAATACCTACTAGTCATTTCAATATTTATCAATATGTAATATCAATTGATATTTTTTAAAGCTTATTATGGCTCAAATACCTTTAAAATCAACTTATCAATAATATATAAAAATATTAATAACTCGTTAGGGCTATATATCAAAATCCTAGAAACAAAATGTTGGTCAGAACCTTTTTGAATTATATACTTTGTTTTTTTAAATTATATATAAAAATGAATCTCTATAACATTATTGAAATGTATTTAAAAAAATCTTACTACTGTCTGTAAATATATTAAATGCACATTGACTATTTCTTTATCAGACTTTCTTACAAAAATAATCCTCAAATATCTAACAATCCTGTATTGTATATATTTCAAGATACTATCACCGTCCTCATTTAATTTTACAAGTCCACAAACTCTGTCAGTAAACTTTGATACGTAAAGTGCTAACTGTTGTAAAATGAGGTTTTATTCATATTTTGTTAGAGGATATTATTGGACGAAATCCTTGGCTTGCAAAAATATCATGAATAAGAACAGGTTTTAATAACACATCTGAAATAAGATATTTTCGTTGCGAAATATTACCAAATCAAAACATTGAAAGAAGGGGATTATTATGTCGGCTTCGGTTCAAACAACAAAGCTACGGTAACGTTTTGAAATAAATCAGCTACTGGCACGTTTCTTCAAAAGGAAGACAAAAAAAAAAATAATAATAATAGCAGGCCAATTTAATATTTGTGTGTGTAAAGTAAGCCGTTTAGTAGAGTGGAACAATACTGACATTTGACTCCACTAGTCAACATGGAGGACGACACCACCAACTTTAATATTGGGCGTTCAACCGGGTGCTTCGAGTCGACTCCTATTCCTCTCCACACTAATGCGTGTGCACTTGATCTAAGCTGACCTGCTCATCACTATCCCTAAGATTATGGCGGCAACCGTTGCGAGTCGCATGTTTGTGGCACGAAGTGTAATCTGGCGAGGCAGGAAGCACGCCGTGTATTGACTATTCAGGTTAAGTGTTCATTCTCCCGTACTTGAGAAGGCCACTCAAGGTAGCTCTGTTTATTTGCACGGGTCCAATCTCTGGTGCGCTGTGTCAATACGAGAGGGAGCCTTTTGTATGGACACAGGCAGGGCCTGGTCACTGCCGGCCCACCTTAGACAGCGGGGACTACCGGCCCACCTTATACAGCTGGGACTACCGGCCCACCTTATACAGCTGGGACTACCGGCCCACCTTAGACAGCGGGGGCTACCGGCCAACCTTAGACAGCGGGGACTACCGGCCCACCTTATACAGCTGGGACTACCGGCCCACCTTATACAGCTGGGACTACCGGCCCACCTTATACAGCTGGGACTACCGGCCCACCTTAGACAGCGGGGGCTACCGGCCAACCTTAGACAGCGGGGACTACCGGCCCACCTTATACAGCGGGGGCTACCGGCCCACCATAGTCAGCGGGGACTACCGACCCACCTTAGACAGCGGGGGCTACCGGCCCACCATAGTCAGCGGGGACTACCGGCCCACCATAGTCAGTGGGGACTACCGGCCCACCTTAGACAGCGGGGACTACCGGCCCACCTTAGACAGCGGGGGCTACCGGCCCACCATAGTCAGCGGGGACTACCGGCCCACCTTAGACAGCGGGGACTACCGGCCCGCCATAGTCAGCGGGGACTACCGGCCCGCCATAGTCAGCGGGGACTACCGGCCCACCATAGTCAGCGGGGACTACCGGCCCACCTTAGACAGCGGGGACTACCGGCCCACCATAGTCAGCGGGGGCTACCGGCCCACCTTAGACAGCGGGGGCTACCGGCCCACCTTAGACAGCGGGGACTACCGGCCCACCATAGTCAGCGGGACTACCGGCCCACCTTAGACAGTGGGGACTACTGGCCCACCTTAGACAGCGGGGACTACCGGCCCACCATAGTCAGCGGGGACTACCGGCCCACCTTACATTATTTTTATCTCTCGTGTAGTGACGTATCTTTGTTTTTAAAACGTGAGCCCAACACCACAGTATTGGTGAGTACTGGAGAGCTCAACACCACAGTATTGGTGAGTACTGGAGAGCTCAACACCACAGTATTGGTGAGTACTGGAGAGCTCAACACCACAGTATTGGTGAGTACTGGAGAGCCCAACACCACAGTATTGGTGAGTACTGGAGAGCCCAACACCACAGTATTGGTGAGTACTGGAGAGCTCAACACCACAGTATTGGTGAGTACTGGAGAGCTCAACACCACAGTATTGGTGAGTACTGGAGAGCCCAACACCACAGTATTGGTGAGTACTGGAGAGCTCAACACCACAGTATTGGTGAGTACTGGAGAGCCCAACACCACAGTATTGGTGAGTACTGGAGAGCCCAACACCACAGTATTGGTGAGTACTGGAGAGCTCAACACCACAGTATTGGTGAGTACTGGAGAGCCCAACACCACAGTATTGGTGAGTACTGGAGAGCTCAACACCACAGTATTGGTGAGTACTGGAGAGCCCAGTGTGGTGAGACGCTGGCCAGCCTCAGTCACTACTATATATATATATGAAACATCTCGTGTGATGGGACCAGGTCTCCTCCTAGTACACAATTCCCCCGGTTACGACAAGACAGCAGCACGGTCGCGAGATGTGTGTGATTGTACCGTGACCATGTGCGAAGACAACCCTGAAATAAAGGGTTGACGTCACGACACGTGCACAAAACAAGGTCCTGGGACTATCAGGAACGTTGCAAGAGCTAGTCTACTGTAGTTCCTTCTGTCTCCGGATTCAAGTTGGACAAAACACTCGTTTGATGCGTCAGGTCGTTTAGAACATGTGGCGGCAAATGGTTTCATCGTGGTTCCTTCTGGCGAGGCCCGAGACAGGTCACTATTCACAACATTCTTATCAAGTTAGGGCGGGTTGATTCCACTCTCTCGCTCTTTGGTGGGATTTGGTTAACCTTCTCTAGAACATGTCGTATGCTCCAGTACAGCTCAACTGTGAGTGAGCAGGCACTCGATTGGAGAGAGGACGGGAAACAGCACAGGTTGTAAAGTGAAGGGACTTACCTCGCTCGTGGTCCGCTTTGAATGGGGCCGATGATGTGAACACCTCCTGGAGTCCTGGGACAGTGGTTCCCGAGGGAACAGTGCTCCTGTAATGTTGGCTGCTCTGTCTGAAGACGCCTGTACCAACCCCTGTCCAGAGCAACACGATCAACAACACTAGCAGCACTATCGCTGTACCCACAACAATCACCCCCGCACGTTGACCTAGTCGTGACGTCATCCTAGCAGACGACACTCACACGTGTAGCTCACAACATAGTTCCAGGGGAAATAAATACCAGCACAGTTGTTGTTACAACTTTTATTTCCCCCTAGAAGCGCGGTAATGAAGTGGTTTCCTCCCCCCACGCGTCTGTTGACACTCGGACTTGATGTCCCCGCGTTCTATTATTTTTAAAACACCTGATCTGCTATTTATATCCGTGTGTAGATGTGACCGACACACTCACAAAGAACAAAGTAGAGAGCCTACTCGAGCCTAGCTTCAACTGTTGGTGTGGAATAGACCCGGGCACTGCTTCACGAAGCCAGACTCGCCGCTTCATGTCGAGCACTCGGTGAGAGAACTTGGAACACAGAACGCTTCATGACGGACGAATACACAGGTACAACTTCATTCAAATGGATTGGAGACTTACAGCACTGATTATTCGGTTTTAAAAATGAAATATGATGTGAGTTTCCTCGCTATTGCCGTCCACACGCCCCCTCGTACACCCGAACACCCGCACACCACTCACGTCTCGAGACTGACAACTCAATCTGACCAGCTCACCAGTCGAGAGCTTGGAGACTGGCGGTTTTAAATTGCTACAAGCTCTACTCGCATCTTCCCCTGCTCCTCACCGCTCGGAGCTGTTCGGCTGATTCCGCCGCTCTTCGGGCGGGCCGCGGATCTGGTGTCACCAGTCGTGTCTGTTCCCATCCTTGGTTTATTCTGCAGCGTCTTACAACCCGACCGGTCTATTCGCATGTTTACACCGAGGGGTTAAAAGGGTATAGGAAATACACCTGCATTTGCATCGAAGGATGGTGGGATACAATTTAAGACAACCCCCCTCAGAACACTCGATGTCGAATCGAGCCCCAAAACTCGCAGTCCAATATATTGCAAGAGTGTCACCTTATACCGCGAGATCACCGGTATGGGTGGCTGAGACTAGTTTATAATAGCAACAAAATTCAAGTTGCTTTCAGAAAATGGTTTGAAAACGCATAAATTACCAATTTTTAAATTTGGAAATATCTGCCATTTATTTTAAAATTATTATAAATACATCTATAAAACATATTGAATTAAAAATAATTTATTAAACCTTTAGTTAAAAACAAGGATTTTTCGTTTTACTTTTGAGTTCATTGTAAGACAACTGGTATCTCTTCTGTGTCAGTAACTACCTACCAGTGTTCATTGTAGGACAACTGGTATCTCTTCTGTGTCAGTAACTACCTACCAGTGTTCATTGTAGGACAACTGGTATCTCTTCTGTGTCAGTAACTACCTACCAGTGTTCATTGTAAGACAACTGGTATCTCTTCTGTGTCAGTAACTACCTACCAGTGTTCATTGTAGGACAACTGGTATCTCTTCTGTGTCAGTAACTACCTACCAGTGTTCATTGTAAGACAACTGGTATCTCTTCTGTGTCAGTAACTACCTACCAGTGTTCATTGTAGGACAACTGGTATCTCTTCTGTGTCAGTAACTACCTACCAGTGTTCATTGTAGGACAACTGGTATCTCTTCTGTGTCAATAACTACCTACCAGTGTTCATTGTAGGACAACTGGTATCTCTTCTGTGTCAATAACTACCTACCAGTGTTCATTGTAGGACAACTGGTATCTCTTCTGTGTCAGTAACTACCTACCAGTGTTCATTGTAGGACAACTGGTATCTCTTCTGTGTCAGTAACTACCTACCAGTGTTCATTGTAGGACAACTGGTATCTCTTCTGTGTCAGTAACTACCTACCAGTGTTCATTGTAGGACAACTGGTATCTCTTCTGTGTCAGTAACTACCTACCAGTGTTCATTGTAGGACAACTGGTATCTCTTCTGTGTCAGTAACTACCTACCAGTGTTCATTGTAGGACAACTGGTATCTCTTCTGTGTCAGTAACTACCTACCAGTGTTCATTGTAGGACAACTGGTATCTCTTCTGTGTCAGTAACTACCTACCAGTGTTCATTGTAGGACAACTGGTATCTCTTCTGTGTCAGTAACTACCTACCAGTGTTCATTGTAGGACAACTGGTATCTCTTCTGTGTCAGTAACTACCTACCAGTGTTCATTGTAAGACAACTGGTATCTCTTCTGTGTCAGTAACTACCTACCAGTGTTCATTGTAGGACAACTGGTATCTCTTCTGTGTCAGTAACTACCTACCAGTGTTCATTGTAAGACAACTGGTATCTCTTCTGTGTCAGTAACTACCTACCAGTGTTCATTGTAGGACAACTGGTATCTCTTCTGTGTCAGTAACTACCTACCAGTGTTCATTGTAGGACAACTGGTATCTCTTCTGTGTCAGTAACTACCTACCAGTGTTCATTGTAGGACAACTGGTATCTCTTCTGTGTCAGTAACTACCTACCAGTGTTCATTGTAAGACAACTGGTATCTCTTCTGTGTCAGTAACTACCTACCAGTGTTCATTGTAGGACAACTGGTATCTCTTCTGTGTCAGTAACTACCTACCAGTGTTCATTGTAGGACAACTGGTATCTCTTCTGTGTCAGTAACTACCTACCAGTGTTCATTGTAAGACAACTGGTATCTCTTCTGTGTCAGTAACTACCTACCAGTGTTCATTGTAGGACAACTGGTATCTCTTCTGTGTCAGTAACTACCTACCAGTGTTCATTGTAAGACAACTGGTATCTCTTCTGTGTCAGTAACTACCTACCAGTGTTCATTGTAAGACAACTGGTATCTCTTCTGTGTCAGTAACTACCTACCAGTGTTCATTGTAAGACAACTGGTATCTCTTCTGTGTCAGTAACTACCTACCAGTGTTCATTGTAAGACAACTGGTATCTCTTCTGTGTCAGTAACTACCTACCAGTGTTCATTGTAGGACAACTGGTATCTCTTCTGTGTCAGTAACTACCTACCAGTGTTCATTGTAGGACAACTGGTATCTCTTCTGTGTCAGTAACTACCTACCAGTGTTCATTGTAGGACAACTGGTATCTCTTCTGTGTCAGTAACTACCTACCAGTGTTCATTGTAGGACAACTGGTATCTCTTCTGTGTCAATAACTACCTACCAGTGTTCATTGTAGGACAACTGGTATCTGTCACTGAGAGCTAGTCGTCTAGCCAATAGTTGACTTGTAGTTAATTAGGTACGGAAACATGTTTGAGCATACAATACAGATCATGGCTAGTATGGGTCGTCCCCCTGTGTTGATAGCATGTTGGAGTTGATTCTGTCCTGTGTTGATAGCATGTTGGAGTTGATTCTGTCCTGTGTTGATAGCATGTTGGAGTTGATTCTGTCCTGTGTTGATAGCATGTTGGAGTTGATTCTGTCCTGTGTTGATAGCATGTTGGAGTTGATTCTCTCCTGTGTTGATAGCATGTTGGAGTTGATTCTGTCCTGTGTTGATAGCATGTTGGAGTTGATTCTGTCCTGTGTTGATAGCATGTTGGAGTTGATTCTGTCCTGTGTTGATAGCATGTTGGAGTTGATTCTCTCCTGTGTTGATAGCATGTTGGAGTTGATTCTGTCCTGTGTTGATAGCATGTTGGAGTTGATTCTCTCCTGTGTTGATAGCATGTTGGAGTTGATTCTGTCCTGTGTTGATAGCATGTTGGAGTTGATTCTGTCCTGTGTTGATAGCATGTTGGAGTTGATTCTGTCCTGTGTTGATAGCATGTTGGAGTTGATTCTCTCCTGTGTTGATAGCATGTTGGAGTTGATTCTGTCCTGTGTTGATAGCATGTTGGAGTTGATTCTGTCCTGTGTTGATAGCATGTTGGAGTTGATTCTGTCCTGTGTTGATAGCATGTTGGAGTTGATTCTCTCCTGTGTTGATAGCATGTTGGAGTTGATTCTGTCCTGTGTTGATAGCATGTTGGAGTTGATTCTCTCCTGTGTTGATAGCATGTTGGAGCTGATTCTCTCCTGTGTTGAAAGCATGTTGGAGCTGATTCTCTCCTGTGTTGATAGCATGTTGGAGCTGATTCTCTCCTGTGTTGATAGCATGTTGGAGCTGATTCTCTCCTGTGTTGATAGCATGTTGGAGTTGATTCTGTCCTGTGTTGATAGCATGTTGGAGTTGTCTCTCTCTCTCTCTCTTCTAAAAGGTATATTGAAGGGGAAGGTCTATCCTATCCAGATTTGTCATTGGTGAGACTGCACCAGGTTCGAGCCCTGAACAGGTAAATAATCTCTGCCAACTTGTCACTTGCTGTTTTAACCTTCACGAAGATAATTATGTGAACACACGTGCAATTCAAGGGGCAGAACAGTATTTATGGGCGCCCCTCCCCCTTTAAGACAGACGCCCAGTAGTGAAGCGAGTCTTCTAGCCACATGTGGAGGAGTGTATCATGTGAGTGGTCACACACATCGCCTACAGACCTACACACGTCTGTCCGACTGCGATCTATCAGGTCCAGACCAACATTATCAGGAGGTACAGGGAGATAGTGGCCCAACATTACTCAGGAGGTACAGGGAGATAGTGGCCCAACATTACTCAGGAGGTACAGGGAGATATTGGCCCAACATTACTCAGGAGGTACAGGGAGATAATGGCCCAACATTACTCAGGAGGTACAGGGAGATAGTGGCCCAACATTATCAGGAGGTACAGGGAGATAATGGCCCAACATTACTCAGGAGGTACAGGGAGATAGTGGCCCAACATTACTCAGGAGGTACAGGGAGATAATGGCCCAACATTACTCAGGAGGTACAGGGAGATAGTGGCCCAACATTACTCAGGAGGTACAGGGAGATAATGGCCCAACATTATCAGGAGGTACAGGGAGATAATGGCCCAACATTACTCAGGAGGTACAGGGAGATAATGGCCCAATATGATCAGGAGGTTGGTTTGGTCCAGTGTGGGAACTTTGTTTGCTCCACGTCTTACTACCCGTCCGGTCTATACGTATTTAATTACACTAGTTGTTCGGAGATTAGAACGGAAAAATGTCTAATAAATGCACCCACATTTTCATGGAGGGACAAAGAGAAACAGCCCAGCCGGGAAGGGACCGCTGACCACACAGATGAGTGTATCATGTTAAGTTCACCACCAGCCTGAAGATAGGCAACACTCTGGACCGACAAACCGTGCGGGGTAGTATCCACGGCAACTGCGGACGGGTCATTTGTGCTCCTGGACCTACTGGCTGGAAACAAGTACAGCTACACACACAGAGGACGCTTGATAACCAACACTGTGCTGACGGACCGTGGAACATCTTCAGTTTATTATTGGCTGGATAGGAACCCAGGCGGGAGTCCAAGGTCATCAACAACACTAACACTTTGAGGTCACAGCAGACACTTGTATTAAACCCGACCAAACAATTAGATGAGGACATACAATAGTCACAACTATCCGGAGATCTGAGTATACATCGGCTTCACCCAACATTTGAGTTGGTTTTAATAGAATGTCCCATTTATCAGATTGCAAAGTGAAATAGGAACATAGTAATTATAGGGGGACAGTAAGAATTAAATGTTTAAAATATTTAATATACAATACTTTAATTTGGAAATGAAACATGGCTACAAAGCAAGAAAACAATTGAAAATATAGTGTCAGATGGATTATATTAAATCCAGTAAATGTTTACTTAATTTAGTTAAAAAAATTGTTTAATGATTTTTGCATCATTTGTTAACAGCGAGGACAGGATTGGACTGGATTGGCTCACCGCATCTTGTGTAGTTGGAAAAAAATAACAAAGATGGGAGATTAAACGAGCTATAGGGAGTGTCATTAGCTGTTCCAGAAAATATGTCTGGATTAACTCCATGTGAGAATATTTTGAATCTTAAATAAAACAAAGCAACAATAGTATTCTACAACTTTTAATAATCGTATAAATACAGAGGTTAATAACAATTTGACCAAATCGCAGGTCATTATTAAATAAATCTTTCATTAGAGTATTATGTTTTTTTAAAACCATGATGAAAAAAAAAAAAAGAACAAATAAATAACAATAAAAAAAGCTAGAGTTAAACCTAATGATTTATTTTTCTACAAATCTACTTCTTCTATTTGTGTAACTTGGTGCCAATATATTCTTTCCCTTTTAAAATAAGAAAAATAAACAAATCAAAATAACAAGAATGCCAAGATCATGGTCAATTTAACATCTGAGACAGTAGCTAGATTTCGGAGAGGAGAGAATGAAGGTTTAGTGCTCTTGAGACAAATGAGACACTAGATAGTCGAGTTGGGACGTATGATACACTTCACATAACCTGCCATGGGAGTTCGCAAATCTTAAACTGATCGTGATCCTGGAATATAGAACCATTTGTATTTAAATACAGAAATTGACTAAAATTGTGTTTTTATCACAACTTTTATTTAAAAAAATGGAAAGGTCTATCAAATAAAATAATAAAATAGAATAGCGGTCGAAACACTACTAAAACAAAATGATCTTTTATTTAATTATGCTTATAAAATGACCAAATATAGTCATAATTATTTGAAAAACAATGTCCTTAATGTTTAAAGACTTGATATTTTAAACAACATTACATTATTTTTTTACACTAATGATGAACTTTTAAACACTTTTGTTAAGAGCCAATTAAGTTTACAAATTTTAGTCACAATATACTGTGTGTGCAGACTGTACAGTGATTAACTTTTAATTTTTCAAAATGACTAATCAACATTTTTTCAAATCATGATGAAATTAAACCCTTTCCAAAGATTAATGAATAAATTTCCTAGGACTCACCAACACCATAAAAAAATGAAAATGGCAAAATAAAGAACGAGTTTACGAACGGGTTATAAAATGGCGGAACAGTTCGGTCCAAGTCTTCAATTGCTCGACAAGTACGAGTTATATTCGTACGACAACAATTCCAACCACATTTAAAAATTGCAGATCAGTTGCAACATATCTAAGAAAGAATAGAAAGTTCTTGACAAGATATCTTTTAAAAATCCTTTCACTAATACAGAAAGCACATTAGCTATAGTTAAAATTCAATCACCACAAATTTTAGAATTTATTTTTTTCTAATGTAAAAAATTGAGCTAAGAAAGTATGCAACTTGTGCACAGTTCTAAGTGCTTGGAAGACTTAAAAAACATTGCCTACTTAGAGAAATCAAACTTAGTTCGAAGAGATATTGAAAAGATGACATGTTAGTAAAATATTAAAAACTTTCCTGATTGCTAACTAACTTGTATAAAACAACTACACCTAGTGAGGTTAAACACAACTAAAATGCAAATTAGCGCTGGGCGTCCAGGTTTAAGATATCACCTTACGTTGACGTGCCCGATATTATCCGAGCAGCGACTGTGACCATGTAGGTGTGATATTTCGTCAAATAGCTTGTGAACCCTTTAATATGTTCACACACGTGTAATTATTGTCACATTTCGCAAGTCGGACAAAAAAACAACTGATAAGACTAAATAAACTAAATTGTAGAACTATCTTTCTATTTTAAAATAATTCATTGTATATAATTTAAGTGAATACCACTCCGTCTATCAAATAAATTAAGCTCCGAAATTAAAGAAAATGTACAATTCCTATACGTATATTATGCTTCATAAATATCTATCTAGAAACTAAATGTTATGTATAAAACTGTTTATTTGCACTTTGTTTATATTAAACTCACATTCTAATAAAAATATATATGTACATAATATATAAGACAACTCACATTAAAGAATATTAATGTCCTTTTCAACAATTTTGATGGCTTTTTGTTTTATATTGCATTTGTAAATAAAATACATAAAAAACATCGAGAAAACAAATTAAAAGCATTATTAGAATATCACAAATTCTTATCTACAGCCAATTCGACCAAATAAATTAAAAGGACACCTTTTAAGTAAATCTAAAATTGCATAATATTAATTTGACGTGAAGTGGTGATGGCAGTTGGGTGGACCACGACTTCGTCTGATTCTTGCCCTTACTGTCCCTAAATGTTGCTGGCCACTCACATCTGATGGGTCAGAGTTTTCACAAATCAGAAAACAGTGACACACAAATGGTTGAGCGCAAATGTTTATACTCGAGCAACCACACCGGGACTACTTGCCGTGGCAAGTAGGGAGGTTGCTCTGTCTGGAGACTATGTGGTCAGTCTTCAAGGCAGCTGACCAGTCACAAGCTATGTTTGATTACCGCAAGTTCACCAAAACACAAAGCTCCTGTTGAACACATTTACAATTTGTTAAAAATCGAGACATCCTTAGTTTTATTCCTTGGCACAGTTCATGGTGTAATGCAGTGTGCCAACTTCCAGGAACAATGAACACACTGGCCCGTGTTCTTCCTAGAGGAACACCTTCAGTGTGCTTGGGTTACTTACACCTGGAACCTACGCGTCATAGTGGACTGTCTTAAAACACCACCCAACAAGATAATTGTGAATTGGGGAAATGACTTCATATTTTATAAGAACAATCACAATGAACTATAACAAGTAATAAACATTTCAATATTACTAAATAAGTATTGCATGGATATTTTCTAAACAATCCCAAGGTAAAAGTTACCTTGTTTTGGCATTTAACACAGTGTTTAACTTTTCCTCTATTTCCATGTTTTAAAATTAAATTTTAGCTATCAAAATCATCAGACATCTTAATAAGTGTACCAAACTATTTAAAACTAATTATTTTTTCCAGACAATGATTAGAATTTCCCATCTCCACAAATATCTGTATGTTGTGATGAGAACACTTACAGCTAATGACTTAGAGTTCCAATTCTTACTTTTGTGGATGGGTTGCAAAACTAACATTAAATACAAATATTGTCACAATGTTCAGATGAAAACGTCGCAATCTGTGTGATTGTGTCAGATATGTTACATTAATATCTAATTAGGTTCGTGGGAGAAAGTATAGGATGGTACAGTTCACACTTCACACTGATGTGACTAGACCTTTATTCGTTGAACACAACGAAACCTTTAACAGTAGAAGTGTTCCGACAAAGCGAGACCTGGGCCGAAGGCAAGGTTTCATAACCTCTTGTCCAGTGTCAGCAGTGTGAACTGTCTCTGTCCAGTGTCAGCAGTGTGAACTGTCTCTGTCCAGTGTCGGCAGTGTGAACTGTCTCTGTCCAGTGTCGGCAGTGTGAAGAGTCTCTCTGTCCAGTGTCGGCAGTGTGAAGAGTCTCTCTGTCCAGTGTCAGCAGTGTGAAGAGTCTCTCTGTCCAGTGTCAGCAGTGTGAACTGTCTCTGTCCAGTGTCAGCAGTGTGAACTGTCTCTGTCCAGTGTCGGCAGTGTGAACTGTCTCTGTCCAGTGTCAGCAGTGTGAACTGTCTCTGTCCAGTGTCAGCAGTGTGAAGAGTCTCTCTGTCCTGTCAGCAGTGTGAAGTCTCTCTGTCCAGTGTCAGCAGTGTGAAGAGTCTCTATGTCCAGTGTCGCAGTGTGAAGAGTCTCTATGTCCAGTGTCGGCAGTGTGAAGAGTCTCTCTGTCCAGTGTCGGCAGTGTGAAGAGTCTCTCTGTCCAGTGTCGGCAGTGTGAACTGTCTCTGTCCAGTGTCGGCAGTGTGAACTGTCTCTGTCCAGTGTCGGCAGTGTGAACTGTCTCTGTCCAGTGTCGGCAGTGTGAACTGTCTCTGTCCAGTGTCGGCAGTGTGAAGAGTCTCTCTGTCCAGTGTCAGCAGTGTGAACTGTCTCTGTCCAGTGTCGGCAGTGTGAAGAGTCTCTCTGTCCAGTGTCGGCAGTGTGAAGAGTCTCTCTGTCCAGTGTCAGCAGTGTGAAGAGTCTCTCTGTCCAGTGTCAGCAGTGTGAAGAGTCTCTCTGTCCAGTGTCAGCAGTGTGAAGAGTCTCTCTGTCCAGTGTCAGCAGTGTTAAGAGTCTCTCTGTCCAGTGTCAGCAGTTATTTGTTCCTTGTTCCTTCAAGCTCGGTGAAACTTGGGGCAATACTGCCCCCTCCCCTGCTAGTTCACAACACGGTTGCTAGGTGGCAGTATTTGTTATTATTTGAAACACAACTGTGATCCAATCTAATACTTCCTCACACACAACTTACTTGACGAACATTATTTATAACAGTGCAGTATTATAATGTTATATTAACAACTCTCATAGTTTTAATTCCCCCCCATTTTCATGATTACATGAAAAATACCACCCAAAATTTCATTGTAAGGAGATTAAAGTTTACTGGAAAAGGTGTAAATTGTGACCTAGCTGTAAAAAGACTGGTTTGTTGGCAGTTTGTTAGAAATGTGTTACAAACTTAAATTAATATACAATTATTGTATTACTTTAAACCTTGCTAGAGAATTGGAAATTACTTAATAATATGTGTTTTTTAAATAATGAATATTATAACAATGTTGACAAATATGAATGATAACTGGGCGATTCATGTATTTAGACCCCGTACATCAATACACAAAAGTAATACCTAATATTTTGAAGATGAAACTGGAGTAAAATTAAGCTCTCCCTAGAAGTAATACGGGTTTAAATAAGCTGATGAACCATTAACTACTTTGGATTATATTGTTACAAAATATAATAAGTAGTTTAGTTAAAATATGTTTTGCTATAATGTTATAATATAAACTGGAAGCAACACAATGAACAAAATTATAATATTAGTAAAAAGTCTTCGATCAATAACTAAGTAAAAGAAAGTAAAAAAATAGCATTTTTTAAAACACACTTTGCAGATAGCAAACCAAATTTTCAGATCCACTTCTACGAAGTTTCTTTTTTGACTTCTCTCTTGGGCGATGCAAGCAACGTCTTTTCTAGATCTTTCTCCTCCTCAGTAAAGAAGATTCGCGTTATGACGATGTCGCCGGTCGAGAGCGTTTGACAGGCGACCTCAGACCCGATTCCTCCCCTCCTTGAGAGGCTAGACGGGGCCAGAGCCTCGTGGTGACAGTCACACAGACAGCACAGACCATCTTCACTGCCACGCAACAGAGATTGAGCATGAACGCCAGGGGAGGAGTCCAGGCGAGAAGAAGAGACGGCGGCGGACAAGATGGCCTCTAGACGCTCGATCTTCTCAAGCTTCGCCATCCGTCCGTCTGCCAACACCTCATCCATGAGCTGCATGTGCTCGGTGAGGCTAGGTGGCTCGGACGTGGGGGTGCGCGGTGACAAGAACCCACCTGGAACAAAGTGCACACACGGTCAATAAGACCAAGATGATGTGAAGGACAACAAAAAGAACAAACTGTACATTTAAAGAGCGTGGATATAAAGGAAGATGTAATGACCAAAGGATCTAGAGAAGTAGCAGGTGTATTGTCTGGTTCATGATAAGGCCCAAGCATTGTGTGCTCTTGAAACTACCGATTGGCCGCACAGATGCCAGGAGGCGAGTGTGCTACCCGCCAGTCTAATCCTAGTCATGTTTTAGAGTTGAGATTAAGACGCACCTGAGGGAGAGTTCTCAGAGGGTGAGGTACGGCCACTATGATAGCTGTCCAGGCTGGGGTACTCGCTGTCTCCGTTACAAGCCTCGTCATCGTCATCGTCATCATCGTCCTCTACGTCACTCTTACCATCCCTGTAACACCAACATCTATATCTTGGCTCTGATACTTGAGTAACAGAATACTAGTGACAGTCTCTGTTATATTGGAGTATACCTGTCCTTGTCCAACTTGTCCAGCTTGCGTGCAACCTTGTAGGACCCTCTCAGCTTATCTTTCTCTTCTTCTGTCAGGTCCAGGTACCTGTAACAAGCAAACCCTGCTTAGCTCCTTGAGACATATACTGCTATCTCCCTGTTGCTGAGAGATATGTTCCTCTCACCTGAGAAGTCGTATCTCCCTGTTGCTGAAAGATATGTTCCTCTCACCTGAGAAGTCGTATCTCCCTGTTGCTGAAAGATATGTTCCTCTCACCTGAGAAGTCGTATCTCCCTGCTGCTGAGAACTATGTTCCTCTCACCTGAGAAGTCGTATCTCCCTGTTGCTGAGATATATGTTCCTCTCACCTGAGAAGTCGTATCTCCCTGTTGCTGAAAGATATGTTCCTCTCACCTGAGAAGTCGTATCTCCCTGCTGCTGAGAACTATGTTCCTCTCACCTGAGAAGTCGTATCTCCCTGTTGCTGAGAACTATGTTCCTCTCACCTGAGAAGTCGTATCTCCCTGTTGCTGAGATATATGTTCCTCTCACCTGAGAAGTCGTATCTCCCTGTTGCTGAGAGATATGTTCCTCTCACCTGAGAAGTCGTATCTCCCTGTTGCTGATAGATATGTTCCTCTTACCTGAGAAGTCGTATCTCCCTGTTGCTGAGAGATATGTTCCTCTCACCTGAGAAGTCGTATCTCCCTGTTGCTGAGAACTATGTTCCTCTCACCTGAGAAGTTGTATCTCCCTGTTGCTGAGAACTATGTTCCTCTCACCTGAGAAGTTGTATCTCTCTGTTGCTGAAAGATATGTTCCTCTCACCTGAGAAGTCGTATCTCCCTGCTGCTGAGAACTATGTTCCTCTCACCTGAGAAGTCGTATCTCCCTGTTGCTGAGAACTATGTTCCTGCTCTGCACGGACGACAGTTTCTGTCTCAGGTCGGCCACCTCTGTCTCCACCTTGCGCTGCTTCTTGCGTTGTTTCACCTCGCTAGGCTTGATGTGCATGTAGACCTGTTCGTCGCACAGGTCCATCAGCAGGGGCTGGTACCCTGGCTGTATCAGCCTGGAGAGAGAGCGGGGAAACTCACTGTACTCACATCAGACACCAAATGCTGTTAGTTTGTGATCCACGTCTCACCACATGTTTACTCTTGTGGTGGGTAGCGATGGGGAAGGTAGAAACAACAGATAGTGTACCCACATGTGTATTTAAAGAAAGTGTGAAACACTTTAGAAAAGTACAACCTGATACACCTGTATGTGATTTGAACCCCAAGCAAACCTGATAAGACGGCGGCACAGGTTGTTACACACCTGCCCATGGCGTGGTACACCTGCGGCACAAGGGCCAGCACGTCGGCCGCAGCATACAGCATCATGTCCCGGCTAAGAGGGCGACGTGCCCAGTACCGCTGGTCTCGCCGGTACACGTTCTTCAGTTGATCCTTCATGGGATTGATTGGCGCATCGTACAGTTCACAGAGAGCGTTTAGACTGACATTCTTCACCTTGTACACCGGCTTGCCAGTCTCTTGCAGCTGGAGCACAGCATGTGCCGCCTGGACAGAGGACAGTGTCGACAGTCAATGTCGAGACAAGTACTCTAAGAGCCATCCCACTAGGTCAGAGTATAGTAACCTGTGTCGAGACAAGTACTCTAAGAGCCATCCCACTAGGTCAGAGTATAGTAACCTGTGTCGAGACAAGTACTCTAAGAGCCATCCCACTAGGTCAGAGTATAGTTACCTGTGTCGAGACAAGTACTCTAAGAGCCATCCCACTAGGTCAGGGTATAGTTACCTGTGTCGAGACAAGTACTCTAAGAGCCATCCCACTAGGTTAGGGTATAGTTACCTGTGTCGAGACAAGTACTCTAAGAGCCATCCCACTAGGTCAGAGTATAGTTACCTGTGTCGAGACAAGTACTCTAAGAGCCATCCCACTAGGTCAGGGTATAGTTACCTGTGTCGAGACAAGTACTCTAAGAGCCATCCCACTAGGTCAGGGTATAGTTACCTGTGTCGAGACAAGTACTCTAAGAGCCATCCCACTAGGTCAGAGTATAGTAACCTGTGTCGAGACAAGTACTCTAAGAGCCATCCCACTAGGTCAGGGTATAGTTACCTGTGTCGAGACAAGTACTCTAAGAGCCATCCACTAGGTCAGAGTATAGTAACCTGTGTCGAGACAAGTACTCTAAGAGCCATCCCACTAGGTCAGGTATAGTTACCTGTGTCGAGACAAGTACTCTAAGAGCCATCCCACTAGGTCAGGGTATAGTTACCTGTGTCGAGACAAGTACTCTAAGAGCCATCCCACTAGGTCAGAGTATAGTAACCTGTGTCGAGACAAGTACTCTAAGAGCCATCCCACTAGGTCAGAGTATAGTAACCTGTGTCGAGACAAGTACTCTAAGAGCCATCCCACTAGGTCAGAGTATAGTAACCTGTGTCGAGACAAGTACTCTAAGAGCCATCCCACTAGGTCAGGGTATAGTTACCTGTGTCGAGACACGTACTCTAAGATCCATCCACTAGGTCAGAGTATAGTAACCTGTGTCGAGACAAGTACTCTAAGAGCCATCCCACTAGGTCAGGGTATAGTTACCTGTGTCGAGACAAGTACTCTAAGAGCCATCCCACTAGGTCAGAGTATAGTAACCTGTGTCGAGACAAGTACTCTAAGAGCCATCCCACTAGGTCAGAGTATAGTTACCTGTGTCGAGACAAGTACTCTAAGAGCCATCCCACTAGGTCAGGGTATAGTTACCTGTGTCGAGACAAGTACTCTAAGAGCCATCCCACTAGGTCAGAGTATAGTTACCTGTGTCGAGACAAGTACTCTAAGAGCCATCCCACTAGGTCAGGTATAGTTACCTGTGTCGAGACAAGTACTCTAAGAGCCATCCCACTAGGTCAGAGTATAGTTACCTGTGTCGAGACAAGTACTCTAAGAGCCATCCCACTAGGTCAGGGTATAGTTACCTGTGTCGAGACAAGTACTCTAAGAGCCATCCCACTAGGTCAGAGTATAGTTACCTGTGTCGAGACAAGTACTCTAAGAGCCATCCCACTAGGTCAGGGTATAGTTACCTGTGTCGAGACAAGTACTCTAAGAGCCATCCCACTAGGTCAGAGTATAGTTACCTGTGTGTCGAACACGTTCCTCAGGGTGATATTGAACTGGTTGAACAAGTTGACACTGTCATTACGGCAGTCATGAATCACCTGTAACACCAAACAGACAACTCTCATCCACAATGCAACGGTGGAAATACCCTCATAGCAACTTACTAGATCTACGCTAATGTGTTCATACATCAAGTCATGTCACAGTGATGACTAGGGCTCCCAGTACCCGGGGTGTTTGTTTTACTAAATTGTTTGTCGCTCTCCTACCACACAAATGCAAGTCATTGCTACATCTCCGAGATGCGTCCCACTGCCAGCCCTGGGAGGGTCACCTAGCAGAACTAGCAGCTCTTGTAAAGCAGCCCTAAAGGTTTTAGTGGCTTACTACCCGCTCTTTCATACACACCAAGAGTCTACAGGTTCATTATTAAAGTAATTCTACTTAAATATTTTACAACGGTAAACATTTTGAAAAACTTTTCTGCCACTTAAATTACATTTATTTTCAGGTTACAAAATAAAAAGAGAAAGTAAATGTTAAAGAAAGTTCAAATTTATGTATGAATGAAAGTACACAGCAATCAGAATAAATATGGTACCAATGTACCAATGTACCAATGGTTGGAACCAGTGGTACACAGACATTGTGGTGCGGCCCACACAGATGATATTTCACTGTTTTATTATTGAACACATGAGAGATGTAGATTGGACTGTGGTCATATTGTTTGTGCAGTTTGTGGACAGTTAACCCCAATACTTATCAGTCAGTCGGGACAAGTGAACCAGAACCAGAGCTGACAAGTTCCTATCAGTCGAGTTGAGCAACCTTCACAAGCAACGACTCAAAGAGACGAACTAGAGAAGAGTGAGCCAGGGACAGTTTGTCAAGTCTGGAGAGATATCACAGGGACAGTCTGCTAGGTGTGGAGAGATATCACAGGGACAGTTTGCCAGGTGTGGAGAGATATCACAGGGACAGTTTGCCAGGTGTGGAGAGATATCACAGGGACAGTTTGCCAGGTGTGGAGAGATATCACAGGGACAGTTTGCCAGGTGTGGAGAGATATCACAGGGACAGTTTGCCAGGTGTGGAGAGATATCACAGGGACAGTTTGTCAGGTGTGGAGAGATATCACAGGGACAGTTGTCAGGTGTGGAGAGATATCACAGGGACAGTTTGTCAGGTGTGGAGAGATATCACAGGACAGTTTGCCAGGTGTGGAGATATCACAGGGACAGTTTGCCAGGTGTGGAGAGATATCACAGGGACAGTTTGCCAGGTGTGGAGAGATATCACAGGGACAGTTTGCCAGGTGTGGAGAGATATCACAGGGACAGTTTGCCAGGTGTGGAGAGATATCACAGGGACAGTTTGCCAGGTGTGGAGAGATATCACAGGGACAGTTTGTCAGGTGTGGAGAGATATCACAGGGACAGTTGTCAGGTGTGGAGAGATATCACAGGGACAGTTTGTCAGGTGTGGAGAGATATCACAGGGACAGTTTGCCAGGTGTGGAGAGATATCACAGGGACAGTTTGCCAGGTGTGGAGAGATATCACAGGGACAGTCTGCTAGGTGTGGAGAGATATCACAGGGACAGTCTGCTAGGTGTGGAGAGATATCACAGGGACAGTTGTCAGGTGTGGAGAGATATCACCATATAACGTGAACAGAAGGAGAATGTTGGGACGTGCAAAGTGTGTGCACACCCAGTGTTCCAAGCAGACGAGTGTGTTGTTATGAATGCACGGTGTAACATAGCTAAGAGGATTGCAAGTCAGGGGTGCTCCATGTATGGCTATTCAGACCTCTCGGTCTATCGGGAGGTAGTAGCTCTCGTGTCTTGGTTTGCCACCAACTATATCAAACTGTTTGTTTTATTGAGCTGATAAGACCGAGGGGAGACAATATCCTCTCAAATGATACAAGTTCACCATCCCTGGTGTTCATAAGACTAGTTAGTCCCTGGTGTTCATAAGACTAGTTAGTCCCCGGTGTTATTAAGACTAGTTAGTCCCTGGTGTTCACAAGACTAGTTAGTCCCTGGTGTTCATAAGACTAGTTAGTACCTGGTGTTCATAAGACTAGTTAGTCCCTGGTGTTCATAAGACTAGTTAGTCCATGGTGTTCATAAGACTAGTTAGTCCCTGGTGTTCATAAGATTAGTTAGTCCCTGGTGTTCATAAGACTAGTTCGTCCCTGGTGTTCATAATACTAGTTAGCTCCCGGTGTTCATAAGACTAGTTAGTCCCCGGTGTTATTAAGACTAGTTAGTTTGCCGATGTTCATAAGCCTAGTTAGTCCCGGTGTTTATAAGCCTAGTTAGTCCCGGTGTTTATAAGCCTAGTTAGTCCCGGTGTTTATAAGCCTAGTTAGTCCCGGTGTTTATAAGCCTAGTTAGTCCCTGGTGTTCATAAGACTAGTTCGTCCCTGGTGTTCATAATACTAGTTAGTCCCCGGTGTTCATAAGACTAGTTAGTCCATGGTGTTCATAAGACTAGTTAGTCCCTGGTGTTCATAAGACTAGTTAGTCCATGGTGTTCATAAGACTAGTTCGTCCCTGGTGTTCATAAGACTAGTTAGTCCCTGGTGTTCATAAGACTAGTTAGTCCATGGTGTTCATAAGACTAGTTAGTCCCTGGTGTTCATAAGATTAGTTAGTCCCTGGTGTTCATAAGACTAGTTCGTCCCCGGTGTTCATAATACTAGTTAGTCCCCGGTGTTCATAAGACTAGTTAGTCCCCGGTGTTATTAAGACTAGTTAGTTTGCCGATGTTCATAAGCCTAGTTAGTCCCGGTGTTTATAAGCCTAGTTAGTCCCGGTGTTTATAAGCCTAGTTAGTCCCGGTGTTTATAAGCCTAGTTAGTCCCGGTGTTTATAAGCCCAGTTAGTCCCGGTGTTTATAAGCCTAGTTAGTCCCTGGTGTTCATAAGACTAGTTCGTCCCTGGTGTTCATAATACTAGTTAGTCCCGGTGTTCATAAGACTAGTTAGTCCCCGGTGTTATTAAGACTAGTTAGTTTGCCGATGTTCATAAGCCTAGTTAGTCCCGGTGTTTATAAGCCTAGTTAGTCCCGGTGTTTATAAGCCTAGTTAGTCCCGGTGTTTATAAGCCTAGTTAGTCCCGGTGTTTATAAGCCTAGTTAGTCCCGGTGTTTATAAGCCTAGTTAGTCCCGGTGTTTATAAGACTAGTTAGTCCCAGATGTTATTAAGTCTAGTACAAGCTAGTACAAACACTTCACCCTCTCTACAGAATAATGCTACACCCAAGAGTAATTGTCTCGTGAGACAAGACTCACATGTTCTGGTTTCTGTGCATGCCGGTGATTCCCCCATACCTCCATTACCTGTCTTATTTATTGCGGTACGCTGCAGAGAAGGGGAGGGTGTGAAATACAACTCTCCAGGGAGCTGGCCCCACCGCCCGGAGATACCTTCAGCTCAGCCGGGGACTACGTTCTCAACACAGACCTAGAGCTCGATACACAAGTTATATTCCCCGTGTGGGCCTCTAGCACCTGGGACAACAGGAGTATCTCTGGGTCACTATCACCTAGGACAACAGGAGTATCTCTGGCTAGCACCTGGGACAACAGGAGTATCTCTGGGTCACTAGCACCTGGGACAACAGGAGTATCTCTGGGTCACTAGCACCTGAGACAACAGGAGTATCTCTGGGTCACTAGCACCTGGGACAACAGGAGTATCTCTGGCTAGCACCTGGGACAACAGGAGTATCTCTGGGTCACTAGCACCTGGGACAACAGGAGTATCTCTGGGTCACTAGCACCTGAGACAACAGGAGTATCTCTGGGTCACTAGGACCTAGGACAACAGGAGTATCTCTGGCTAGCACCTGGGACAACAGGAGTATCTCTGGGTCACTAGCACCTGGGACAACAGGAGTATCTCTGGGTCACTAGCACCTGGGACAACAGGAGTATCTCTGGCTAGCACCTGGGACAACAGGAGTATCTCTGGGTCACTAGCACCTGGGACAACAGGAGTATCTCTGGGTCACTAGCACCTGGGACAACAGGAGTATCTCTGGGCCTCTAGCACCTGGGACAACAGGAGTATCTCTGGGCCACTAGCACCTGGGACAACAGGAGTATCTCTGGGTCACTAGCACCTAGGACAACAGGAGTATCTCTGGGTCACTAGCACCTGGGACAACAGGAGTATCTCTGGGTCACTAGCACCTAGGACAACAGGAGTATCTCTGGATCACTAGGACCTAGGACAACAGGAGTATCTCTGGCTAGCACCTGGGACAACAGGAGTATCTCTGGGTCACTAGCACCTGAGACAACAGGAGTATCTCTGGATCACTAGCACCTGGGACAACAGGAGTATCTCTGGCTAGCACCTGGGACAACAGGAGTATCTCTGGGTCACTAGCACCTGGGACAACAGGAGTATCTCTGGGCCTCTAGCACCTGAGACAACAGGAGTATCTCTGGGTCACTAGCACCTGGGACAACAGGAGTATCTCTGGGTCATCAGCACCTGGGACAACAGGAGTATCTCTGGGTCACTAGCACCTGAGACAACAGGAGTATCTCTGGGTCACTAGCACCTGGGACAACAGGAGTATCTCTGGGTCACTAGCACATGGGACAACAGGAGTATCTCTGGGCCTCTAGCACCTGGGACAACAGGAGTATCTCTGGGCCACTAGCACCTGGGACAACAGGAGTATCTCTGGGTCACTAGCACCTAGGACAACAGGAGTATCTCTGGGTCACTAGCACCTGGGACAACAGGAGTATCTCTGGGTCACTAGCACCTAGGACAACAGGAGTATCTCTGGATCACTAGGACCTAGGACAACAGGAGTATCTCTGGGCCACTAGCACCTGGGACAACAGGAGTATCTCTGGGTCACTAGCACCTGGGACAACAGGAGTTTCTCTGGGTCACTAGCACCTGGGACAACAGGAGTATCTCTGGGTCATCAGCACCTGGGACAACAGGAGTATCTCTGGCTAGCACCTGGGACAACAGGAGTATCTCTGGGTCACTAGCACCTGGGACAACAGGAGTATCTCTGGCTAGCACCTGGGACAACAGGAGTATCTCTGGGTCACTAGCACCTGGGACAACAGGAGTATCTCTGGGTCATCAGCACCTGGGACAACAGGAGTATCTCTGGGTCACTAGCACCTGGGACAACAGGAGTATCTCTGGGTCACTAGCACCTGGGACAACAGGAGTATCTCTGGGTCACTAGCACTGGGACAACAGGAGTATCTCTGGCTAGCACCTGGGACAACAGGAGTATCTCTGGGTCACTAGCACCTGGGACAACAGGAGTATCTCTGGGTCACTAGCACCTGGGACAACAGGAGTATCTCTGGGTCATCATCACCTGGGACAACAGGAGTATCTCTGGGTCACTAGCACCTGGGACAACAGGAGTATCTCTGGCTAGCACCTGGGACAACAGGAGTATCTCTGGGTCACTAGCACCTGGGACAACAGGAGTATCTCTGGGTCACTAGCACCTGGGACAACAGGAGTATCTCTGGGTCACTAGCACCTGGGACAACAGGAGTATCTCTGGCTAGCACCTGGGACAACAGGAGTATCTCTGGGTCACTAGCACCTGGGACAACAGGAGTATCTCTGGGTCATCAGCACCTGGGACAACAGGAGTATCTCTGGGTCACTAGCACCTGGGACAACAGGAGTATCTCTGGGTCACTAGCACCTGGGACAACAGGAGTATCTCTGGGTCACTAGCACCTGGGACAACAGGAGTATCTCTGGCTAGCACCTGGGACAACAGGAGTATCTCTGGGTCACTAGCACCTGGGACAACAGGAGTATCTCTGGGTCACTAGCACCTGGGACAACAGGAGTATCTCTGGGTCATCATCACCTGGGACAACAGGAGTATCTCTGGGTCACTAGCACCTGGGACAACAGGAGTATCTCTGGCTAGCACCTGGGACAACAGGAGTATCTCTGGGTCACTAGCACCTGGGACAACAGGAGTATCTCTGGGTCACTAGCACCTGGGACAACAGGAGTATCTCTGGGTCACTAGCACCTGGGACAACAGGAGTATCTCTGGGTCACTAGCACCTGGGACAACAGGAGTATCTCTGGGTCACTAGCACCTGGGACAACAGGAGTATCTCTGGGTCACTAGCACCTGGGACAACAGGAGTATCTCTGGGTCACTAGCACCTGAGACAACAGGAGTATCTCTGGGTCATCATCACCTGGGACAACAGGAGTATCTCTGGGTCACTAGCACCTGGGACAACAGGAGTATCACTGGCTAGCACCTGGGACAACAGGAGTATCTCTGGGTCACTAGCACCTGGGACAACAGGAGTATCTCTGGCTAGCACCTGGGACAGCAGGAGTATCTCTGGGTCACTAGCACCTGGGACAACAGGAGTATCTCTGGGTCACTAGCACCTGGGACAACAGGAGTATCTCTGGGTCACTAGCACCTGGGACAACAGGAGTATCTCTGGCTAGCACCTGGGACAACAGGAGTATCTCTGGGTCACTAGCACCTGGGACAACAGGAGTATCTCTGGCTAGCACCTGGGACAGCAGGAGTATCTCTGGGTCACTAGCACCTGGGACAACAGGAGTATCTCTGGGTCACTAGCACCTGGGACAACAGGAGTATCTCTGGGTCATCATCACCTGGGACAACAGGAGTATCTCTGGGTCACTAGCACCTGGGACAACAGGAGTATCTCTGGCTAGCACCTGGGACAACAGGAGTATCTCTGGGTCACTAGCACCTGGGACAACAGGAGTATCACTGGCTAGCACCTGGGACAACAGGAGTATCTCTGGGTCATCAGCACCTGGTGAAAGTGGTGTAACACCTGTCTGATAGCTTGCCTCCTCGTGAAAACTTGTCCTGACCTTCAAGAACTTTCCATACTTTCTTTGTGAAGCGGTTCCTCTACATCAGGAGTAGTATCACTCCTACCCCGCAACACTATTCTACCCTCGGGTAGTGAAATGTGGCATTAACCTTCTTCATTCTGTCTCTGTCCTGTCTGTTACTTACACTGAACTGCGAGATCAACATTCAATAGTAATTAATGAAGATAATAGAACCGTCAGGAATAATGCTCGTGGATAGTAGATAGTATGTGGCGGGTGTGGTGCAGTGGTCTTGACCTTGCACAACAAGTGTGACAAACAGTGAGCGAGTGAGATGTTGACCAGGCTGGTACTACTTGTCCTCCTGGTTAGCTGCTATTAGACCATGACTGGTAATTTGATCTCACTCCAACTAGGTCTGGTAGTCAACAGGAGGATAACGTGAAATAGTATATTAAACAAAACATCCCACAATTTGCTCATCTGAGGGTCAAACCCAGGTTTCTCTAGACCCTGTCAAATCACTCATTGCTCATCTTGCATATCTTGCTATTAATATTATATTTCAACTCAACCTATTACCGTCCGTTCCCCACTCCTTGTCCGCGGGCAATATTACACTTTCTTATTTATTTAGGAAAACATGCGCTGTGACTTTTAAGGGTCCCATACACGATCATGCATGCATGACAGTCATCATGAACATGAATGGGGCTTACCGACAGCATATCTTCATTTAAGGGCTATTTCACATGTAAACATGGGAGATGCAGAGTTTTTATGTGATTTAATCAATCAGCCATATTTACCTATTCAGTGGACAGAGCAAACGCGACTGACAGGAATGTCATGTATGCACGATTGTGTATAATTATTATTGTAGCTACTTTGGTGAAGTTTAGTAAAGCTTGTTATCATTCTGAAACTTCACATCAGTTTTTACAGAAGGAACCTATTAAAAGATCTTTGAAATGTTGAGATATGTTGAAAGCATTTAGAAAATCTAAATAACATTGGGAACCAACTAATACATAATTTTTCACCAATCGATTAAAAAAAGAGTAAAGATGGATGTTCCACAACTGCAACATTCTGTTCAGCATTCAGCTTGGACTTGAGTCGTTTTATCTCCACAGCCCTTCTCTTTTCAGAAGTACTACAAGCTGCTGGAGCGTCTTGTGTTCGACACTCCTTATGAGCCTCCAGCCAACGCGCACTCTATAGTGTGTTGCTGCACCTCATCAAGAATAACATAACACATCTGTTGTTTGCATTGCAGTGAGAGGCAACATTCCAGTTTAACAACTGTAAGAGAATTGTCATGATTTGTGCCAAGTCTCTCCAGAAATTGTCGATACGTACTTGAGAGCGCACACGAGTAGGAGTAGACACCTTGTGTACAAAGTGGTCTCCATTCCACTGAGTGCTAGCCTTTAGGCTAGGGGACATGGAATATTATTTAAATATTTGTTTCTCTGGCTGAGTCTGAATAAACTTGGGAGGCCTACTGCAGACTAGAGGCCCTGGGCAAACTTTGCAAGGCCTCCCCTCCCCCCCAAATAGCTGGAGACTTAATTTATGTTATATTTTACTACAGTAGTTTTCTCCATACACCAAATTTCAGCCTTATAAGGTAACACATGTGATAGTTAATGTTGTTTATAAATATAAATATAAGGGTTGATGGCTCTCCAATTCTTTGCTCCATTTTCTTCTCCAACAAATTTGGTCTTTATTAAGGTACAAAGAAATGAGCCAAGTTTGAATAAATCGGTTCATGCGTTCAAAAGTTATTGTGATACCCACCCCAGAGAAATGCAATTCTGTAACGTTAAGGTGGGGATGTAAGGAACACTATCGAAAAGATTAGTGTTTTACTGGGTTTAAAAAAAAAATATAATTTTGTTGATGTGTTGACCTCAACAGTTGTTGAATATCTGTTAAGAGAATAGCGACATTAGATAAGAAACTTTTAAATGAAGAGAAAAAGTTGTCATTAAATTCCAGGACACCCTTCCCAGATATTCAACAACTGTTCATATCAACATGTGGAGAAAATTAAACAAGAATATGTTTCTTGGCCAAATATTTGAGTTATTTTGACCAACAAAAGTTTTACTTGTGTAGCGTTGGACTTATATAAGTACACAAAAAAAAGTCCTAAGCTTACACCATTTGTATGACGGCCGGAATCACACGGAACACTAACGCGAGTGAAATCAGAACCGCGACGAAAATAATACTATTCTCCAAGATTGTGATGTGATTGTGCCAAAGACCTTGAGTAGCAAAGCACTTGTGCTGTGAAGATAACCTACTCGCCCTATTCTAGGATGATCGAAAGAACTTTGTGGAAGCTATGTTGTCATGCGCATGTTTTGTTCCCGATTGTTCCTGGTTGTGACCCCCACCCCGTTTTGCCTGTCTCTCCTTTTTCTGGGTTGTGTGGTGTATATATATATATATATTGGCGTCTGAGCAATCAGAGGCCACTCTTGGACTTAATCGTATTTGGAGAAGGAGAAGCTCCGACTTCGATTATATTAAAATAATATAAGATCTCAATTCTTTTTCGGCTTCTTTAAACTTTTTCTTTTTACCTAAATTCATTTTCTAAATTCCTTTTTGGCATTTTCTAATAACTTTAAAATATAATAATTGTAAATTTCGTTCTCCTTTTTCTATGTTAATTAGCCGCAGGCTCGAGGCATTTATATCGCTAGTCGATCTGTGTTTTGTTCCTGGGTGATGATCGATTATAAACCTTTGGGTGTTATCGATATTTTGTCTTTGACTATATTACCGATCTTGAATGTTGTAACGATTCTGATATTTAGTTTTTTTAGGGTAACACTTAAAATATGGTCACAGGAACATTAAACTTATTGAACGTAAATAAACGATCTATTTATCAACAAGGTCCCAACATTAACGTATAACTATTTATTGTTTTTATCAAATATTGTGGAAGTGTATTAAGTAATGTAAATAATTGTATAGAATTTAGGGTAAATATTATATGGCTTGTTTAAGCATTTTATTGGTTTATATTCTGGGTGTTAATGGGAAATACACTTTGGTAATTCACTATTTAAAGATAACTTGGTTAATGATAAGTTTTCTCTAGTAACTTAATGAACTCATGACTAATTTTGAGATAACCTTTTAACGAGCTGAATCCATTTCATGCTATTTGGCTTGTCTGTGATAATGACACTCAAGTTAAATGATTGATGTTTTATATCATATAAACGTTGTAATTTTGTTAATAGTACTGGAACATTTTGATAACATCTCTGATATTTAGTGAATATCATTTTTATCATATTATATTATTATATATATATTTTCTCACAATATTGAATGTCTGTCAAATAAATACCGACTTGACACAAATTCATGCTCTAATTCATAACATTGTTCCACCATACCCTAGGTACATTAAGTTAAGTTATATGTAAGTTTTTATATGGTAAACTTAATTTAGGGGTAGATTCCCTTTTTTTAATAACTCTCGAGATAGACCGTTCTTATATTTAATTCCGCAATTGGTGGGAGTTGCGAGGTCTGTTTTTCGAATGTTTGGCCTAAAATATTCAAAGCACAGAACTCCAATCACTCGCTCCTATTGTCCCCTTTTTTTGTGCCCATTTTGGATTTGGTTGTTTTTGGACCTCCTGCGTTTTCCTTAATTTAGTTAAGGATGGTTCACTTGAAAAACTGCAAAAAGTCGACTTTTCCCCTGTCACCCACACGGAGAACTTGTTTCTCGTTCAATAAATCAAACCATATAATTATGTTTTTATTCTTTTTACGCTCATACAAGCGCATGACTAAAAATTTGCTAACTGAGCTTGTTTTTCCTCTGTGCCTTGTGTGACCACAATGTGTGTACACCCCTGAGAGCAGGCTGTTACTAAAACACAGTTCTGAACCCGTGAAGGACCGAATGACAAACCAGCACACGTCTATGATTAAAACATGGTGTCTACTCAACCTGACTAATGGAACTCACAACATTCCCCTGATCATGAATTATAGGACTTTTTTTTTGTATCCTCTCATAGGAAGTTGCGTTGCGTGTTCCCCCTCCCCCCTCCTGAAGATTTCTGATAGGATCAAACCTGGTCAAGGGGTTGGGAGCTTACGATAGATTTTCTTCAAGAAGTAGCCATTACCTCTTGTCCAGAGGCAGCAGTGTAAAGTGTGAACTGTGTTTTTCTTCTATTGTAAAAGTCATAAAGTATCGTGTTTTGAGAGTATAATACTGTACCAGCCGAGACGAGATCATCGTACATCCCAACTCACCTTGATGACAGTTTCTGACTCAAGTAGTCTCTGGAGTCCCCCTGCTGACACCAGTGAGGGGCAGGTCACCAGGTCAAAGATGAACGCCTGGCCACTCACTGTCCCATCTGGAACAAAGTCAGCTGCCCCTTCACCCCAAGGTTGATCCCCTCGCAGTCGAATGACACTGCCACAGGTACCCCCGGTTTGGCCTGCGACATTATGTCCTCCGTAACCTGGACACACTCCTTCACGTTCACGACGACCCGCGTCGATTGGAGCACCTTTGCTCTCCAGTTCTCGCCGCCCGATGCTGACCCGTTGTTGGCCAGCGCAGAAACAGCCAAGTTACGGTCTCGCTCGGTGTTGTCAGCGATGGTTTTCATGACGAGGGAGTTGATGCGTTGCTTCAGACTCTGGTTCTGTAAACTGACGACGGGCTGAGGAGTGGACTGGGAGAGTGGGGGGGTGATGAGAGGCACATACTGGGGGTTGTTGTTAATGTTATTGAGAGACACGTTGTTGTTGTTGTTGTTGCCGATATTCAGCCGGTGCTGCGGGGATTCACGGGTCGACTCGAGGGGTTTGGCGGAGTTTCTGGGGGAGATCAGGGTGACAAGGTTGGACTGAACGTGGAACGCGTCAGAGTACATCTTGAGGAAGGTTGTGAGGTCTTGGGGAGTCTTGAAGATACAGGCCCAGTCGTCCTGTGCGAAGCTCAAAGAGACGCACTGGAAGAGTTGGTCCACCATCATGGGGCCCTTCAGCTCGAGACAGTGACTAAAGAACGCCAACAGGTGCGAGGTCACCTCTGGGTCCACCCTCTCCTCCTCAAGTTCGTGGAAAGGTTGCAACTCCTTACCCTCGTATTCCTTGAGTATGACGGTCTCATCCGTCACGACAAAGCTGTCAGGGAATCTGCACAGGAAGTCCCGGAACTCTTTGACGTGCTGACCGGAAATGTGTCGGACCTCCGCTGAGGCTTGAGAGCGATGTCCCAGGAGACTCTTGATGGGAACCTCGGTACCGACTCCATATTGTATCAACTTGTTGGCGAAGTACTCCACCGCTTCCTGGGCGTAGTCCCGCTTGCTCCCCACGTACTTGAGGCTCCCACTGCCGTTGCTGTCCACATCGTCTGTGCTGTGTGTGTTGAAAGTGTTCACGTGAACATAGTCACCGTCGATGGCGAACAGCGCTGGGTGTTGAGACAAGAACTTCTTCAGGCCCGACTGCGAGCCTCCGGCGATCTGACGCATCTCTTTGGTGAAACCTTTCGCTCCGAATTGACAACTGAGGTCATGCAGGGTGCGAGGGCCCCCCTTGTCTAACAATCTCTCGAAGAAAAACAATAACGTCATATTCCTCACCAGTTCGTATTCCGTACTTTCCATTCTTCGAACTTAGGCGGCTACAAAGAGTTTCTTTTTTCAAAGTTTTATCCTAAGCGTGGGTTGTTTTGGTAATGTCCTTTTTCGCTTCAGGAAACTTCGTTGGAAGTCCTCGCGACGGACTCCGCGAAATCTAGGACATTTTGCCATCCGACATATTGCAATTTGCATTCTTCAACCATATGACGTTACACCTAGCAACTCAAAACAGTGTAGTCAATACACAATAAATGGTTTTAATACAGTAGGTAAAATATATATTGCACCTTATATATATTTTATTAATTACTATAAAAATATTAATAACATACTTATATTGAGTGGATATATGTGTATTAATATTAATATCACACAAATTCTAACAAATGAGTCAAGACAGTGTGACACGATATGGATCTAAAACAAAAATTTCTTGTAATAAAATATACTATAAAAACAAAACCCCTCTTAAAAGATATAATAAGTTAATTAAGAATTATTTTTATGTAATATGATTTTGTAAATCAATTTATTTTTGAGGTTTTAAATCTTAAGAGTATTTTACATCAAAATGCTGATCAAAATAAACAAACGCATTTACCGTTCATTTGTTTGCTAAAATTGCACATGGCATGATGGCTATTTCATTTAGCGATACGTGTCATGAAAGTTACGTGTTCAACTTAAAATCTGTCAAACGTTTGACCGTTTTGTGAAAACCAGAAGAATCAAGAAGGTATATATTTATATAAATTGAATATAATAAGGTTTACTAAGAATTAAAATAAATGTAATGAAACATTTCAATATTTACCAAATGTTTAGACACGTGTATCAAACCTGGGCCCCTTAGCTCTTAACTTTTTAAATTGAACTTTTGAGTTTGAAATAAAACATGTATTTGTTTGATGCATTCTTTTCTTACAAGTTTAATAATTGATCTAGTTGAGATCAAGGCAGTTGGCCTAACATAGGTTATGACAGATGTTTGTAAACTATTTGTGGTTGTTTTGATCCTTTCAGGATGACCAAGTTAATGGAATGGATATTTGGAGCCATCCTGTTCCTGGGAGTTTGGGCTGCTCTTCTAACCTGGCATCTCAAGTCGGTTTCCTTAAAGATTATTCTGATGTAATCATACCTTTCCCATTGATCGTCTTGGTATATTTTGGTGTAAGTATTGTTATGATTGGGAGGGTTAGCGTGAAAGAAGCACTAGGGACAATTAATGAATCTCTCCAGGGGGTTACAGTTGTAATACAGGCAGTTTAAAGTGTTTATTTCCCCTCTTGTGTGTAGTTGTACGCTGTGGCCGTTATACTGTGGAGGGTGTTCACGTTCAATGACTGTGAGGGAGCAGCCAAGGAGCTTCAACAGGTGAAGAGACACTATGTCCCCTCTAGACCCTAACAACACACTCTATGTCCCCTCTTAGCACCCTAACAACACACTCTAGTCCCTTTAGCACCTAACACACACTCTATGTCCCCTCTTAGCACCTAACAACCACACTATGTCCTTTAGCACCCTAACAACACACTCTATGTCCCTCTTAGCACCCTAACAACACACTCTATGTCCCCTCTTAGCACCCTAACAACACACTCTATGTCCCCTCTTAGCACCCTAACAAGCTTTATACCAGAGTTTATTTCTCAACCTCTAGGAAGTGTGTAAATCAATCAGCTCCCACTTACCTAATGGCTAAAGCAACCTTACACTCAAAGTAGACCAAGGATGTCAAACTCTATACCTCCATTCTAAGCTTTCAAATACCACAAAATGGAGGTTCTGGCATCCAAACAAAATAGCAATGCTCACAATTTAATAAAATCACAACTCTGAACCTGAATGTTAGAGGCACAAGAACCGAGATATGTTTTAAAATAGATTAGTTTCCTCCATGTTGTCTCAATGTTGATATGTTTTGTTCCATTCCAGCAAATTATTCAAGCCAAGGAGGACTTGCGGAGCAAAGGTTTCATCTTTGAAGAGAAATGATGCTGATGTTTATAAACGGTTATCAAACGTTCCTCGGGCAAGGGGGCCAAGGAAGCTCGACATATGACATATACACATTCAAGATCTATTTCAAATAAGTAGTACAAGTTGAGAGTTCTTGCTCAGCTGAACAATTTTATAGACTTTATATTTTGTTAATAATCTGTTTGAGTGTTTAAAAGTACTTGCATATTGATGATTATTTAAATTTATCTGTGAACTATTATCTTTAAATAGTAAGCCAGTGTTGTTCAGTCTCCCTCCAAGTTCACAATGAACGACAGGAAGAAGGGATATAACTGGAAGGCGAGACAAGTCGTTCAGACAAAAGTGGACAACTCAGCCACGACGAGGATCAAAATCGACCCTCGCTATTCCTCGACCAACAACCACGATGAAAGCAACCTTCTTGCGATACCCTCAAAGAAGAGGAAGACGGTTAAAGTGAAGAAAGTTGCCAACGTAACACGGATCCTGTCGAAGAAACAGAGGAAACATCTGGAGAAGATAGTTGACAGGAAGAGGAAAAAGGAGAACAGAGCAGTGCTGTTGGGGAAGATTTCTGAGAACAAAGTGTCTGCGAGCGTGGTTGAACAACTGAACTCGATTGCGCACCTTCAATCCAAGGGTCTGAAGGGTATAAGGCAAGGGGGTTTACTGAAGAAAAGGAAGCACCCTTCCATCTCGGACTCTGACGAGGACCAAGAGGAAAGCAAACTCAGCAGTATCAGAGGCAGTAACAAGCTACGCAGGTTGCTAGTACAACAGGAAAATAAGCTAGATCCAAGTGTAGTGAATTTTGATGAAAGTGATGGGAGTGACTCTGAAGAGGGGGGTTCAGATATCGAGAGCTCTTCTGGAGACGGAGCCTCAGGCCGGACTAATACGACCCAAGACAAACCTTCAGACGTCCTACAGAAGGATGATGTAATGACCGTCAAAGAAAGTTGTCAAGATGAGACCAACAAACCAAAACCTGTGGTGAGCAAGCCGGCGGTATTTGTGCCCGTGTCTCGCCCACCGGGGGTTCAAGAGGCCCGTCTGAAGCTGCCCATCTTGGCGGAGGAGCAAGTTATCATGGAGGCCATACAGGAACACCCAGTAGTGGTTCTTTCCGGGGAGACCGGAAGCGGAAAGACCACCCAGGTGCCACAGTTCCTGTACGAGGCAGGCTACGCCACTGGGGGTAAGATGATTGCCGTGACAGAGCCAAGGAGGGTGGCCGCCATCTCCATGTCCAAACGAGTAGCCGAGGAGATGGGTCTGACCTCCCGAGAGGTGTCGTATCTCATCCGTTTTGAGGGCAACACGACGGCTGACACCAAGATAAAGTTCATGACAGATGGTGTCCTCTTGAAGGAGGTCCAGACTGATTTCCTCTTGACAAGGTACTCTGTTGTGATTCTGGATGAGGCCCACGAGAGAAGTGCCTCCACTGACATCCTGATAGGGCTCCTTTCTCGCATTGTCCGACAGCGAGACAAGCAAGGCGACCCCTGAAGCTCATCATCATGTCGGCCACACTGCGGGAGAGAGACTTCACCGAGAACAAGCGTCTCTTCAGGGACCCCCCACCGGCTCTGAGGGTGGAGACCAGACAGTTCCCGGTGACACTTCACTTTGCCAAGCGCACGCCTCAAGATTACTTGTCAGAGGCTTACAGGAAGACGTGTAAGATACACTCGGAGAATCCACCAGGAGGGATCCTTGTTTTCGTCACAGGACAAAGGGAGGTGAATAGCCTGGTGAGGAAACTGAGGAGAGCATTTCCTCTGAAACGGAGGATCACAGTGTATCTACAAGTCACACTGAAGGAAGGGAAGACAATTGATAAGGTTGATGACGATGAAGAAGAGGAGTTGATGGGTCTGATGAAGAAAGCAGTGAAAAAATCAAAGAGAAGGACGAAACAAGCCAAGAAGTCTCCGCCAGAGATAAACTTGGATGATTACGTTGTTGTTCCAAATGAGGTAGACTGGGAGCCAGATGTCCTAGGGGAGGACGAGGATATGTTGGAAGACGAGGAGGACTTTGAAATGCTGGGGGGTCTCTCGTCCCGTGAGCCTCTGTGGGTGCTGCCCCTATACTCGCAACTGTCCTCTCGCCAGCAAGCCAGAGTTTTCCAAACCCCGTCCGCTCGGTTGTGTGTGGTGGCCACTAATATCGCAGAAACCTCTCTTACCATCCCTGACATCAAGTATGTGGTGGACACGGGTCGAGTCAAGACCAGGCTCTATGACAGGCTCACAGGGGTGTCCACCTTCACGGTGACATGGACCAGCAAGGCTGCAGCCAACCAGAGGGCAGGTCGTGCCGGTCGTACCGGGCCAGGACACTGCTACCGGCTCTTCTCCTCTGCCGTCTTCGTCAACCATTTTGATGAGTTCTCCTTACCGGACATTCAGCGCAAACCAGTTGACGATCTTGTCTTACAGATGAAGGTGATGCATATCACAAAGGTGGTCAATTTCCCGTTTCCCTCTCCGCTCAACGTCGACCAGTTAATAGCTGCTGAGAGGAGATTGACGCTACTCGGGGCTCTGGACAAACCCAAATCTGATTCTGAAGAGTTCACTGCGAAGGTGACCCCATTAGGTCGTAGCATGGCTGCCTTTCCCGTAGCGCCGAGGTTTGCCAAGATGCTCACCATCAGCAGTCAGAGGGGTCTAGAGGTTCTGTCCTACACTGTGTTGATGGTGGCAGCACTGTCTGTGCCAGAGGTACTACTTGAAGAACCAGTTTCTGGAGAGTCCTCTGTGGACTCCAAAAGATGGGCACTGATCAGGAGAAAATGGGCAAGTCATGAGCCTGGCTCGATAGACTTGGGGGATGTAATGGTCTTGATTTCAGCCATTTTGGCTGCAGAGCGCGCGGCTAGCACTGGGAAGTTGGAGAGGTTCTGTGAGGCCAACAGATTGCGCCATAAGGCAGTGCTTGAGGTGCGACGACTGCGGCTTCAACTGACCGCAGAACTTAACCTCTCCGTTCCGTCTCTTGAGCTGTGTGTGGACCCCAAAATGAAACCCCCAGGGTCCGAGGTCTCCATCTTGCTGCGGCAAATTATTCTCTCCGGTTTCCCTGATCATGTGGCTCGTAAGATAGACACCTCCGGAGCTGAAGACAGCGACAAGTTCAAGGGTAAGCGCGTGTACCGCTGCGAGGGAATGGAAGAGTTGGTGTATCTACACCGAGCGTCGGTGCTGTTCAAGGATCCTCCAGACTGGGTAGTGTATCAGGAAGTTTACGAGACAAACAAGTTGTACATGCGAGGGGTGACCAGAATAGAACCAGAGTATCTGCCACGTCTGGCTCCATCTCTCTGCTCAATGTCAGAACCCTTGAAGGAACCACGTCCGTATTACTCCGCAAAGAGCGGCAAGATGTTCTGTTTTGTCTCCGGGACGTTTGGACGACAAGCGTGGAGACTGCCCCTAATGGAGGTAGAGTTCCCCGTTGGGACACAAACGTTCCAATGGTTAGCACGGTTCCTGCTAGATGGGTCAGTGTGTCCAGAGTTGTCCAGGTTCCGCCATCTTCTGTTGTCCGCACCAGAGAGTATGACCAACAGTTGGACAAACTTGCAGGTGAGGACAAAGAGACTGTTGAAGGAGTTGGTGGACCGAGGAGTGAACTCCAGGAGTATGTTGCTGGCAGAGTGGGAGACAGATCCTTCTTACCTTTTGGATGCGTACAAGCTTTGGCTGCCAAGGTCTGCTCATGGAGACTTGGTCGCGATGTGGCCCCAACGAAGGACATCCTCGTGGGGAATCTGTGAAGTTGTACAGGATGTTACCCCCGCAGGGGTATATTCATGTCTTATAAAGGAGTTATTATTTGAATTACCTTGTGAGATCTCATCATGGAGCCTGTTTAAAATAACTCTAAATATTCAGTTTGTTAATAAATTGTATTTATAGGTCTTCATAATTAGTTGTTTGATGGCTATTATATGACAATTATATCCACTAAGTTATATAAGAAAGTAGAATATAGTTTTGGTTATTAATGGGTTTTACAAGTTGACCTTTCTCTGTGTGTTTTGGTTGTGCCGTTCGGTCAAAACTTGTCTGGCCTTGTAGACAAACTGGACAAATATACTTGACAGGTTGAAAATAAAACTCTTTGATTTCAAAATTGGTTTTCATCAATCTGAAGTAACATGTCATACATACATCCCAATTTTCATAGAAAGACAGTTAGGAATGTCACTAAATCTACTTTCATGTGTTCATACGCCAAGTCATTTGATCTTCAGCTCCCACTTTTGATAGATATTACCAATAACTATCAAATAATATTATATGTTGGCCACAAAAAAAAAAAGTGTGTATTTTCTAAAAGTTTCTTCTTATGAAAATTGGGGTGTTTTTCGATACTGGTAGTATTTGTCAGTGCAAGAATAAAAACTAAGCTTTGGCTTAGCTCTGTCAGTAACCTGTACGTCAACTGAGCTGTGGGGCTTGGGTTTGATTCCGGGCATCAACGAACATCTCTCATTGGGTGAAATTAAGGATTCTGTGTTCACAGCGATAAAATAACGCTTTAGAGCCTGTGAGGTGGTTTGTATGCCGTGTGCATGTTAAATACCCCAAATTTATATTTTATTGACATTGCACTATCATAATAAAGCAAATGTGTCATCGTATTTTATTGAGGACAGTTTATAGAGTGAGCTTGTTTATGTTCAATTCAATATCACTTTAATTATCAATTAATGTTTGATAGATCAGGAAATGGATGGCCTATAAAGTCAAAGTTTTGATCCAAAATAATGAACACATTTTGGTCATCTAATTAGTAATTCTGGCAAATACACTTGAGCAAAATCACATTTTTTAAAGAGAATATTGTTTAGTAGGTATATAATTACATTATAGACGTATATAAATAAACCAACACACATTTACACGGGTGGATGATGGTTCTACTGACTGCACGCTCATTGTTACCCCGAGTGGGGAAGGTTGAGTGATACACACACTAGTTGAGACAGTTGTCTTAAGACAATTTGACAGGCTTGTTGGTTAACTCTTAAATGCTACACTTCCACTAACCACTGCGTATTGCTTTATTTATAAATAACATACAATCAATGTAAGCTGTAATTGATACAGTAGGTACAGTGTTAATTACACACCTCACATTCTCGTGTTGGTGTGAAGTTTGTGTCTGGTTTCAATATTCAACCATAGTGGAACAAGCAAGGGAATGCTGCTAGCTTTTATGGTAAATCAAGTGTGGATTAACATTTTGCCAGAACCAAACTAATGCTAATATGCTCTTGATGAAAACAGATTCCAAACACACATCCATTATATTGCCCCCTTACCAAGGCTCGCAAGAAGTCGGCCATTACATTTTAAGAGAGATCCAATTCTATTAGGTTCCATGAGTGAAATCAAATATCCAAACTAGTGTATTTTGCAATTTATTTAAAAAAGGAGTACAATATTGTAGCCTCAAATACTGTAACATAAAAAAATATTTTATCATTACTCACAGAAATTATTATATAAACTAACACATCTCTGTTGAATAATTTCACTGACACTTCTACAAAGACCAAAACTATTCAAATTGTGAATTAGAAATTACAATCATTAAATAAAGGGCTGCAGAATGGTAGTTTATTTCACAGGTCCTCAAACTGTGGGTCAAGACCCAAACATCAACAAACAAGAGTTGAAATATTGAAACTTATAACCTTTCATTCTACCATCGTAAAAACAGAATAGAACATGTGGGTTATTGTTTGGGGCAACGTGACATAGTCCATACTGGCACTAGAGACAGTCGTACTTAGCGTGATTTGTAAGAACTACTCACTTCACACTGCTGCCACTGGACTACTCATTCTATCAGAACCCACCAAGGGGAGTGTGAAACGCAACTTCTTAAAAGAGTAAACACAAACACACAAAAGGGAACATGTAAAGCTATAAATAACAAAAGACAGTGGTAGCAGTGTAAAGTGTGAACTGTGTTCCTCCGTCTTTCCTATGATTTCTTCCAAATATAATAAAACACCTCGTATAGAGATTGAAAAGGGCGAGGCCTCACCAGAAGAGTAAAACACAGATTGGACCAGGGCACAACGGTTATTATTGTTTGTGATTAGGGCTTACCACCCTTCCATTCTCTCAATGTTCAGTTCACCCTTTACCCTTTGTTAACAAATAAAGAAATATGATTCAAGGGTATCTTTCAGATGTTGGCAACTTGTTCTCGTAAACTCACGATAGTAAAACATTGCTATATTAAGTTGGTTTTACTATTTACATTCTTTGGTTGTATTGCTTTGAAAATGGTACAGCATTAATAAATAACATTTTTAACATGAGGTTGGAATTTAGATGCATGATAGCAAATAATATTTTGATTGAAAATGTTGAAGGGCAAACATCAGATAATTGAGACTAAAATGTAATTTATCTCAATCGATAAAAATAGGAATCGTATCGTCTCTGTTAAAAACCATTTTATCATGTTTGGCTGGATGTTATGAATTATTTTATTCAAAGTTTTAATTTAACAATTAATCTGTAGGTAAAACTGAGTGTGTGAATATTGAGCAATAGGCCCCTATACCTGTACAATGACATGGTTACGTGAACTTCACACATTTATGTTGAAAATGTAGAAAATAAACAGATTTAACAAAATGTGATGCCCCATAATCAAAAGAAATATTCTAAAAATGATCTTTATTTACAATTTGATGCAATAACTTAACTAACATCATAATCTTGCCTCGATGCAATCTCGCCATGATCCCAACACACTGGTTCAAGTAATAAATAACGTCAGCGTCAGTCGATACTCAGAGCTCCTCTCGTACGTACAATGGTTTTAACTCCTCTATCCTCTTAATGAAGTCTGTCTTCTCGATGCAACCCTCACAGACCTCGTCCCAGTCGTTGAGAATCTTACGGAGGTCACGGACTTTCAGTTTCTTCAGCTCCACTGTCTTCAAGTCGATGGTCTTGTCTGGAACACATGACCAGAACCCCTGGTTAGCTCGAGATAAACACAACAACGTTTGTGTTTTTAACAGGGGCATGCGCATCTTTGAAAACTTTGACTTTGCTCTGAAGAAGCTTACTAGTTAAGCTGTGGGGAAAAATTCTAGTTTTAAATTTTGTCGGGCTAAAACATAGTTCAGTTTTCACAGTAAGAAGCTTATCTGACAGCTAGAGATAACTAATAATAAAATGTTAGCTGTGTTGACTGCAGATACCTATATATAAAACAAATGCTAATGTCATGAATCAACTTGAGCACCCAAGGGTGTTCCATACCCACTGTATGAATATGACTAGAGTGAATCTTGGGCGCAGTATGAAATTAAATAGCTCAGAGGTTTGGTATTATTTCTCACATCCAACTTGACCACAGCAGATTGTGTTGCGCTAGTCACTGTATCTCAGGTCGCAGATCTGGTAAGGGATTGCGCTAGTTACCGTACCTCAGGTCGCAGATCTGGTAAGGGATTGCGCTAGTTACCGTATCTCAGGTCGCAGATCTGGTAAGGGATTGCGCTAGTTACCGTACCTCAGGTCGCAGATCTGGTAAGGGATTGCGCCAGTTACGGTATCTCAGGTCGCAGATCTGGTAAGGGATTGCGCTAATTACTGTATCTCAGGTCGCAGATATGGTAAGGGATTGCGCTAGTTACCGTATCTCAGGTCGCAGATCTGGTAAGGGATTGCGCTAGTTACCGTATCTCAGGTCGCAGATCTGGTAAGGGATTGCGCTAGTTACCGTACCTCAGGTCGCAGATCTGGTAAGGATTGCGCTAGTTACCGTACCTCAGGTCGCAGATCTGGTAAGGATTGCGCTAGTTACCGTATCTCAGGTCGCAGATCTGGTAAGGGATTGCGCTAGTTACTGTACCTCAGGTCGCAGATATGGTAAGGGATTGCGCTAGTTACCGTATCTCAGGTCGCAGATCTGGTAAGGGATTGCGCTAGTTACCGTACCTCAGGTCGCAGATCTGGTAAGGGATTGCGCTAGTTACCGTACCTCAGGTCGCAGATCTGGTAAGGGATTGCGCTAGTTACCGACCTCAGGTCGCAGATCTGGTAAGGGATTGCGCTAGTTACCGTATCTCAGGTCGCAGATCTGGTAAGGGATTGCGCTAGTTACTGTACCTCAGGTCGCAGATCTGGTAAGGGATTGCGCTAGTTACCGTACCTCAGGTCGCAGATCTGGTAAGGGATTGCGCTAGTTACCGTACCTCAGGTCGCAGATCTGGTAAGGGATTGCGCTAGTTACCGTACCTCAGGTCGCAGATCTGGTAAGGGATTGCGCCAGTTACCGTATCTCAGGTCGCAGATCTGGTAAGGGATTGCGCTAATTACCGTATCTCAGGTCGCAGATATGGTAAGGGATTGCGCTAGTTACCGTATCTCAGGTCGCAGATCTGGTAAGGGATTGCGCTAGTTACCGTATCTCAGGTCGCAGATCTGGTAAGGGATTGCGCTAGTTACCGTATCTCAGGTCACAGATCTGGTTGTCCATCTTCTTGAGCTTCTCACAGATCTTGTCAGCAGGCAGAGACCATGACAACGGTTTAGAGAGCTCCCCCAAAATTCCGGTGGCAGAATCCTCCATTCCTCCCAGGTAGTAGCACTGCCAACATGACAAGAAAATAACAATAAAACATTTCAATAACTACAGAAATACTTTTTAAATCCCATATATTCATAGCTGTAGTAATGAGACGCAATAATATATATGATGGATTGACAGCACCTTCCATGAATAACAAAGTTGTGTAAAGTTACGAGATATTGAATGACCTGGCTGCGGGCGATAACCACAATAACATGGCCGCCAGCAGAATGCAACCACACAAACTTTGGTAAATAATAGTGACTTATTTGGACGTTTATCATAAAATTAACTTTTATCTAAATTCAATTCAATAAAGTTGAAAGAGAGGTACCCACTCTAAATGGTTATATACTTCCTCATTTGTTTGTACTCTGTGTGGCCAAGGTGTCGATGTTCACAACACTACTGTACTTTGAGAGAAATATCCCTTTTCGATGTTGGCTACAGCTCACATCTAGCTTCTAGACGTGTCTAAGTGCTCGGTCTGGTTACAAAAGACAAAGGAAATGTTTCATGAACTTACAAATCTGTTTTCTTTATTCTTCAGTGCTTTACAGAAATCTCTGAACTCATTCTCAATCTTCTTCGTGTCAGTCTTGACTTCCGCAGACAGTGAATTACTGAACCTCTCGACTACGGTTATACATACTGGAACACAAAACAGAAACAATAGTCTGCGTTGTTAGCACCAAGGACTTAATTGACGGTTTTGTCTCCGAGTCGCCGGCTAATCTAACCCAGTTTAACTCTCCAGCGAGGATTCCAACCCAAACAAGCCACTTCAAATACATGAAAAAACCCTGTACTGCCAGTTCATGTCTCTTACCTTCACAATCTTCCTTCTTTAGAGATAAAACACTGCCAAGGAATAGAGTTGCTAGGACTACCGTTACAGATAAGAGTTGTGGTGAGCAAGGCTTCATTTTGTGTTGGAGATTATTTGACCCAGTGGCTGACTCTTGACCTGAGACAAAGAATCACATACAATGTTAGTATTGTCATAAAAAAACTCATTTTACAGTTACTTAACCTCAAATAAGTTAGAGCATGGATGCATAAATACAATTAAGTGAACCAATTTAAAGATGATTTATTTCTCTAAAGGATCATTCAATCATACTTGATAATATATGAAATAAATAAAATGAATCAAGAATATCAAATTTTCATACTTAATAAAATATTAAAATTAATTTTCATATAGGGAAATATCGTTCTTTAAATATATATTATACTGTATTGTAATACTAAAATTTAAATATATCTCCTGCATAACAATATAATTTTTCAAAGAGATATTTTAGTAAAATAAATATATTCATAATATTGAAATCAACAATACATCTCTAATGATACGAATCGTAAATGTCACCCTTGCCTGATCACTATCACAGATAGTTCGGTTTTGATCTCCTTCTTCCGAAAACTTGAAGTATTAATTTATTTATCCACGTTGAGTTGTCATTCAAGTGAAGAAACCAGATGGCGAAATGTCATTGGTGTACGTCAGTAAACATCACATCCTCTAACTTCCGGTGGAAGCGTTCATGAACTCATTGTGTAAACGTCACAATAGCAAAGATCATAAAACATTTCCCTTGAAGGGGTTTGCAATTTTCCTCTATGGATATCTCGAGCTTCGCTAAAATGCCGCATCACGAACTCCATGTATTCCTTTCTCTTTACCATCAACGAATTCGCTGCTGATTACCGCTTACGGATTAAAACAGCCAACATGGCGAAGGTGTTATGGGATCGCATAATAGTTGTGAAGTGTTAGTAATTTACCATCGAATACTGTTTGGACTTAGTGAATATGCCAACTAAAGTATCCAAGAAAGTGGTAGGAATGATTATACGAAGCAGAAAGACAATACTGAAGGATGGTGTGATGACGGTAAGAATTTTGCAGCTATTTGAAAATGTCCTTGTTTTGTCAAGCACAAACTGCAGTAAGCCTACTGCACCAACTTGTATTCCGAGAATCGGCCGACTATTCATCCGTTTATACAGTTAAAGTGGTGATGTCACCCTCGCTTTAACAATCCATCTAGTGGGGATGTTATGTTAAAACGTAGCTGACATACATCCAAGTTTTATTCAACTAATGATCTAACAAATTGACCTTTATTACAAACCTTGTTTCTTTGTTTACTGATTTATTGATATTGTTTATGTCTAAACATCCATTGGCTTTATTGAGATAGTATTACACTCTTGAACATAATTTGATTGGATGGTGAATAAGTTTACCAAATAACTGTCCAATATTTATATTATTGCTATAAAGGTGACAAATCTAATCTTAGCACATCTTCAGTTATTGTCAACCATATGTGAATATGGAATCTAAATCGTTGAATAAATCTCTAGTACAACTACAAAAATACTGTTGAAAGGGTATCTTAGAAAATACAAAAATATTGTGTTCCCTATTTTATATTGTTACTAATAAACCAAACATCATAGTTCAAATTGACATACAAATCCATTAATGTAGTTCTAGAAGCTGCCAAACACTTCTTTTAGTGTGTTTACTAAATGCTCTTTACTTTCTTCTACTACAACATTTTATTCCATTTTTAAATTCAACACATTAATTGGTATTTATTCAACATTTTAGATTAGTCGAGAGTGGGTCTCTCCTGAGCTAAGGGTTCTGGGTTCAATTTCTGGCATGGCTGAAAATGTATTATGGTGAAATGTGTGGTTCCCCCTTAGGAGTGATGGGGGCTGGATGTTGTGTATGTTGTAGAGTGATATATATAGCCATAGGTACCTGATATAGGAGATTAAATTGTGGCTGAATATCAATGATAAGAATGAAGAAACTAAAAACACATTTAACATAATTGGCAAACTGTTAATCCATCATACAATGAGTTAGGGCTGATGATGGTTGTATTTAAAGGAAATGTAATCACATTTGCATGGAGGGAGAGTGTAAAATCATCCTCACTACAGTCGGCCAGTATTCAAACCCTGGTATGTTGTAAGCTTGACACCTTGGACCATTTGGCCACCGAAGCGAGTGTTGTTCAATGACCCCGAGCTCAGGACACTGCAGAGCATTGTCACGCCAAGCTAAGGATCTTGGGTTCAACACCATCTATAAGCCATATTTAGTAATGGCTGTAACCAGAGTTTTCACCTTTATAACAAAGTCTTCTTTGAATTCCATTTCCTCATGTTTCCAAACATGTTTTAATATTTTGTGCTATTTAAAAACACAAAGTTTGTTGGGTATAGGTACTTGGTTCAATTCCCAGACAGGCAGGGATGACCTCTCACGGTCATCACATTCTCGACCATGACGAGCTGTAAGCACAGTTCAATGCGCTCGTACAGATAAAGTGGCCACTTGTATTTCATTAATAGCACGGTGTCAGGCATTTGCTCACACTACATCAGTGGTTTGGACCTTCTCCCGCACCTACTAGTGAGAAGACACCAGAGTTAGCCTATTAAACCTCTCCTCTCCCCAGATCTTATAGCAAGGTGACAATTTGTTGGGATTCATTTAGTAAGTTACAAGCCCCAGGGCCGTTGGAACTGCAAACCTCCTCTGCTCCTATCAAGGTGCTTCATTAGGCTAATTATTGTTGTTTGACTTACTTAGGACCGTAGTAATGTAGTTTAAAATAACAAAGTTTTGTACGTGTAGCCTAATATTCCAGTCTCGAGCTATCTAATATCTATAACCTCCATCTTTGTTGTTAATGCCAATTAGTGGAAACTGGATGTCCCTCATGCTTGGAATGCTAGGTCGCCCTTGAATCCAAACCTGTTCCTTCAGTTGCTCTTGGATCTCTGGTGAGTTGTTTGCCCACAGGGGGACCTCTTCTCCCGACCTTGTGACTCGCAGTTCCGTGTGTAGTGTGGCTGCTTTAGGGTAAGAACAGTTTTCAGTTGTTGTGTGTATATAGTATCGGGTAGGACTCCTAATAAATTACCTATGGTCTCTTTTAACCGTTTAAAGATGTTGAGAACCGAAGGAGTGTGTTTCCTAGTTATTAAACCGAACACGTGGGGTTACTGATACTATTGTTTCCTAGTTATTAAACCAAACACGTGGGGTACTGATACTATTGTTTCCTAGTTATTAAACCGAACACATGGGGTACTGATACTATTGTTTCCAAGTTATTAAACCGAACACATGGGGTACTGATACTATTGTTTCCTAGTTATTAAACCAAACACATGGGGTACTGATACTATTGTTTCCTAGTTATTAAACCGAACACATGGGGTACTGATACTATTGTTTCCTAGTTATTAAACCGAACACGTGGGGTACTGATACTATTGTTTCCTAGTTATTAAACCAAACACATGGGGTACTGATACTATTGTTTCCTAGTTATTAAACCGAACACATGGGGTACTGATACTATTGTTTCTTAGTTATGAAACCGAACAAGTGGGGTACTGATACTATTGTTTCCTAGTTATTAAACCGAACACGTGGGGTACTGATACTATTGTTTCCTAGTTATTAAACCGAACACGTGGGGTACTGATACAATTGTTTCCTAGTTATTAAACCGAACACATGGGGTACTGATACTATTGTTTCCTAGTTATTAAACCGAACACGTGGGGCACTGATACTATTGTTTCCTAGTTATTAAACCGAACACGTGGGGTACTGATACTATTGTTTCCTAGTTATGAAACCGAACAAATGGGGTACTGATACTATTGTTTCTAGTTATTAAACCGAACACGTGGGGTACTGATACTATTGTTTCTAGTTATGAAACCGAACACATGGGGTACTGATACTATTGTTTCTAGTTATTAAACCGAACACGTGGGGTACTGATACTATTGTTTCCTAGTTATGAAACCGAACACATGGGGTACTGATACTATTGTTTCCTAGTTATTAAACCGAACACGTGGGGACTGATACTATTGTTTTCCTAGTTATTAATAACCGAACAGTGGGGTACTGATACTATTGTTTCCTAGTTATGAAACCGAACACATGGGGTACTGATACTATTGTTTCTAGTTATTAAACCGAACACGTGGGGTACTGATACTATTGTTTCCTAGTTATTAAAACCGAACACTGGGGTACTGATACTATTGTTTCCTAGTTATGAAACCGAACACTTGGGGTACTGATACTATTGTTCTAGTTAAATAAAACCGAACAGTGGGGTACTGATACTATTGTTTCCTAGTTATTAAACCGAACACGTGGGTTACTGATACTATTGTTTCCTAGTTATGAAACCGAACACATGGGGTACTGATATACTATTGTTTCTAGTTTTAAACCGAACACGTGGGGTACTGATACTATTGTTTCCTAGTTATGAAACCAACACATGGGGTACTGATACTATTGTTAGTTATTTATATACCGAACACAGTGGGGTACTGATACTATTGTTTCCTAGTTATTAAACCGAACACATGGGGTACTGATACTATTGTTTCCTAGTTATGAAACCGAACACATGGGGTACTGATACTATTGTTTCCTAGTTATTAAACCGAACACAGTGGGGTACTGATACTATTGTTTCCTAGTTATTAAACCGAACAATGTGGGGTACTGATACTATTGTTTCCTAGTTATTAAACCGAACACATGGGGTACTGATACTATTGTTTCCTAGTTATTAAACCGAACACATGGGGTTCTGATACTATTGTTTCCTAGTTATTAAACCGAACACATGGGGTTCTGATACTATTGTTTCCTAGTTATTAAACCAACACATGGGGTTCTGATACTATTGTTTCCTGTTATTAAACCGAACACGTGGGGTACTGATACTATTGTTTCCTAGTTATTAAACCGAACACATGGGGTACTGATACTATTGTTTCCTAGTATATTAAACCGAACACGTGGGGTACTGATACTATTGTTTCCTAGTTATGTAAACCGAACACTTGGGGTACTGATACTATTGTTTCTAGTTATTAAACCGAACACATGGGGTACTGATACTATTGTTTTCCTAGTTATTAAACCGAACACAGTGGGGTACTTATCTATTGTTTCCTGTTATTAAACCGAACACGTGGGGTCTTGATACTATTGTTTCTAGTTATTAAACCGAACACATGGGGTTCTGATACTATTGTTTCTTAGTTATTAAACCGAACATGGGGTTCTGATACTATTGTTTCCTAGTTATTAAACCGAACACGTGGGGTACTGATACTATTGTTTCCTAGTTATTAAACCGAACACATGGGGTACTGATACTATTGTTTCCTAGTTATTAAACCGAACACTGGGGTACTATACTATTGTTTCCTAGTTATTAAACCGAAACAATGGGGTTCTGATACTATTGTTTCCTAGTTATTAAACCGAACACATGGGGTACTGATACTATTGTTTCCTAGTTATTAAACCGAACACAGTGGGTACTGATACTATTGTTTCCTAGTTATTAAACCGAACTAATGGGTTCTGATACTATTGTTTCCTAGTTATTAAACCGAACACGTGGGGTACTGATTCTATTGTTTCCTAGTTATTAAATCGAACACGTGGGGTACTGATACTATTGTTTCCTAGTTATTAAACCGGACAACGTGGGTACTGATACTATTGTTTCCTAGTTATTAAACCGAACTAATGGGGTACTATATATATTGTTTGATACTATTGTTTCCTAGTTATTAAACCGAACACATGGGGTACTGATACTATTGTTTCTAGTTATTAAAACCCAACACATGGGGTACTGATACTATTGTTTCCTAGTTATTAAACCGAACACGTGGGTACTGATACTATTGTTTCCTAGTTATAAACCGAACACTGGGGTACTGATACTATTGTTCTAGTATTAAACCGAACACGGGGTACTGATACTAAAAAAAAAAAAAAAAAAAAAAAAAAAAAAAAAAATTTTTTTTTTTTTTTTTTTTTTTTTTTTTTTTTTTTTCCTAGTTATTAAACCGAACAATGGGTACTGATACTATTGTTTCCTAGTTATTAAACCGAACATGTGGGGTACTGATACTATTGTTTCCTAGTTATTAAACCGAACACATGGGGTTACTGATACTATTGTTTCCTAGTTATTAAACCGAAACAATGGGTTACTGATACTATTGTTTCCTAGTTATTAAACCGAAACACGTGGGGTACTGATACTATGTTCCTAGTTATTAAACCGAACAATGGGGTTCTGATACTATTGTTTCCTAGTTATTAAACCGAACACATGGGGTACTGATACTATTGTTTCCTAGTTATTAAACCGATCATGTGGGTACTGATACTATTGTTTCTTAGTTATTAAACCGAACACATGGGGTATCTGATACTATTGTTTCCTAGTTATTAAACCGAACACATGGGGTACTGATACTATTGTTCTAGTTATTAAACCGAACACGTGGGGTTCTGATACTATTGTTCTAGTTATTAAACCGAAACTATGGGGTACTGATACTATTGTTTCCTAGTTATGAAACCGAACACGTGGGGTACTGATACTATTGTTCTGGTTATTAAACCGAACACGTGGGGTACTGATACTATTGTTTCCTAGTTATTAAACCGAACATGTGGGGTACTGATACTATTGTTTCCTAGTTTTAAACCAAACACATGGGGTACTGATACTATTGTTTCCTAGTTATTAAACCGAACACATGGGGTTCTGATACTATTGTTTCTTAGTTATTAAACCGAACACATGGGGTTCTGATACTATTGTTTCCTAGTTATTAAACCAACACATGGGGTTCTGATACTATTGTTTCCTTGTTATTAAACCGAACACGTGGGGTACTGATACTATTGTTTCCTAGTTATTAAACCGAACACATGGGGTACTGATACTATTGTTTCCTAGTTATTAAACCGAACACGTGGGGTACTTATTTATTGTTTCCTGGTTATTAAACCGAACACATGGGGTTCTGATACTATTGTTTCTTAGTTATTAAACCGAAACAGTGGGATATCTGATACTATTGTTTCCTAGTTATAAACCGAACTAATGGGTTTCTGATACTATTGTTTCCTAGTTATTAAACCGAACACGTGGGGTCTGATACTATTGTTTCCTAGTTATTAAACCGAACAATTGGGGTCTGATACTATTGTTTCCTAGTTATTAAACCGAACACGTGGGGTACTGATACTATTGTTTCCTAGTTATTAAACCGAACACGTGGGGTACTGATACTATTGTTTCCTAGTTATTATACCGAACACGTGGGGTACTTATACTATTGTTTCCTAGTTATTAAACCGAACACGTGGGGTACTGATACTATTGTTTCCTAGTTATTAAACCGAACACGTGGGGTTCTGATACTATTGTTTTTTTTTGCAAGTGAGTCATTTTAAACCTCGGACTGACGTCCACTTCTATTGAACATGATTGGGCTAAGATAGGTCCTAATTGCTTGTCTAGAACATTGTTTCTTGGGGTGCAATCTTTGGACTTTGTCTTGAAGGTGGTTAGTGATGGGTCTGTGGACCGAGGAAGGGGAGTTTGCACCCTAAATGGGGGGGGGGGGGGCAGATTTGTTATCTCTGTGCAAACTTGTTGTGTTCAGTCTAAACTAGAACTTGGTAGACACAAAGTGTGCCAGAGAGTGTCGGTGATGGTTGATCTAGGGACACTGCTAAGTACCAGTACCAGAAGTCGCCAGGGTATGACCACCTGGGGGTTTGTAAGTTGTGTTCCATCGTGTAAGTTCAAGACTATTGTCGTGTTAAAGGTGAATTATTATTTTTCTGCTGTGTTTTAGAACCTGTTTGGTTTACATGCACACGCTAATCGAATGAGGAGAAAGTAGGAGGAAATGTGTCCACATTTAGTTATAGGGAACTCACCCTCACTAGGCCTGTGAGCCCTGATATACCAGACCATCATAACTAACAAGAGATGCGGGTGTTGAAACCAGGACCTTCGACTCCCACTCCTTCATAAATGTCTATGGAATATAAAGGAGAAATAACAAAGTGACTGCAGTCAAATGAATTTATATTTAAATACATTTGTCAATTCAAACTAGAGGGCAAACATTGGTCCTGAAGAGTAAAATAATATAAATATTGTAGCACCTTCACTCCCCACATGGCTTGAAACTGTAGTGTATATTGGCCATGTTGGGTTACTACAACCAACATTTTGTAGTCCCAAGCACGTATCACCCTTTTTACTCTTAACAACCGTTCACAGATTGGAGAAAGTAACTAGCATACCAAAATGCTGTCATTTAGAAAGAGTATAACATTTTTAGAGGTTTTATTATTTGACAAGGTTTTCTAGGACCTCACACAGAGCAAGTGTTGGTAGCCCTGTGTCGAGCCACCATGTTCTTGTTGATAGTAAGTGTGGCTATTTCAGTCCAACACCGTCATTACCAGCCTTCTTTACAAACTGACAGTTGTGTTTGTGGCTTCTGTGATTTTTGATTCAATTATATTTTGAATGACTGTTGTAATTCCAGTGAACTAACAGTGTGATTGTCTTATACATCACTATCATGCACTTGTTTCATTGTGATTGTCTTATACATCACTATCATGCACTTGTTTCATTGTGATTGTCTTATACATCACTAGCATGCACTTGTTTCATTGTGATTGTTTGTTTTGTTTTAAAAAGCTTGAAATGTGTTGCAATCAGTTTGGTAATTGGAGTACTAGTGTTGTCCATTTTACAAAAAACAAAGTATTCCTTTGAAGAGTGGTAACATTCCTATCTTGTTAACTCACCAATAATGCTAACAACTTTATCTTGACCAAGCATATTACATCTGTTGATAAGTATCTGAGTATCTTGGATTAGTGATATATCTTTATATATATATAAGGTACTATTCTTGCTGTGTGTCAGTAAAATGTGGTAACATTGTTTAAAATATAATAAAGTTGAAACACAAGACACAAGTTTTACCTCAAGACTGTTCACAATGCAATATTCACAATGAGGGGATGAGAGAGATACAGGTGTTGACAATATTCACAATGAGGGATGAGAGAGATACAGGGTGTTGACAATATTCACAATGAGGGGATGAGAGAGATACAGGGTGTTGACAATATTCACAATGAGGGGATGAGAGAGATACAGGGTGTTGACAATATTCACAATGAGGGGAAGTGGGAGATACAGGGTGTTGACAATATTCACAATGAGGGGAAGTGGGAGATACAGGGTGTTGACAATATTCACAATGAGGGAAGTGGGAGATACAGGGTGTTGACAATATTCACAATGAGGGACGAGAGAAGATTGTTATTTTAGTTACTTTTCGAAGACTGCATGCTACTATTGTGCATTGTTGGTAAAGATGTTTTTGATATTATGACCAACTGCACTATTCTAATAATATTGTTATCTTCCTTTCTACTGACCAGGCTATTGAGCAAAGAAATCTTGAGACTGCTTTTAAAGTTCACATAATAGTAATTAGAATATCTGTAAAATTAACCCTTAGAATGCTAGCGGCTATCTGCCTTAGTTTGGTTTTCATTCAAGAGAGGTCAGGAGTTGTATGGTTTGGAGGCTGAATGTTGATTATCTATATTTCCAACAACAATATTCACAATATTGATTTAAATGGCCTGGTATTCCTGTTAACTGCTGCCTCTTGCTATTTATGACTAGAGCTTGCTTCAATCACAATCTTGGGGGGAATGTTGAACATCCTCAAGGATTGGAGTGTCCTGTCCCTGGATAGGATCCTTGCAGTTTGCAGCTAACATAGGGGAAAGATTCAAGTGTGGAACCAACGATTTGTCAGTGTCTAAGTGCGAGTTGTTTGGTATAACATGGCAAACAGCTCTCTCAGGGTCTTGTCGGAACAAGTGTCTGTTAATGTTTGTTGTTCTTGTACAATTATAGATGAGGACCCTCTGTAGTGTACAGGATAGCTAATGTGTTACAAGAAGACGCTGCAAACTGTCCTGGTGGAAGAACTTATAACACAATGTTAGAGGTTCAAGTGAAGGATCCTAAGGAGAGCAAGCCATGCTGGTATAGGGTAAGGATCCTCTTGACCTGTCTCTTCTTTGGACTAACTCTCGGTAGTACTCTTCTAACATACCTTTCCTCAACTCGTGGCGCTAACTTCCTTGCTTCTGGTACTTTGGTCACTTGGGAAGTCTTCTCTCTGTTACTAAGATTGGATGTTATGCTGCCTGCTGTTAGTCTTTTACTGTACTGGGCCTTAGCTGTTATAATGTACTCTGAATAATTACCAGGGCAAAGAACATTTCTATCAACATCAACTTGAACATTGTGTTCACTTTGTCGTTAGTGTTGATACCTCTTTTATATCCCTGTCTTAATGTTGGATTAATCTGGTTGGTGATACCGAGGTTGGGGTTGGAATCCCTGCTGGACGCAGCAAGTGTTATTTTCCACACATTTCTGTAACTAAACGGTACAGCCCGGACAGGTAGTAAGAAAATAAAATGGATGCAAGTAAAATAGTAAATATTTGATGAAATAGACACTAACATTAACCTGCAATAGGTTTCAAAAATAGTTCTTTACTTCCCGTTTGTTTGTGATTGTGTGACTCTCTAGGGAAATGCATGCTCTACTTGGCAACACTGGAGAGGCAAGGGCACACACGTTAACGTTTGTATTTGTAGAGATTTGATAAAACTTTGTCAGTAAATATACTGATCTTAACTCATATCCCACGAGCCAACCTTAAGGTCTACAGTCTAGTGTCCATTATACTATAAACTAACAGTAACCAAGGAATAACAGCATCAGCACTTTCCCGATGAAGTATTTGTTCTATCAGATGGTAGATGAGTAATGTCAATGCTGCTTTATTTGATAAAAGTATGGTCTAAGAGTTTTCAAACATTAACCAACTTTTGACAGCTAACTTAGCATTTACTTCAGTTGGAGAAATTCCTCACTGAATATCAGAGCATTCAACCTCTATCACCATTTATGTTTGCAGATATAAGTAAACTATACGAGAACTTTATGAACAGAAACATAAAATGTGATTTAATTTATTGAGCAAATACTTTCATAAAACTGTTATCCATTGATTTGAAGAAAGTCCTAAATGAAACCACTCCCTTTGAGTTCCCGGCATCGGCAGCTTTGGAAGGCATTAAAGACGTCAAGGTACTTGAGTACAGAGGTGATGTCGAAACTTCATAGTTGATCTCTGCGACAAACTTTTTCTACACAAGTGTCCTTTCTTCTACAAAATTGTCAAATGTGCCATTTGTCTGACTCCTGCAGTCTGATCGATCCATCCAGCATGCAGCAGAGACTACTTGGATTTTGTATTTTGTATCAACTGACCAACTTGATAAGTTATTCATAAATATTTTTTCCAAATAAAATGGATCCCAGGAGCTGCAATATTGTGTGGGTCTTGAGGCACTGCTCAACCAACTGTCTGTACATACATGAGGACAGCCTTATCGCTCAACGCATAACTTATGATGCAACCAGTGCAGTGGGAGGACTTCTAAATATGACCATTTAGAAGAAGAGATGATGGAAAAATACATCAGGAATAAGGATAAAAGCTCTTCTGAAGAGAAAAAGAAAGAAAGTAGACAAAATTGAAAAGGAAAAGCAGCATTGGACTGAAGAAGAAATTAGAAGTAAAAAAGAACAGCTGGGCAGAAAGCAAAGGATGAAGCTTACATGTTAAAACATGAAATGCAAAAATTGATAAATGGAGTACTTTTATCTATCTCAATTTTTAATCATATTAGGTAACTGCGATTATATTTATTTCCAAATAATTTAAAAAATATATATATTTATTGGTTTTTAATTGACTACATGGGTGTATTTGCTACTGCTCTATAACATATTTCTTATAACCGAGTCATTCAGACAGTAAATTATTATTATTATTATTATTAGTTAGGTTTCTGTGACACATGTTGAGAACAGAGCTTAAGTTTCTATCGTCACTTGATGGAAATTCACTTTTTGTCAAATGTTCATTTGGGGCACATTAGACTGGGGAGTTTTGACTGTGACTTACCTACCAACATGATGCTAGTTTTTGAAATGTTTCAACCCAGTTGTTTTATTCTGCCATTTAACATCCCTCGAATATTAGTGCTTGGGACCTCCTGATAAGTTCTTAGCTGACAAACTTTGAGTATGAAGGTTGCCTGAACAATCCATCTGGCTCAGCGCTCTGAGCTGAGGGTGAACCTCCTCTATATTCAGTACAGTCCCTCTAACTGTGTTGCGGTGTGGGGCTCTTTTTTATAATCTCCACATGTCTCAAAGTGTGTGGACTCCATCTCCTGCTTTTATAATCTCCACATGTCTCAAAGTGTGTGGACTCCATCTCCTGCTTTTATAATCTCCACAGTCTCAAAGTGTGTGGACTCCATCTCCTGCTATTTATAATCTCCACAGTCTCAAAGTGTGTGGACTCCATCTCCTGCTATTTATAATCTCCACATGTCTCAAAGTGTGTGGACTCCATCTCCTGCTGTTTATAATCTCCACGTCTCAAAGTGTGTGGACTCCATCTCCTGCTATTTATAATCTCCACACGTCTCAAAGTGTGTGGACTCCATCTCCTGCTATTTATAATCTCCACATGTCTCAAAGTGTGTGGATCCATCTCCTGCTGTTTATAATCTCCACACGTCTCAAAGTGTGTGGACTCCATCTCCTGCTATTTATAATCTCCACACGTCTCAAAGTGTGTGGACTCCATCTCCTGCTATTTATAATCTCCACACGTCTCAAAGTGTGTGGACTCCATCTCCTGCTTTTCCCCTCACTTCACGGGCCGATACAAACCTGTACAATTCAGGGAATTCTCACATATTCTCTAAACAAATATGCAACATCTATTTTCAATAGTCAAATTATATTTTTCTTCCAGTTTTTTACACACTGTTAATATTTTTTAACACATTTCTCCCTTTTGAGTATTCTAATCTCAATTCTCAAGGTGGATGTGTCATCTTTCCACCCCTCTACCGCACATCTTCAGGTCATACACATGTGCATGGACTCAATTACATTATAGGACAAATAAACTTGGCTCCTAAAATCTAACTTAGGTGGCAACCAATGGACATGAGAGGTTGTTTTACTGCCTGTATGGTCCAAGGTGTAACTCCTGCGATAGACTAGACTGCCGATGAAGGGGTAATCACGGTTTCATCTCGGTCAAGGGGTTTTTCCTTAAAATGTGGGTACATTTACTCTAAAACCAACCTTCCTTATCCTTCATAATTAGTACATAAGCATCTAACCTGAATGTGTAGTAAAACACGTTAAAAAGTAAAAATAATAATATAGTTCTAATTTTCTGATCTAATGGTTCACTGACAATGACATGGTATTAAATGTCAATACTCTTACAACTCGCAAGTACCAGTGGCTTGTTTTGCTCGTGCGAGTCACAACAACTGGTTCCTTCTTGGGTCACTTGTGGTCTTGAACTCTGAGAGTGTTAACTAGGCTAGCTAACTACAGACTGTCACTTATATTTGGAGGAAATAGCCTCTGTTAACTAGGCTAGCTAACTACAGACTGTCACTTATATTTGGAGGAAATAGCCTCTGTTAACTAGGCTAGCTAACCTTGAGGCACATTTAGAAAGCTAGCGCTTATCACTTTACTCTTGGTCAATATTTGACAAATGTGGCACAGGTGTGTGTGTGTTGGCTCACTGTCTCGAGAGAGAACACTCCCTCCAAACACTGGTTACTAACCAGTAATGACAATCTTTATTTTGAATGCTTGGCAGGGCGAGGGGTTCAAAGATTAAGATTGGGGCCACTGCCTCGAAAACTCTAATAACTGTGAGGTGTATTGTAAATAAAGCAGACACTCGTCTAGAAGATGCTCCTCCTGGGAAAGCCACCATAACCGTTGGATCCTCATTAGGTCCACAGAGGAGAATAAAACAAGTCGAAAGTGTTGTTGGTTAGTGGGGAGAAGCGGTCTAGCACTGGGAGATACAGAGCTGTGAAATGTTGCTACCCGCTAACTTGTTTGCCTCCAATCCATCTCACTATGTCCTACTTTGAAACAATTAGAATGTGTGGGATCTCGGTTTAGTCGGTCAAGAGAAACAAACATGAGACAAATATATTAGTTTGTTAAAACAAGAGGTTGAGAGAATCCGCAGGAAGGTGCACTGCAACACCTACTAGAGATACACATGTGTTTGACAGGTGGAGTCGACTGTGTTGGCCAAACTGCCCAGTAAAGATGGTTTTTTGTTTCAGACCTCGGGGATTGGTGAACCAAGCGTGTACCATGCCCTGGTGGTCATCTTCCTTGAGTTCTTTGCCTGGGGACTCCTCACCATGCCCATTATCGCGGTGAGTACAATCCTGATTTGGAGTTCATCAAACATTTGACGAGTGTGGGAAGACAGGTTGGTTCCCACTTGATGTTCCTTGACATGGACTTAAACTCTTGTGCTACTGAGACATTGCTCGGCTGACTGAGCTAACACTGAGACATTGCTCGGTTGACTGAGCTAACACTGAGACATTGCTCGGCTGACTGAGCTAACACTGAGACATTGCTCGACTGACTGAGCTAACACTGAGACATTGCTCGGCTGACTGAGCTAACACTGAGACATTGCTCGGCTGACTGAGCTAACACTGAGACATTGCTCGGCTGACTGAGCTAACACTGAGACATTGCTTGACTGACTGAGCTAACACTGAGACATTGCTTGACTGACTGAGCTAACACTGAGACATTGCTGACTGACTGATCTAACACTGAGACATTGCTCGGCTGACTGAGCTAACACTGAGACATTGCTCGACTGACTGAGCTAACACTGAGACATTGCTCGACTGACTGAGCTAACACTGAGACATTGCTCGGCTGACTGAGCTAACACTGAGACATTGCTCGCTGACTGAGCTAACACTGAGACATTGCTCGCTGACTGAGCTGACACTGAGACATGCTCGACTGACTGAGCTAACACTGAGACATTGCTCGCTGACTGAGCTAACACTGAGACATTGCTCGCTGACTGAGCTAACACTGAGACATTGCTCGACTGACTGAGCTAACACTGAGACATTGCTCGACTGACTGAGCTAACACTGAGACATTGCTCGACTGACTGAGCTAACACTGAGACATTGCTCGACTGACTGAGCTAACACTGAGACATTGCTCGCTGACTGAGCTAACACTGAGACATTGCTCGACTGACTGAGCTAACACTGAGACATTGCTCGACTGACTGAGCTAACACTGAGACATTGCTCGCTGACTGAGCTAACACTGAGACATTGCTCGACTGACTGAGCTAACACTGAGACATTGCTCAGCTCAACGAAGTCACAATCCCTAGTATTGGCATATTTTAATTTATTGTTATTTGTGTTCTTCAGGGAAACACTGGTTTATTTTAAAATTGGCCAAAACAGTTTATTTTCAAATGTTGTTGCTTTTAGTTGTGGCTAGGAATATGGCATTGAAAGAAAATTATCAATACTTTACTTATTAAAAGTATCAGAATAAAAATATCTATACCATACTAATATCGAAAGAAAAATATTGATACTGCCCATTATTATTGTTATTAATATACATTTAAAAAAATATAATAATCTAACCATATTATAGTACACTTAGGTCTTCCTCTTCTATTATGATTGGGAACTTGGATAGTATTGTATGATGGATATTATAAAAGGTTTTACCATAGCAGCTAGAGTTGTTCTTGATTGTCTTACAGAAATTGAGAACTAGTGTCATTTGTTCTTACTCCACAGTCCACCTGAGTAAACATTTAATAGCAGATTGAGGGAAGATTTAAAAAAAGGAGTGGTTTCTTTCGAGTAAAAAAGTACTAGCATCGAAAGGAAAATATCGATATTAGTAAAGTAGCAATACCTTTTTCATCTCACTAATTCTGGCTAACTCGATGTGAAGTTACTAGTTAGCGAACAAGCTATAGGCCCCACAACTAATTAATACTACCATAATTATCTGATGGAAACATTACACTTCTGAGGTTCATGTTTGCATTTTCTGGTGTCATTTTGTTGTTGAATTGTTTGTTTATGAAATATTCACTGTTGTAAGATTATGGTGTTGTTTAGTGCAAGGGGATTATTGGCGCTAGTCAGAGAACTATGCTAAGATAAAGTTTCTTTCAACTGACCTACCTTACTTGATTGGCCAATTAGTATGAAATGCCTTCTGAGAACCCCAGACTCTTTGTGTAGTACACATGGTCTAGTTCTGCTGTCTGACAGACTCACAGATTGACCTTGGAAAGCTATTCTGGCCAAATGGCAATATTGATTACATTACAACAGTCCTCTGTTGTAAATGTCAGCTCCTAGGAATGGCATCATAATGTCGACAGTGAACCATCTCCTGGTAAGTTGTATAGAGTGCATTTCCCCACCAGTAATGCTCTGAGTTCAGGAAGTCCCTGGTGAGTTAATAGTCTCGGTGATGTCTTGCAGTTGTTTGTTGAACGTTGATTGGCTCAATTGGACCACTTGGTTTTCCTCCATTCTTGTCATTCTCCCCATCTCTTTGTGCAACACATGAAGTTTGTTTGAAAGTTCACAACCAAGGAAGTTCATTATAACGTGTTTCTTCAGGGATCATAGTTTTATTCCTGAATAATATTTTATTTTTGCCGACCTCGTTAGTCTTGGAGCAAAGCCCTCGGTTCAGTGTTGTTTGTGGGAATACTTCTCCCGGCAAATTTGGTAGCCCTTTTGCTCTCTCACTGATATAATTGTCAATTTAGAAAGGGTAGGTTAAGTAATTACCTCAAATGAATTAAAACATTTTTGCTTACAATCCACCATAGACAAATCATGTTGTCATAAAAGGTTGTTTTTTTCAAGTAACAAATGGGGCGCTCCCTTTGCAACTTAGCTTAGCAATGTTTGTTATCTTGGCATAGAAATATTTCTGATAACACGACTGTTTAAGTGTAGACTATTATTTCTAACTCATGTTCTTGGTAGCAAATGCAATTTTACAGGCCACATACTTTTTGTTGAAAATTACAAGATATTTGATTTTTCTCTCGCTGGTGGAAATGTTGTTTTTTTTGTCGCAGGTGGTTTCACAACCTCCAAAACAAATCGACCCAGGAATGTTTCCTTTTAAAAACAAAAATTGAGTGCGAAAAAGCTCGGGTAGGGTGTCTTACCTCTAGAGCACACTTTGAGCCATGTGGTTCTGGAACAGTCTTACCTCTAGAGCACACTTTGAGCCATGTGGCTCTGGAACAGTCTTACCTCTAGAGCACACTTTGAGCCATGTGGTTCTGGAACAGTCTTACCTCTAGAGCACACTTTGAGCCATGTGGCTCTGGGACAAATCTTACCTCTAGAGCACACTTTGAGCCATGTGGCTCTGGAACAGTCTTACCTCTAGAGCACACTTTGAGCCATGTGGCTCTGGAACAGTCTTACCTCTAGAGCACACTTTGAGCCATGTGGATCTGGGACAGTCTTACCTCTAGAGCACACTTTGAGCCATGTGGCTCTGGAACAGTCTTACCTCTAGAGAACACTTTGAGCCATGTGGCTCTGGAACAGTCTTACCTCTAGAGCACACTTTGAGCCATGTGGCTCTGGAACAGTCTTACCTCTAGAGCACACTTTGAGCCATGTGGATCTGGGACAGTCTTACCTCTAGAGCACACTTCGAGCCATGTGGCTCGGGGACAGTCTTACCTCTAGAGCACACTTTGACCATGTGGCTCTGGGACAGTCTTACCTCTAGAGCACACTTTGAGCCATGTGGATCTGGGACAGTCTTACCTCTAGAGCACACTTTGAGCCATGTGGCTCTGGGACAAGAACATTTCTGTTTGTAAAATGAGCCAGTTGTTTGTTGTGTACTTTCTTGTGAGTTTGTAAAATGAGGCTCAGTTGGTTTGTTATGTACATTCTTGGGATGTTTGTAAAATGAGGCTCAGTTGGTTTGTTGTGTACATTCTTGGGATGTTTGTAAAATGAGGCTCAGTTGGTTTGTTATGTACATTCTTGGGATGTTTGTAAAATGAGGCTCAGTTGGTTTGTTGTGTACATTCTTGGGATGTTTGTAAAATGAGGCTCAGTTGGTTTGTTTGAACATTCTTGGGATGTTTGTAAAATGAGGCTAAGTTGGTTTGTTGTGTACATTCTTGGGATGTTTGTAAAATGAGGCTAAGTTGGTTTGTTGTGTACATTCTTGGTGTTGTAAATGAGGCTAAGTTGTTTGTTGTGAACATTCTTGGGATGTTTGTAAAATGAGGCTAAGTTGGTTTGTTGTGTACATTCTTGGGATGTTTGTAAAATGAGGCAAAGTTGGTTTGTTGTGTACATTCTTGGGATGTTTGTAAAATGAGGCTAAGTTGGTTTGTTGTGTACATTCTTGTGATGTTTGTAAAATTATTGTCATCACAGCAAAGGTTTATGTTAATTATGCAGTGTCAACGTTATAGCGGTAAAGTCGCTCTTACTACTTTACTATCAGGAAGTTCAAGACGCTAATAACCCAGCACGTTGAAACAGTCAACCTTGAATATCTGGTCATGTTAAAGTAGGACATCACATGAATTACATCATATAACGTCTGCTAATAAATTTCACGCATGATCGTATTTGACTGTTGAGTTATATAACCTGTGTCACACTTTATATGTCTAGCAGCATGTTACACTAATTACAGGTCTAGTAGCATGTTACACTAATTACAGGTATAGCAGAATGCTACACTAATTACAGATCTAGTAGCATGTTACACTAATTACAAGTCTAGTAGAATGTTACACTAATTACAAGTCTAGTAGCATGTTACACTAATTACAGTCTAGTAGCATGTCACACTAATTACAGGTCTAGCAGAATGCTACCCCTAATTACAGTCTAGTAGCATGTCACACTAATTACAGGTCTAGTAGCATGTCACACTAATTACAAGTCTAGCAGAATGCTACACTAATTACAAGTCTAGCAGAATGCTACACTAATTACAAGTCTAGCAGCATGCTACACTAATTACAAGTCTAGCAGAATGCTACACTAATTACAAGTCTAGCAGAATGCTACACTAATTACAAGTCTAGCAGAATGTTACACTAATTACAAATCTAGTAGCATGTTACACTAATTACAGGTCTAGTAGCATGTTACACTAATTACAGATCTAGTAGAATGTTACACTAATTACAGGTCTAGCAACATGTTTAGTACTAGATATATTTAGAGGGAATGTACCTGCATATGTAGGAGAAGGGAGTGAGAAGCCTCCCCAGACAAGACTAGACTGACGCCTTACTCTGCTTGCCTACCAATGAATGTTTCTGTAGGGGGTCATTCAAAGGCCCTGGGTTTGATCATCTCCGGGTGTCCTCTTTCTAGATATATTTGTTTGCAAGGCCTCTCGACAGTGCAAGCAGCAACATTGACACTTACTCATATATAGCCTTGAAAAGTGAGCCATATAACACGACCATTGTAGCTCCACTATGGTGTATCTTATAAGATAGTCATAGTGTATTTAGTCAAGGTAAGACTGCTACCTTGCTGGGTTAGCTAAACAGACAATACACCATAGTGTGTTCATGTATGGCTCTTTCCCAAGGAACTGTCCTCTTTATCGGTGGCTGGTGGGGAGAACTGCGTTTCCCCTGATGATACGACAGCAACACCGCGGGTTGTGGATCAACTGATTGCTCCTGATCCATTGGACGGTGTTAACTCTGTTACCTCGCTCATAACCTCACCAGGAATGATATATTGATTGTCATCTGTCTGATTCCACGATTGGTTGAAACTAGGTGTGGGTATAGTCACGCTCATATCACAGCGGCCATTGGTGAATAACACATTCTCTCTGAGAGAGCTCTGACTGGTATTCTCCAACAGTTGCTACTTGACTGAGCTGCAAACTCTGTCCCAGGACTCAAACCATCACCTTGATATGTGTATTTACAGTTGACAGGGATTCAAACCCCAAACTCTGTGTCACTAACAGGACTGCCGGAGTCAGTAGCCCCGTACTGCAGCACTACTGCGGGGTGGGAGGATATTTGGGTAGACATGCGACAACGCTAATATTGATCTGTTGACCTTTCCTCAACTTACAGGTCACCTTGGTCAGGGTTTGAACCCAGAGGCTCAACCAAACCAGGTAGCAACAAGGGACACTACTGTACACTCTAGTAATACAATACAGAACATCTCTAATGACACTCTGCTATTCCTCCCGTCATATTTGTCAAGTCGTCACAGATGAGCTTTATTATTTCAAACTTCCATCACACCACGGTTATGTTAGTACTTATTAATAACTGGCAAATAGTGCCAGCCACTGTCTTCAATATTAATATTTGCTGCAAGAAGGGGAGGGTGACCTGGTGGTCTAAGGGTAAGGTGTCAGACTTCTGTGCTGGGGGCCGGGGTTCGATCCTCGGTCCCGGCACAGATTTATCTGATTTCCAAACCCTTCCTTCACCTCTGACAAGACATCTTGTGAATGTGGGGAATGCCAGGCCTCCACCGTGGTTCGGATTCCACGTTAAACTGTAGGTTCTCCATTTCATCTCACAATCACCCTACCATTACACATTAGCGTAAGTGCGTACAACTCGAACGGGTAGTAAGTCTAATAATAATAATAATAATGCTGCAAGAACACATACAATACTAAAACTGTCCCACCCCTTATTTGCATAGATTAATGTTCTGTGAATGTGTTGGCTGAGACAACGTCCCGCACGCCTTGACCAAGTGTTTTGTTTGTTGTCAGGTCCTCAACGAGACATTCCCAGACCACACCTTCCTCATGAACGGCCTCATCATGGGTATCAAGGTGCGACCTTTGTCTCCAACTCCCCCCTTGAAATAAAGTCTTTAGCTCTGGTGGCGACCTCTCGCCAAGACACGCCATTGTAAAAGTATCAACTATTTCACAATAACTTGGGGATCAATGTTTAAATTGTTTTCACACAACTCTCTCAAGGCTGTTCTGTATGACGTGAATGTTGAATGTTGCAGGGCTTGCTCTCATTCCTGAGCGCCCCTCTCATAGGCGCGCTCTCCGATGTGTGGGGGCGCAAGTTCTTCCTGCTCATAACCGTGTTCTTCACTTGCGCTCCAATACCGTTGATGACCATCAACACATGGTGGTTCTTTGCCATGATCAGTATATCAGGGGTCTTCGCTGTCACTTTCTCTGTCGTCTTTGCGTACGTGGCGGACGTGACAGAGGAGCATGAACGCAGTCTGGCATACGGTCTGGTGTCTGCCACCTTCGCCGCCAGTATGGTGATCAGTCCGGCGCTAGGCGCTTACATGATGGACGCGTACAGTGAGAACCTGGTGGTTGCCCTTGCCACAGCCATCGCCATCTTGGACGTGTTCTTCATCCTGGTCGCTGTGCCGGAGTCGCTGCCCGAGAAGGTCCGTCCGTCAAGCTGGGGGGCCCCCATCTCTTGGGAACAGGCCGACCCTTTCGCAGTAAGTATCAACCAGGAGTCCTGGTTGCGATACCAGGCAAGGGCCAAGACTGTATATTAGTGTGTTATTGTTCTCCCAGGTGTGCAAGTAGTGTGGTGGTTGTGTTGCAGGCACTGCGCAAGGTGGGGAAGGACCACACCATCCTGATGTTGTGTGTGACTGTGTTCCTCTCCTACCTACCAGAGGCTGGGCAGTATTCCTGCATATTTGTCTACCTCAAACTGGTGAGTGCTCACCATCATGGGTATTGTCCTGTCCACAGGGTCCTGATAGCGCTGGTATTGTCCTGTCCCCAGGGTCCTGATAGCGCTTGGTATTGTCTTGTCCCCAGGTTCCTGATAGCGCTGGGTATTGTCTTGTCCCCAGGGTCCTGATAGCGCTGGGTATTGTCTTGTCCCCAGGGTCCTGATAGCGCTGGGTATTGTCTTGTCCCCAGGGTCCTGATAGCGCTGGGTATTGTCCTGTCCCCAGGGTCCTGATAGCGCTTGGTATTGTCTTGTCCCCAGGTTCCTGATAGCGCTGGGTATTGTCCTGTTCCCAGGGTCCTGATAGCGCTGGGTATTGTCTTGTCCCCAGGGTCCTGATAGCGCTGGGTATTGTCTTGTCCCCAGGGTCCTGATAGCGCTGGGTATTGTCCTGTTCCCAGGGTCCTGATAGCGCTGGGTATTGTCCTGTCCCCAGGGTCCTGATAGCGCTTGGTATTGTCTTGTCCCCAGGTTCCTGATAGCGCTGGGTATTGTCCTGTCCCCAGGGTCCTGATAGCGCTGGGTATTGTCCTGTCCCCAGGGTCCTGATAGCGCTGGGTATTGTCTTGTCCCCAGGTTCCTGATAGTGCTGGGTATTGTCCTGTCCCCAGGGTCCTGATAGCGCTTGGTATTGTCTGTCCCCAGGGTCCTGATAGCGCTTGGTATTGTCCTGTCCCCAGGGTCCTGATAGCGCTGGGTATTGTCTTGTCCCCAGGGTCCTGATAGCGCTTGGTATTGTCCTGTCCCCAGGGTCCTGATAGCGCTGGGTATTGTCTTGTCCCCAGGTTCCTGATAGTGCTGGGTATTGTCCTGTCCCCAGGGTCCTGATAGCGCTGGTATTGTCCTGTCCCCAGGGTCCTGATAGCGCTTGGTATTGTCCTGTCCCCAGGGTCCTGATAGCGCTGGGTATTGTCTTGTCCCCAGGGTCCTGATAGCGCTTGGTATTGTCCTGTCCCCAGGGTCCTGATAGCGCTTGGTATTGTCCTGTCCCCAGGGTCCTGATAGCGCTGGGTATTGTCTTGTCCCCAGGGTCCTGATAGCGCTGGATATTGTCCTGTCCCCAGGGTCCTGATAGCGCTGGGTATTGTCCTGTCCCCAGGGTCCTGATAGCGCTGGGTATTGTCTTGTCCCCAGGGTCCTGATAGTGCTGGGTATTGTCTTGTCCCCAGGTTCCTGATAGTGCTGGGTATTGTCCTGTCCCCAGGGTCCTGATAGCGCTTGGTATTGTCCTGTCCCCAGGGTCCTGATAGCGCTTGGTATTGTCCTGTCCCCAGGGTCCTGATAGCGCTGGGTATTGTCTTGTCCCCAGGGTCCTGATAGTGCTGGGTATTGTCTTGTCCCCAGGGTCCTGATAGCGCTGGATATTGTCCTGTCCCCAGGGTCCTGATAGCGCTTGGTATTGTCCTGTCCCCAGGGTCCTGATAGCGCTTGGTATTGTCTTGTCCCCAGGGTCCTGATAGTGCTGGGTATTGTCTTGTCCCCAGGGTCCTGATAGCGCTGGATATTGTCCTGTCCCCAGGGTCCTGATAGCGCTTGGTATTGTCCTGTCCCCAGGGTCCTGATAGCGCTGGTTATTGTCCTGTCCCCAGGGTCCTGATAGCGCTGGGTATTGTCTTGTCCCCAGGGTCCTGATAGCGCTGAGTATTGTCTTGTCCCCAGGGTCCTGATAGCGCTGGGTATTGTCTTGTCCCCAGGGTCCTGATAGCGCTGAGTATTGTCTTGTCCCCAGGGTCCTGATAGCGCTGGGTATTGTCCTGTCCCCAGGGTCCTGATAGTGCTGGGTATTGTCTTGTCCCCAGGGTCCTGATAGCGCTGGGTATTATCTTGTCCCCAGGGTCCTGATAGTGCTGGGTATTGTCTTGTCCCCAGGGTCCTGATAGCGCTGGGTATTATCTTGTCCCCAGGGTCCTGATAGTGCTGGGTATTGTCCTGTCCCCAGGGTCCTGATAGCGCTTGGTATTGTCTTGTCCCCAGGGTCCTGATAGCGCTGGGTATTGTCCTGTCCCCAGGGTCCTGATAGCGCTGGGTATTGTCTTGTCCCCAGGGTCCTGATAGTGCTGGGTATTGTCTTGTCCCCAGGGTCCTGATAGCGCTGGGTATTATCTTGTCCCCAGGGTCCTGATAGCGCTGGGTATTATCTTGTCCCCAGGGTCCTGATAGTGCTGGGTATTGTCTTATCCCCAGGGTCCTGATAGTGCTGGGTATTGTCTTGTCCCCAGGGTCCTGATAGTGCTGGGTATTGTCCTGTCCCCAGGGTCCTGATAGTGCTGGGTATTGTCTTGTCCCCAGGGTCCTGATAGCGCTGGGTATTATCTTGTCCCCAGGGTCCTGATAGTGCTGGGTATTGTCCTGTCCCCAGGGTCCTGATAGTGCTGGGTATTGTCTTGTCCCCAGGGTCCTGATAGTGCTGGATATTGTCCTGTCCCAGGGTCCTGATAGTGCTGGGTATTGTCCTGTCCCAGGGTCCTGATAGCGCTGGGTATTGTCTTGTCCCCAGGGTCCTGATAGTGCTGGGTATTGTCTTGTCCCCAGGGTCCTGATAGCGCTGGGTATTGTCTTGTCCCCAGGGTCCTGATAGTGCTGGGTATTGTCCTGTCCCCAGGGTCCTGATAGTGCTGGGTATTGTCCTGTCCCCAGGGTCCTGATAGCGCTGGGTATTGTCTTGTCCCCAGGGTCCTGATAGCGCTGGGTATTGTCTTGTCCCCAGGTGATGGGGTTCAGTGTGGTCATGGTGGCAGTGTTCATAGCGACAGTCGGGATCCTGTCTGTTGGGGCCCAGATAGTCCTGGGGCTTCTCATGAGGTCTCTAGGCAGCAAACACACCATCATGCTTGGCCTGGTCTTTGAGATGTTGCAACTCATGTGGTATGGGTTCGGATCCCAGACTTGGTGAGTACACTCTTCCAACGTCATGATAACCTTGCTAGTGTACTCAGATAGTAGTTGTATGGGAGTTGCTCTGTGCTATAGATGAATGTGGGCGGCTGGAGTCCTTGCGTCCGTGTCCAGCATCACGTATCCGGCTATAAGTGCCTTTGTGTCCATGCACTCTGACGCTGACAAGCAAGGTAAACTAACAAACACCTCTCTCTCTCTCTCTCTATCCCGTGTAATAACACTTGTGCATTCACTCTTTGCGTGTGTTGTATTACGTACCAGGACTGGTGCAAGGAATGGTGACGGGCATGCGAGGTCTTTGCAACGGGTTGGGGCCCGCTATGTTTGGGCTCATCTTCTATCTCTTTCACGTGGACTTGAACGAGGACTCCACCAAACTGAGGGAGTCCCGGGGCCCGGCGTCTTCAGTCCACGGGGACAACAACACCGCGGGACAGATCTTTGAGTCCATGCAGCCGGTGAGGGCTTGTGTACCCCACAGTGGACTTACCCGTGTATTGTTCTAATGCGAGTATAAGCTTGTTCAGAATATTGACAGGGGAACCCATTGGGGAGACCTAGAGACAGCTGAGTGGTTCCATCATGGTGTGCTATATCTTGAAATTTAGATTTTAATAAATATCCATCTGGTTCTTTTTAGGAATGTTTGATATATTGGGGAATTGCTCACACTCAGATTCTGTGTCCTAGTGTAGGGGTTAATACGATATTGACAACTTGCATAACACTAGTTGTAATTGGTAGTCAAGTGTTTTTGGTAAAAACATTATACTTAGTCATGGAAAAAGTATTAGTTTTTCGTCATTTCTTTTACTATTTTGGCGATAATTTTAAGTAAATCTTAAAACACAACGAAAATGCATATTTATAACAGCCTGTTAGTGTTAATTAGTAAACAAAGTAGTTTATAACTGGTGTTTGTTTTCTGGCAGGAGTTAGGTTTGTATAAAAATAATGTAAAGTGAGATTTAACATCAATCTGACTACATATTTTGCGCCTCCACAGGAAAACCTCAAATTTCACTTGTGATCAATTATTTCTCATATTTTTTGTAACTGTTTGAAGTGTTTTTATATTCCCAGTTAGCTTTAGAGCGTATCTGTTGCGAGAACCATGTGACTCCAGTCTCGTAACATGGATAGTTCCGAGTCTGACTGTGACTGTATTTGGTATGTTGTGTGGCTGTGATGAGTCGGGTAATGCAACGCTCACACACACACACACACACATGGTGGACATTGATAACCATAACTCGACGGGGGAACTGATTAGTTGTGGGATAACTAAAATACTCACTTTATGGTCATTTATTGCCATTCTGAGCTGTTGTATGCGAGGAAACTACAAATCTGAAGTAATTAGAGACGTACAGGATCCCAGACGCTCAGGAATTGACCAATTCCATCATTTTAGGCGGGATTGACTCTTTCCCGGTTGGGGGGGGGGAGGGGTATAGAGAAGGACAGGTATATTATACTCTGCCCAATTTGGGGCGTAGAAATGAAAGAGCGAGCGAGGTAGCAGCTTGCCCGAGTCAACCACTCACGAGCGATCAGCCCGTCATGTTGGCGAGCTTGACGTGGACTGGAGACTATAAAGGTGTTAGAATAAAGAATATACAATATTTAATAATGTTATAACCTTTACCATATAATCAATGTAAATTTTTAATCCAACATTATTCTAAAGCGTAATTTTTATAATCCATTGTTCTTGTCCCGCTCTGTCCTCTCACAATCAAAATGTGGTCTCATCCATCCCTAGAATTAATTAAATTGCACAACACTCCCCTTAATGTAATTGTTGTGAGGCTGAATGTGTTGTACTAACAGGACCCCTGAGAATACTCGGGGGCTTTGCCACATTTGACATTTTTGATTTTGATGAAATTTGTTTGATGATTTGTACCAATCTTTTAGACTCCAAAACAATTTTTGTTATATTTTTTTTAAAATTACTCCTTGAGATATAGGCTATTTTTTACACCACGAACAGGCAAATAATGCAATTTTAGGGTTATTTTCTAAAATCTGCATTAAGTTTAGTTGAACTAGCAGGGATGACAGCTAGGGCTCATTTGAAAGCTTAAAGAATTAACTTTTTTTAGTTTAGACGAAATTAAATTTGAGTTAAAGCTAAGCATAGTTTTTTAAGCTTAAATTTTCATTTTTTAAACCGATTTTCTCGGAATTTGGGCTTAAAAAATATAATGAAGGATTTATAGTAACAGGCCAATATTTTTTCCTGTTACACTTATGTATGAGTAGTATGTGCAGGAAAATAATGAACAGTTACTGATAGTCCTTCAACCTAAAAAAATTGCTAGAATTTGGAAAATTTTCAAAAAATTGCTTTTTCAGAGCCCAAAAAAGTAATGTGGGACATATGTTAAAAATTTGAAATTGCCAGGTGGGAAGCGCCTATAGAGTACTTTAAAACAAAAATTATTTCATCTTGTTACTTCAAGGGGTTCAGGTGCCACAATCCTTTGAAGTAACAATAAAACAACGCTCAATCACTATTGAAAACTGGGCTAAACCGGCATAGACATATTTTTGCTGAAAATTACAATAGGCCTATAATTTTTTGGAAAAATTCAAATTGGACAGAATTACTGAATTACAAAAACATAATTCAATCTAAAAACAAAGCTTACCTTTTAAGGCACACTTAGTGTTTTAAGTTTATCGCGTTGTTGTCTTTTTTCCATTAAGAAGAGTCGACAGGTGCTCATTAATCTTGGTGTGATATTATGACAAGAACAACTCACAGGTGTGAGAATACACAGAATGTTATTTTATTGGACCCATGTGTTGTAGTCACTTGTTGATGTTTTGAAAGATGTGCCAGGACCACGAGGATGGAAAAAGTGTATTCGATATTCTTCTTCAGTATCATGAATATGTATACAAAGTGTTGAGATGGTTTCTAAACCTGGTGAAGTGGAGTAAATACAACATAAAACATTAGGTTAATTGAGGTTTAAATTTAATAATCAAAATGGGTATCTGTGGAAAAGGGAATGTTGATTTGTTGGTTTTACAGTTGGTCCCTGGCCCCCCTTTCGTGTTTGGGGCATTCCTGGTGATCTGTGCGCTGCTGGTGGCAGTGTTTATACCCGATGGGGCCCCGTCCATGGGGTCCAGCCTACGCCCCACCTCCTCTCGAAGACAGTCAGGTGAGTCGGAGACTCGCCATCAACGACAAGTTGTGTTCCACCTCGTTTAGCAGATAACACAATGTGTGTTTGTGTTCAGGTCTGTCAATGGAGGTACACTACGAGGTTGAGCGTTCTAAGAAACACGATGGGATCAGTCCGTTGGCCCCTTTGGTGGACCACTCAGCCGTGCTCTAGTGCCCCAACCACCGTCGGGCCGACATGCTTTTAGGCAATGCTGGAACACTTTCTGTTCGCAAACAAAAAAATATCAACTTTGATGTTTATTTTGAATGGATTATGTTTGTAAGAGTTCTGTCGTGCTAGTCTTTTAAGGTTTGATCTGGTTTATGGTTTTATTGGATGTGGATTCAGCCTAATTTTGGGGTTTATCAGTAAATAAAGCGTTGTCTATAATAGGAATTTGATAAAACAACAATAACTAACTTGTTCCAAGTTTTATCAAGGATAATGTACTTAAATGTTTTAAGTACTTGTACAGCGAAGAGTAAACAATGTGGATGGTTTACCGGACAGATGTCGGCGAGTGTAGCTGCTTTAGAAACTTCTGCCTAAAAGTATGTTGTAGTTTTACCCAAGTCATCGCTGTTGCAAACTTGCGCCTCTGTTGTTTGTTTGTAGAAAATATAAACAAGGACTATAAGATTGCAACTCAGTATTTTAGAGGAACTATCATAAGGGTAGCTTCGTGTCTCTCTGCTTTAAATCAAATATACACACTCTATATGAAGTAAGTGATAAAACAAGAGAATGAGGAGAGTTGAACCGAAACCTCTGCACAAAAGACGAGATAGAGTCCTCGTCCTGATTGTTGGAAGGTCAGTTGGACGCAAACCTAACAAGGCTGAGTTTAATTTTGTAAATAGGTTGTTTTCCCAACTTTTAACCAAATAACTATATGTAACCATCACGGAATTAGTTGGCTAGTTGAGAATTTAATGAAAATCTTAACTTCAGGAAAAGCCGGATATTCTCAAAAGGTGAGAATGAGTAAAAGTGAAGGTTGAATACCGTCTACAAGGGTAGGTATCGTCCAGATGGTCCAGTAGTCACTCTCTCACTCTCACTCACTCTCAAAGTCTGTGGACTAAAGGGATGCTGCGAGACATGGGGAAAGAACATCCAGCTTGCATAACAACTATAAAAAACTTTTTCCTCTCCATACTCTCAGAATTTTATTTGTGCGACACCATTGGAAATGATCATATTGTCTGTTTTGGGTGTGATATTAATTAAAATATATATTCTAAAGTCTATTTAGGTCGAATTTTACTGCAATGTCACATTCATGCAATCAGTATAATCATTGAAACATAAAAACCTCAGAATTGTTCTAGTCACGAGACGCTAACAGTGTCAAACGCAGGGATGTTCGTACATCCAGCCTGGTTAGGTTTGTTGTGTAGTAAAGCTTTATGTCTAGCGTTATGCTGCTCAAAGTTTTGTTGGTTTGCGCAGAACACGACAGTATTAATTTACGTCCATGTCTTGTTGCGATGTGTTTGTTTAATCCTCCATCCTTAGTAAACATTCTCTACAAGTCAAATTAAAATGTACAACCATAGTATTTGTGAGTTTTATTTAGTGGTTATATATGATTTTTATGAATATTATCTTTTGTTTCTTTGTTCATCCAAAATGAAATATACCCTTAATTATTACAAACTACAGATGTATTCTCTTCGGGCTGCCTGCCTGATTTTTTGTGTATAGAAGTGCAAAAAAGAAGTATTAGATGTTTTTGGCAGTTGATCTTGACTGAAAACAACAGGTTGTTATTTGTTAATGTGATCTTGCGTCCTCAGGATTTAAACAACTCATTAACACTTTCATCAATTGATGGTGCAAGGTAAAAAGTTTATTAATATGCCTTTATTTTAGGAAACTTGTTTATGTTAGAATGATATTTTTTAACTTATTTTTTCCTCTTGCTATGGTTGCAAATTTTATCATAGCTGAAATATGGATATGTAACAAAATGTGTAAGATAGCTTAACATTAAGGAGCATTGTATATTTTTTACTGTAAAAAAACTTAAATTATTATAAGGTAGTTGTAGAGTCGGTGTGAATATTGTTGATTGGTTCATAACTTGTTTATTGTGTGAAGAGGGTGTAACTTTCCATAGAACTCACTTAGGAGCGGGCTATTGTGATATTGACATTATATCAATTAATAAGAATAATTAGTATTATTTCCAAATATATCAAAATGTACCTCAAAAGAGAAAAGGGGTTCCTTAAAGAGATTTATGATTTTGTAAAATAGTAGTATTTTTTTAGATATAGATAAAACAGTTTTGGTCCAATAGTTTGAATGATCTAAATTAAGTGTTGAATAAATTGTATCATAGATTATGGGGACTTGAAATGATTGAACGACAATCGCAAGTTTATGTTGATAACACTATGTGTTTGTCCAAAATGGAATTCTAACACAACTTGAAAATCAGTTTCATATTTAAAATAGCTGACAGTGAATATTGATGTCACTGTTCCACCGGATTAAAGGTTTAATTTGCTGAGCACAAGCCCAAAGAATCGAGGCTGGCGCTTATATAATGTGTGCCGTTAACTTGTTGGAATCAGAAAATAATAGAAAGTTGAAATATATATTTTATGCAACCTTGAAACTGAAACGACTCCAGTGTTATTTTAATCAACTAACGAGTTGGCTGTAGGACACCCAGTGGTGTTACGAGGAACACGTCGAGGTGTATTGGCCGGCAGACACAGTTCACAAGATGCTACAGCCCGCACCACAAATTTGAATAGACAGACACTTTTAACAATAATTTAAAAAGTGCTTTTACACGGCTTTTTTTTTATTGAGCATTTATTAAGAAGTGTAACTTAATGTGTGTTCATAAGTGTTGCCCCTTTGTTTGCTTTTTGTTTAAAAAAATGAATATGTGAAGTGTGTGTCGTTAATAAAATTTGTAAAATAATGTTTGCGCTTTATTTTATAATTTATGTTAATAGGTTGCCAACCTCAAGGGTTTGGTGACTTTTGATATGCTTAACATGCAATATTTCAACTTATAAATTAAAACTAAATCGATTATGCCCAGTGACAAATTATGGGCACATTTTCTATCAGTAATGGGACAATTAAATAGGTGCCTTTCCACTCAAAATCTTTAAAATAATTTCCTTTAAACATTGTTTCATTTACACCTGGAAAAATAAATAGAAATATGAATCTTTAAAAATGTTCACATTTAGTTAAATAAAACAGTTGATCAAGACTTGGTGCCACCCTCAAACAATATTGTTTCTTGTCTATTACATCATAGAACACTTTTCTAGTAAATCAATTATATTTATACAATTGTTACTCTCAAATACACAAGAATATATAATTCATTTTACCTGTTTGTTAAAATTGTATCAAGTCTAGCTATTTTATAATTTTATTTGGGATTTTTACAAATCCAATACCATAGGATTCAAGTATTGGCGGTGATAGCCTGCCCTTCCCCCCCTCCGTATGGTTATCACGTTTGATAACGGCCTCCAAGAATTGACCGACCAAAGTTCAAATTGAGCTATTTTTTAATGTGAATCCCAATTTCATAACAGCCCGTTTTTATATGTTTTATTAACCTACAAAATATGCAACATTAAATAATACATAGGTTTGAGTTCTGTGATTGGTGAAACCAGGTTATGTTGGACTTGGCTCACTGCCATCCCTACACTGAATAAATTCCTTTATGAATATACAGGTTGCCTAAAAGTTAATACCCAACACACAACAAAAGTAATACCACGATAAAATAAATCATTTTGTGATAAATATGGAGAATTCAGTAGGATATTTGAAATTAAAACTGAAAATACAATCCCAAACAACCTAATCCGACTTTTCACATTTCTTATTGGCAGAATTAATATATTATGTAACTACAAAAAAAAAGTCCAGCCTATTAAAACAACCGGCATTTCATCTATTTAAAAAAAACTATAAATTAACAAGTTTTGGATTAAAATAAAAATGCGGAGAAAATAAGTGTACAGCAATTTATTTACAATATTAACTTTGTCTCAACATCAAATGTAAATGCAAGTATTGTAGTTTTTTCTAAAAAAAAATTTATTAGCAATATTGCCTGAGCAACACACCAATGTCCTACTTTCACAATATGAGAGTTCTTGAAATTATTTAATACTGATGGATGAATATTGACCGCTCTGAACAAAAAACTTTGGAAATTGTTATGGGTTTGATCTTCTGCTGTGCTCTCGACCACTTATTTTTTAATAATCTTTCATTGGGAATAGCTGTGTCCTACACTCATCACGATTGGTCAAGAGGTAAAAATGAGCTGCAAAGTGAAATGCTTTAAAAAGTTGATACTTGCGGATTTTTTTCTTAAATATGTGAGGATCCTTAAAAAATGATTCCTTCAAGGTGAGTCTTTTGCAGGGATTGGGTGAAGCTTTCCTTTTCATACTGAAAAAATAATTTGTATGCATTTGAGCCCATCGTATGCCCTTGGCGAAGCTGCGGTGGAAAGGAAAGGATTCAGTTTGGTGTTGGTATTGTGGATGTGTGTCTGCCAGGAAGTCTACGTCGCTTGTTTGGTAAGGGTCGTGTCTGTACTCGTTATACCTGAACCATTGTTCGTCATCTCTAGTTAACTCGCACGGTATTAAACTATTGTTCACATCATTATCTTCATAGTTTAAAAGGTCATAAGTTGCATTTTTATCAAAATACTCGACTTGTTCTAAAGATAATCTTGAATTATCTCTATAGCCAGTTTTATAATCGTAAATGTCACTATATGTATAGTCATAGTTGTTACTTTCTATATAATCATAGCCATAACTATCATAATCAAAAGCTGAAAATGATGAACTAGTGTCACTCCATCTTGACTGCTTTGCTTTTCTAAAATTACCTTCAGCACTAATGGGATGATAAGAGTAATCCTGTTTCTGGTTGGTTTCACTTTTAGTAGTCATATTTTCCACACACGAACTAGCATATTTTACAGGTTTAGTTTCCTTACTTGGAACATTTGATGTTGAACATTTGTAAATACTTTTTAAAGCAAATAAAGTTGTAGTCGAATTTCTATCAGGATCAGTTTTGTCTAAATCTGCACTTTTATATGTTGTAAGTTTAGTTTCTGGATGTTTTACTTCAGTGGTGGCACTACTGGGAGAATTATCTTCTTGGCTTGCTGTGCAGCCAACTTTATCACCACTCGATGTACTCTTCAAATGAGTTGAGCTAATTATTGAATTGAAATTAGAAGTTTTATTTAATACATTGCTTGTATTCATAATATCTGAAATAGCATTATTTACAGGAGAGTCATTAATCATGCTCGATTTGATAGTTGTTGACAACGATGATATCTTAGTCAAAATGGAATCACCATTGAAATTGTTACTATCTATCTTATCTAATTTGACATGTTCTAGAATATGTGACTCATCATCATCATCATCAGTTGGTGTGTGAACAATGAGAGTGTTGGATCTGTAAGTATCCAAAGTGGCAGTGATTGTCTTGCTTTGAAATAAATTAAGGTTTGATGCTTCAGGTTCATTATTCATAACTGTCACTAAACATGGGTGCAAGTAATTGCTGTCTTTTATTGAAGGTTTTTCACATTCGACAATGGATGTTTTTCTTACCGTTTTATTATCTTTATCTATTATTTTCCCCT